>CM032228.1:37870000-38197500 GCA_019009955.1 Riptortus pedestris
GCGCGCACATATTTGGGCTTCTTATACTTTTATAAGATTTCGTTTAATTTTCTCATGTGACCAACCTTCAACCAATTGCTACTTTTTCTCAGGAAAATCCGCCGAAACAGTGCGACAGGAAGCTGTGGGGGAAAATTCAATTCAGAAAAAGTAAGAGCTGCTTGAAAAGTACAGTTGTGACGCGCTTATTCGTCAGGCAAAATGTGTATTATTGGGGACTCGTTGAGACATTACGAGAGAAATAATTGCAGCGGGCAGTGAGACCATTAAACTCGTCGACACAGCTTCTAGAAGTTGGCCACAAATCAATGAACTCCAGTAATGGCCGTGTTCCAAACGGCCCAAACTCTCAAACTCTCCTTGGACTTTTCCCTTATCGGGCCTCCTAATCGCCAATTATTGTCACTGTATTTGGTCATAATTCAAAATTCCTCCTTGGACTATTGGCCAAAAGAATGTTCAATCTTTCAACCTTAACGTTGGGGTCGTCGTCAGGACAATGTAGGTTTGTTCTTGGGGGGAGAGGAGACGAGAATTAGAGATCATGTTGGGTAATATCCACTCTAGGAAAATGGAAGGCTGCGGAATCTCAAAGAAATTTCCAATGAGCTAGAATCAGAGACATGCTTAGAGATTTTGGTAGACTAATGGAATAGGCCCTTGATGTGCAAATTGTGGGGGGAAAGACCACTTTTAACCACTGAGAAACAATTCTTTGAAACTTGAGAGAAATATTTTTGAAAAGTCGAGCCCAGTTAGGATTGTAGCCCATTGCGATGGAGGAGGTGGAAATCTTTAAATATATATTGGTGATGTAGTCGGGACGGATACCAAACTGAAAAGGTTTTAGGATTTACTGAATTCGAGTACGGTGGAGTCTTAGTATCTTAATAAATATATCTAATAAACTACACGAACATTGTGATGACACGTATAATATTGTTGTTTT
Organism: Riptortus pedestris; assembly: GCA_019009955.1. NCBI lineage: Eukaryota > Metazoa > Arthropoda > Insecta > Hemiptera > Alydidae > Riptortus > Riptortus pedestris. The sequence goes on from CM032228.1 coordinate 37,870,950, forward strand.
ACAAAAATAATAAACGTTGATTATTACGGTTCTTTTGGATTGCAAAATTAAACACACAAATTTTAGCGTTTTTATCACTCCACAATTTATTTGAAGTTGCACTACACACTTGGTAAATTAGGCTGCACTAGTAATCACAATATGCATTGATAACTTCACTTCTTATTGCACTGTACAATAACTCGCGATCACGGGAATCACTGAAGTTCACAAAACACGGCACTATATACTGATCTTCATAAGAACACACCACTGCACTGAAGCTAAAAATCACTGTCCACTAAAGCTGCACTGAACGCACTGTTATTCTCTAATAAGAAAATAGAGAACCTACTGACTGTTGGCGAACTGGCCTATGTTTATACACCCTTGCGACAAGTTCAAGAATGGCCCAGACTTTCCGGGACACTCGTCTAGAAAATTTTAGAAGACCCTGGTGCCGGCGCTCTCCTTCCCTACCTTCCTTACCTTCGTACTTCTTAAATACGTGATTAACTATGCGTAATTTTCAAGTACGTAATTTTTGCAACAATATATAATAACTGTAACTATAATGTGTGATTATGTCTTTATGTTTGGTTATTAGGTTTCTTTTTTTTTTGCTTGCAGAGTTAAAGTATCCTTTAGGAATTGGTTCACTGTCAGTGAGCCTATCGCTCTCTGTGTCTCTCTCTCAGTATTCTGAAATAGTTTTGGTATCTATCTCTTCCTTAAGCCAATCCATCAGTTACGAGCGGCCCGAAGGCTTTCCTTTCCCGCAAAATCAATGGTATTACCCACTTCAGGCGTTTGTCTTGTCTAAATTATTGTCATTACACTATTTCTTGTGCTATTTGTAGGGTGTACTTTAATACGCCATTAGTTCTATAATTATTCTTATAATTTTATAATTCAAGAGCTGCCACAAGCACGCACCAAACATGACCACCAGAAGAAGCCGGTTGGGAGACCGACGAAATAACGTGGGCCACCACACTAAAGACAGCGCTGGAGATATGCCGCACACGACAACTATAATAAGTTCCCAGTGACGGAGTTTAAAACATCGAATTTTATAATAATTATATGGTAGGCCATGCAGTGCAATGATGTGTTCTTTCGAGTTTTGTATTAAGCCATATTCTGGCAAAGGCCCGTGTTAAATAAATTATATAAATATCAACCTTGTGTTGATAATAGGGGTAAAATGAACAACTAGTAAAATTTCGGATGATCTCCAGTGTTGTCAGGTGCACACCATAATACTTTCCAGCTTCTTCTGGGGTCACTTTAGCTTTAGCTTGGATGGAGTTTTTAAACGGGTTTTAAAGCTACCACTAGCTCTCCACCTTGTCGTCTAACAAGCAAGTCGTTTGTAGATCTGAGAAAATATTACTGAAACCCAATCACTGGATAGATAAGCCGGAATCAATTCCAATTAAAGAAGTTGTAAGAATCACTTGAATTGATGTCCGTTTTATGTACCTCTGCCTAAAATTAGTACGTGACGACGAAAGATCGTTCACTGTATCGTGCATAATGTTATAAGATTAAATTCATTTTCTGTCTTGTATACCCATTATTTTGCTATCAAGATGAACTTACTACAGACCCTTGTAATTTGGTTAACCCAGAAAGAGCTGAGATGGGTACTTTATGTGTTTATTTCAGGATTCCAGGCCTCGAAGTGGATTTAGTACTAGCTGAATCGTCAGAATGCGTCGAGTCGTTACGGCTCAGCGGTCTTATGAAAGGAAATTATATGAAACTCATAACAGTCTTAGTGGATCTGGTCCATGGTCGTTACAGCTTGATGTTTATCGTTATGACAGTCATTCGGCTTAAGTACTATTTGAAGCAATGCTCTCGAAATCGCCCATAGTATTTGAGTTATCATAGATTAGTCTTAGTATCTTTTTCATTATTCCCGTCTATAAAAGTATATAGGGACTAATGACGTAACGCTCATTTTGGAAAGATGCCAAGAACAGCAGTTAAAATTATCGTCGTCTTAGCTGGTTTATGTAACTAATAAAGAAAGTAGTAAGTATTAGGGTATATCCAAAAGTTGTAATAGTAATTCGAGATAAAAAGATCTCTTTTCTGACCGACTAAACAACAGAGGCAAAGGTTATTCTTGTGTACTGCGTGGCTTAAGAATTTTCGCAAGCCAATGGAAAAGCCACTTAGTGTGAACGTAGAACAAAAACACAAGTCCGTGACGCAAGGGCTGTGGAAACTAACCCCACTTAGGCAATCCAAGTGCTGGAATGGCACACTAGTAATGCCATTTCAAAATATATTCCCCATTTCACAATATATCCCCTAATTCCCAATATATTCTCTAATACACAATATATTCTCTATTTCAAAATATATCTACATATATAAAAATGAATGTTTGTCTGAATGTCCTTTATTGAATCGTAAACAGCTGAACCGAATTTTATGAAACTTGTTACATAACATATACATTACATATACATATATTACTGCTAAAACAGGTTAGGTTTCTGGCTATATTAACATTCTCTGAGAAGAACAGGAGTGGGGGTTATAAGGGAGGTCTGAAATTAAAAATAGTGATATTTCGTCTCCTATTGGTTTGGGTTGGTGGCAAATATGCACATAACAAAAGTTGTTTACATTGTTATTTAGAGTAACTTTTGTTATATACACTTTTATCGTATACCGAAGTATAAATGAGCTATATGCTAAAAACTATAGTAGGAGTCAACAATTTTATATGGCACAAAAGACCCAACCAAACTAAATGAAACTCCGTATGTGATTTGGTATTAACGTCATTCTCTGATTATAAGCTATATTAAAATTTCGAGGTACAAACAGGAGTAGGGGTTATAAGTGAGGTCTGAAATATAAAATCGCGATATTTCGTAACCTATTGTTTTTCCGCAAACGTGGATATAACAAAGGGTTTTCTTTTTTTTATTTAAAGTAACTTTTGTCATATGCACTTTTGCTGTACAACGAAGTTTGAATGAGGTATACACGAAAAACTATAGAAGGGGCCAACAATGTTGTAGTACGCGAAAGACTAAATCGAAATCAACGAAACTCCGTATTTTTGAGAATTATAATATGATAATTTATGATTGTGTTATATAAAAAAAAAGATACTTGCACAGAAACCGGGTAATATAAAAAAAATTGTGTATTTCGCAGAATTAAGTTCATAACAAACACGTTTCTTATTAACATATCCCCAGGAAGCTGGACTTTGGTGTAAATCCTAAGCATTGAGGCGGGAAAATGTAAAAGTATTGTACATGGTAAAGCCCCCCAAAAAATACCATCATCATTCAACCTCAAATGATTTCCCCGTACCTTAGCTAGTTCTTTATATTGACTGGCTTTACATATTCTTTACATTCCACATGAATTATAGGAACTTTTGACCGATAACAGTAATTTCATGGACAGCATCATTAAACATCTAAAAACATTAATATATTCAACACACTATATCTGCAATTTCTACTCACTTTTCTTCTACATTAGCAGGGTGTATACACATTAATTTTTTTTTTTTTTTGGTTTTTGCTGTTCTTTTACCTTATAGGGGGGAGAACCCCCCCTTCTATACTTATATTTTTAATTATATTATTTTCATTAAACTGATGTTTCCATACACAATATCCTTTCCTACATATACACTGAACTGTTTCAGGAATCACCGTATTCCATAATTCATTCCTATTCTCTTTTTTTTCCTTTTTCTTTTTGGTTTTTTGAGCACATCTGGTTAATGAGTGAACAGGCGTTGCGTTACTCATTAAAATAAATAAATATTTCTAAGTTAAGATTCCATGAGTAGTACTAAAGACTGAAAGTAACAACAATTGTAAAGTATCAATAGTTTAAGATTGGTTCATAGCATTTTTCGATCTGAATCATAATAACTAGAACATAGATAGTTCAAATTATTCGACTTCCACCCTTCCCTAATTTTTGTCCAATTTCAGTTTTTAACTAATATGATCTTTAGTGTTGAATGGGAAAGTTAAATATTGAGTGTGGTGTAGATGAAATAAACATTTTCGAGACCATGATGTAAAATCAAATACATGGAAATACGTACTGTGATGGCCTCATCACACTACGTATTTGCGTGTATTTGACATATTTGGTTTTTAAACTTGCAATAAAATATTTTACGATATATTATTGAATTATTATTAACGCGCAGTGTCGATATGTTGGGGTTTATTTAAGGCTGAAAGTTAAAAAGTGACCAATACCTCGGTTAGTATTGAAGATAGAGAAACTTGGAAGAAATATTTTTGAAATGTCGAGCCCCGTCAGGACTGCAGTCCATTGAGATGAAGGAGGAAGTGGAAATATTTGAATAGGTAACCTAGCCGGAATAGTCGGAACGGAAACCAAATTGTAGAGGTCTTAGGGTTTACTGAATTCCAGGAGGAGATTGCGATCGAACAATTTCCCCTGCAGGCTTTCCCGGGCTCCATTCGGCTTAGGGAAAGCCGTCAACACCAAATGAAAAGAATAAGGTAACAATGCATGTATATAAATAACAAGTAAATCTCAAATATTCATCTCAATTTCTATATATTGGTTGCAGTGAATGTTGTGCTTTTCGATTTTATCTTAGTCCTTTGGCTACTGTATTAGGATTCTTATCGGACTTCCTGCCCTCCCGTTTGAATCACAATCAATAAAAAAGGCCCGTCACGCAGGGGCTGCGTAAACTAAGCAGATTTCCCACGTGAAGTATTACAATAGAGAAATCTATATACTGCTAACACAATAGTACCGTCAACATCAGGTAAATAAATACTAACGAAAGTAAGAAACCTCCAGATGAGAAGGACCTGACACGTAAAGAAACAGGTGTGCCAACTTCTCGCAGGAAAGAAAAACAATTACGGAAATATATCAGAATTTAACATATTAATTTTAATGAAACTATTTATTATATCTAGTACTGTAATTTATAAGGGATCAGAATAATTTTGTATTTCAATCAATCAAATTTTAGTAGTCAAGAAGGGGGCTCACGATAACATATTTGCATTCATCTCGTATAATAAAAGTCTCTTGAAAACAATTTACGGTATTTATGATTAGAATAAAGTGGTTTATTAATAACAGAGTATTGTTTATGTAACATAAGTAGAAGTGGAGGTTTGCTGGTGGCTGAAAACTGACAAATGCAAATATCTCGGTTAATATTCAAGGTAGTGAATAAATGTATATAACCATATTTATAGTATATTTAATTTGCAATAAGATTGGTTTTATACAATAATTTGATCCGACGTATGGTAACGGAGATATTTCGAATTTTCGAAAATCCCCCCTCTAAACCCGCCCACCCTCCCACTGGTCCGATTTCAGCTATTAACGATCGGTCATTTTACATAAAATGTTTAAATGTCGAGTTTGGTAACGATAAACAAAAATTGCGAACGCTAGAGCGTTAGCAGGCAAATATATATATATATATATATATATATATATATATATATATATATATATATATATATATATATATATACTCCCCGTCAAAAAAAAAACGCAACACCATTAAATTTATTGATTACACAAGTTTTTAATTGAAATAAAAAATATTATGTTGATGTTTCTAATCAGACAAATACATTGGAGGAGAAAAACAACAATTTCATTTGAATTCCAGCACTTCTTCTTATCTTTAATCCTATTGTTTAGAAACAGCACAAATTCCATAGTCATTCTTATCGACTTAGGGATACAAAAAAAAATTACTAGGGCTCAGTATTCATGTTAATTTCATCAAGTACGCATTATTTTAGAATTCATAAGTAATTATGGCACGGTTAGATAGAGATGACACAATTAGGGCAGTGACGATGCACCAAGAAGACAGTAACACACGTTACATTGCTAATCGACTTGGGGTCCACTTGTCAACTGTCGCACGGGTCTTGAAACGATTCAGAAAGACAGGAGGATATGCAAGAAGACCTGGATCGGCCCGACCACGGGTCACATCAGCAGAAGACAACCGTTTTATCCGGCTCCAGACTCTCAGAAATCGGCTAAAAACAGCAAACGACTTAAGAAACTTGGTCGCTGGTGTCCGAAACTTACATGTTTTGGTATCAATAGTTACGAGACGAGTGAGGAATAGTGGACTGAGGGCACGAAGGCCCATATGGTTGGACCAGTTGTCTCCAGAGAGGACCGAAGAGCCCGCCTTAGGTTTGCCCAGGAGCTCCGAGATTGGACTGTCGATGACTGGAGACGAGTCCTGTTCACCGATGAGACCAGAGTGGCGCTAAACACTCCTGACGGACACAGAAGAATGTGGAGGAAGCCAGGTGATCGATACAGCCAATGCTGTATAGTCGGAAGGGAGCCTTATGGTGGAGGCTCCGTGATGTTCTGGGGTGGCATCTCAAGGGAAGCTCGCACGGAGTTAGTTTCAATTCGTGGGGGCCCTTTGACTGCACAAAGATACGTGGCAGACATTTTGGAGGACCATGTCATGCCATACATGCCATTTATTGGTGAAAATGCATTTCTTATGCATGATAATGCAAGGCCACATGTTGCCCGTATTGTTAGGGACTACCTAAACGAAATCAATATCGACACATTGCCGTGGCCAGCGAGGAGCCCTGACCTAAATTGCATAGAACATTTATGGGACAGACTAAAAAGAAGTGTTGGAGCCAGGGAACCAGCACCCTCAACCTCAGGGAGCTTGAGGCTGCCGTTTTGGAAGAGTCGGGAAGATTACCTCAGGAGGTCGTCCAGGACTTGATCAGGAGCATGCCCACACCTATGGAGGCTGTCATTCGAGCAAGAGGTGGCAACACTGGTTATTAGTGTAAGAATAGTCAATTTAATTTTTAAAAAAGTTAAAATTTTGTTTTTTCATTTTTAGGATAATTTTTTTTTTTTTTGTAATTAAAGGAATTAAATTTTTTTTTCTGAAATACACTTTTTATTACTCCTATGTACTTGTATTATAAGACACAATAAGGTATGATTCTCTGCTTCAGTAAAAACCCAGTGAATTTAATAAATTTTAGGGTGTTCCGTTTTTTTTTTTGACGAGGAGTGTATATATATATATATATATATATATATATATATATATATAATATATATATATATATATATATATATATATATATATATATAAATTTTGAACGGACCTCATTTTCGTCATCTACTTTGTAGGATCGATGGACATTCCAAGACATTTTTGGAAAATCACGTCACAACCTCAATAGCTGATTTCCCTTTAGGGAAGTCTGCTAAAATGACTCAAATGTTTACAATGAAATTTTATATTTGTTAGTCAACTCCCGAAAACGATAGGCTGTATGAAAATTCATTTTCCTTGTAAGGATTAATCTAATGTAAATAACAGATTATGTATTTTTTTCATATATATATATATATATATATATATATATATATATATATATATATATATATATATATATATATTACTGCACTTAAAACATGTTTTAAATTATGGATTTGACTTTATTGCCTTTTGATTGCGGTTTGCAAATACTATTTTTTTTGGTATATACAGAACGGAAACCGTTGGTTGGTCTGGCCACCAGTAGGCAGCGGTAGATCTAGGACAGACAAAGTCCTTCCTCAAATAAATTTACTCACTAGACTCCCTCGTTTAAACTAGTCATCGACTCAAGCCCTCTTACTAAATGAACTAATTTTCTGTCTTGTATGATATCGAACCTGCACTTATTTTTATTCTCCTCTTTTATTTTCTTACTCCTCTTTTATTTATCTGCTATAGCATATGTGCCAATGCCTTAACCCTCGGTCCTCCAATTATGAGTATTTTGTATTATATGTGGCCTCGTTTTCGCCATCTCCTGGGTACGATCAATATAGATTGGAAGAATATTTTTCGAAAAACGTTTCATGAGTACAACCTCAATCTGCTAAAACATTATTTTCATTATTATAATAATAAACGTACGTCATTTAGACTAATATTTACACAGTAATGATCATTGAGATTCATATTATTTCACTGGCGATTACTTTCTGATACTATATAAATGACAGTTTGATTAAATTTTGACTGCCGTAATTTTATAATTACTGTGTGTCTGTCTGTATGTGGGGTCATTGCCGCCAGTAACCTGAAAGGCAAAATTTGGTGCTGATTCTATCCCCGCCATGGCAAAAACTTAGTTCACGAGTTCGCTACCAGAGCGCGGTTGCTTCACATTGCTTATGGATCAGCAGAGTCCAACGTGTTTATACGTCTGACAGCCCCTGAGGCCGACTTACGATTATGGCTCTCTTAGATCCAGCTCACAGTCCGGTTGACCGTGTGAACTGACCACTGAACCCCCCGCCCCGGTACCATGAGGCCTGTCAGCCTACTGGAGGCAATACATTCCAGGTCGTTCTTGGTTAACGGGGATTGTATGTTGAGTTGATCAATCGCTCACTGCGTAAAACCTCTTATCATAATCTCACGAGTCTCTCTCGGTGGTGGCTAAAGATCTTAAAGGTCTATCAAGCCTACTGAATATATATATATATATATATATATATATATATATATATATATATATATATATATAGGTTGTACTCAGGTTGTGATTTCGAAAAATCAATTCAAGTGTTCCTTCGATCCTGCCTAGTAAATTATGAAATTGAGAAGGTATGTATATATCGTATATTACCACTCGACTAAGTATGACAATTTATTTTATCCTTTAAGTGACTATAGCTCCATCATTAGTTTAGTCGGGACCAAAGTCTCCGAAAGGATGGTTTGAAACATACAAAAATTGCCTTTTTGTGATGGTGATCTTAGTTGTAATACAAGATACGAGATAATTGACAACCTCTACCCTCCGGTAATTATGAAGTGTGTGTATGTGTGTGTGTGTGTGTGTGTGTGTGTGTGTGTGTGTGTGTGTGTGTGTGGGATTGATAATGTAACACATAAGGTTGGCGTTGATTATAAATCCATCGGGTACTGTGCTAACTCGAAAAGGAAATTTCCTCCCCTGAGTGATAACCTGCCGAGTTCACACCTCCCTGAGTTTTATTGCGAGCTAATCTGAGAGGGAACGCAACTGCTGCTCAATAAATTCCAGACTTGGAATGAACAGCCCCAATTAAGCCAGTTTTTATTGAGATGAATCTAGCTCTTCCACTCACACTCCCCCCCCCCACCCATTGACCCAATAATAAAACTCCAATCAAGGGATTCACGCTCCAATGGTTGTATATAACATAGATATCGCCACTGATTTATTCGGTCAACCAATAAAAACTATATACACTTAGAAGTTTGTTTTACAGTCTCGGCTGTGGTTTTTATATTACGTTTTGCAGTAACAGCAAATTTTGTACCTTATTTTTTACTAGTGGACCCGACAGACGTTGTCCTCCATGATATTTCAAGCGATTAGTATATTAACCCTTGACTGGTAACACACATATTTTGTTCATTGCAAGTAACATGCGTCTGTGAGACGTGTACATAAAAAAATTGATTTTAGAGGTGCAATTTTTAATAAAACTTCTATAAATTAACTAAATAATTTTTATTTGATTGTTCACTATACAATTAAAATTAAACAATACATACAATTACAAATAAAATGCATACAATTAAAATCGGCATGACGTAAACAAACATTACTTTTTTTCATCAGGAGCACAAGAATTGCACACTTTTTTTGAACACTCTAGGCAACAAGGATTTTCGCATTTGATACATTTGTATGCAGTTTGCCTCCTTTTTTGATAAGGACAATATCGGCACGTTTTTCTCTTTGGAAGCTTATCAGAAATTTCTTGAGAGGCGCTACGCGTTTCTTCAGGTTCTCCAAGAATGTCTCGTGCTATTTGTTTTAGGCTATCTGGAAGGTTTGGTTAATTGATTTTAGTTTTTGATTACAGCGAATTACTAGTTGTGCAATCATCTCATGGTCAAACAAAAGGCGCCAAACATCTTCAATATTGGGGTTTTTACCAAGTGATTTTGCATTTGGTGGTAAAGCAGGAAGTTTCATTCTCATAATATTTTTGGCTGGTGTCTTTGTAATCTTTGGCTCAGTTGAACACCAAGTGAAGCAGTTTTTCCCCATAATAGTTCTTTGGTTCATCGCTGCTAGTCATTGAAGACCCATCACCAGGGACAACCTCTTCCACTGAATTTCCACCCCCCTTTCATTTGCCTTATCCTCAATGTCTTGCTCATCTAATTCGGACTCGGAGTCATGTTCAGAATGTTCTATTTCATCGTCAACATGGTAGAAATAGTCAGAATCAAATTCTTCATCACTAGGCTCAACCTCTTCTTCAGGAAGAGCAACCATTGACATTATTTTTTTGTCCTCGCAGAAAATATACCTGTCATACTAAAAAAAAAAAGTAAATTAAAAAAAAACTAAGTGAAAAACTACATATATCATCGAATCAAAAAATAAAAAAATACTGGCGGAAAATTATGTTCAAGTATCTGATTGTAAATATTTTGTCTGCAAAAACATTTCTCGTAAATGGAAAGAAAAAAAAAAGTAAAAATGTATGTAATCAACGAAATATCATTTGAAAAAGTTTTGAATATTATTACATTAATCTCGAATATAATCCATCAAGAACATAAATAAAAAACTATTTGAAATTAGAGGGAACATTTAGTAATCATTTTTTTCTGAGAACATGAAGGATTAGAACTCTTCAAGGTATTTAGGCGAGTAAATACAAATATGTATAGAAATAAATTAATAAGAACAACATGCTGAACAAACACATTCGAACATGAAAATTATTATTATTGTTTAGGTACATACTTCACACGTAGCAGAAAAGAGCGTTTCAGGTAATACACGTCTGTAAGATGAACACAAATGTTGACACTCTAAGTAATACGCGTCTCTTAGACGTTGTACTTTTTAATTGTGAGCTTACTAAAACCACAAAACACAATTGATTGGGTTGAAACTTCACAAGCGTTGTTTACAACATCTAACTTGAGCATACACTGAAGGTTTCATTTGACAAGTAGCGCTAACGTATAAATTGCGAAAAATTAGTTAACCCAAGCGTCTCTGAGACGTGTGTTACCAGTTAAGGGTTAAATTTAGTAATATTAAGTTTAAAGCAAAAGCTACATTACTATATCTCGTTTATAATTTGTTATACGGCAAAAGTGAATATAACAAAAGCTACTCTAAATAACAAAATAAACAACTTTTACCTTATACATATTTCCCAAAAAACCCAATGGGAAACGAAATATCGCTATTTTAAATTTTAGGCCTCCCTTACAAACCCCACTCCTTCTCCATCTGCCGGGCTGATCTGTGAATCTAAACCATCCAGGGTGTCAAAACTCATCCAAATCGGAGTTCAGTGACATACGCACGTACAGTAGAATTTTATATATATATATATATATATATATATATATATATATATATATATAAAGAAATTATATATATTGATATTAAAAATTGTTAAAGAGAAAAACTTAATTTCTTCATGCAAATAAAGTTATATTCAGCATCCCTTGTAAAATATTTTGATGATAGACTTCTTCCTGGCATTCCTTTCCTCGAGTTAGGTTGGTTTTACTAGCTTTGTTAATTTGTACCAGTTGCTGCTGTGGTTGTAAGCATCTGTTAGCGGATTTCCCTTAAGGGTCGCGTGTGCTTGTGAGAATGTTTGTGTTGTGAATGTGTTTATGAATGTTGTTAGACGTCATGTTAATGCTCTAGCGGGGACAATGTTTGTTTCATCGTTACCAAAGTCGAAATACGAAACTAATGATCTAATTCGTTAATGATTGAAATGGAAACAGGGGGAGAGTGAAGAGAAGATGCTCTAGAAGGGAGAATTTCGAAAATTCAAAATATGTCTAATGTTATTCACCAGAACAAAACATCTTGAATACTAACCCAGAAATTTGGATTTTTTTTTAGCTTTAAGTTTTCACTAGACCTCCACTCCTACTCATTTCATAAAAAAGCTTCTTCATCATGAACTAATTTATTCAAATCTTAAATACTGAATATTGTGTAATTGAACTTTTATTGGGTCGATATGTGTGAATATTTTCGGCGTGTCGTCATCGATTTTACGTTCTTAACTACGTAATTTTAGTTTTTTAACCGTGATATTTAACCGTTTCATTGATAACTAAAGATAGGCTTAAATTAGCCTTGGGGAGTGGGGTTTAGAGTGGAGGATAACTATTTCGGCTGTGAGTGATCGGAAAATTTTATTTAACCTAAGAATGTGGTATTTTAATTTTCTACAGCAATTACTCCATGCAAAGTTCCCACTTTTCAGAAACACTTACTCAGCTTAAAACGTCCGTTAGCCAGGGGTTGCATTAACTGTGTATGAGTTTATTGTGTTTATGACGGGACTAGGAATGAGGGTTTATTGAAGGCTGAAGAATAAAAAATGCAAATATCTCGGTTTATATTCGGGATAGAGGAAATTATTAATCCGATGTATAATGAAGGAGATATTTCGCACTTTCTTAATTCCTCCCCCCTAAACCCCACCCCCACAGAATATTTATATATCGGCATCTGTAATATGCATGTACACACACAGACACACACGCGCGCGCGTGCACACACACACACACACACAAATATATATATATGTATATATATATATATATATATATATATATATATATACATGTACATACATATGTATATACACCATCAATTTTGAACGGAACTCATTTTCGTTACCGCCCAGGGGTAAGATCGATAGACATTTGGGGAAAATCGTCTCGATTGGAACCTCAACAGCTGATTTCGCTGAGCGGGAATCCGCTAAAACTCCCCTAGAACTGCTAAAATTCTGAGAGACCTCCTTACGGATAGAACCATGCATTGATGACAAAATTGCTTACTAGTTATCATTTTATAGAATTAATTTCTATATTTTTTTGAAAAAAGTAATTAATGAAATCGATTAAACTGATGATCGTTGATTAACTAAAATACCCAGTCATGAATTGAGTAAAAACGAGTTTGCATAGACTCCAAATATATTGTTGGTTGTGAATTCTGAGCAATAAAAGTATCAAACAATTTTAAAATATTATTGGTATACTTCTAATAGGTGAATCATTACTTCTCATTCTTTTCTAGGGCAAAGGTCCATCAATCATCCAGTGAAATCTATTATAAATCAGAAGACAAGTATAATTATAACAAAAACATTTATTAAAAATAAAATACAATAGTACAACACTAGGGGAACCAATGGAATTTATACCCAATGGTTTTCATTTATAGAAACATTAAATTATTATTGATATGCACATTTCCGTCTTAAGACCTCTTTTGGTGCAAACTTGTTATCTCTGATAAATACTGTTTGGAGGGAGGGCAAAACAGAAAGTAGTAGAAAGTAATGCATACAAAAAGGAAGATAGCTCACAGATGTCTGAGCTGTTGAATATTACAGTTTGGCCCCACAGGGAACCCCAACATTTACCTCCAGTGGCCCCATATGGAATGGCCCACTAACATATGATCCGCATATATGCCCATAAATAATAATGAGGGGGAATTAATTACTCAGCCATTTGAATTAAGACAAAGTGAATTTTTTATAGCATATATGCGGAGCCGCAGATCAAGTTCAGAAAGAAAAAAAGAAAATTTTTATTTTGGCGGAATATAACAAAGGTATTATTCACAAATTGTTACATTTTTTTAGAAAATTAAGATATTTTGGTCAACTTTGGACGCAGTTGTCTTTCAGTAGTTGCACCTAAATTATAATGAGTAAACTTGACTTTGGCAGGCAGGCATGATATTTCCTTACAAGTTGTTGAATATGAACTGAACTGAAATAGGAGCATCCTCTAATTCCCTGTGGACTTGGCTGTTCCTAACAAACCAGGGAGCATTTGCCGCTATAGGAAGACCAAGTTCAAATTTCGTATACATTGACTTTTGTATGGACTATCTGTAGGGTGTAAATGAAATGACTTAGAGTCACCCTAGTACGCACTAGGTTTATCAAGAACACAACTATGTGGTTATCCCAGTTTACTTATGAAAGCGTAGCGCTTTCAGCAATCTCCGATGCCATCTTCTGTGCTTCAAACAATAAAACCTACAATAAATAGACAGATTTTGGTCTAAAAGTTAAAAAGTTCATAAAATGATCTTTTCAACGCATGCATAAAAACTATCAATAAAAGTACAAAACGTATAAAAATAAATACATTTCTATCAATGTAATATTTAACATTAAAATATTATTATTTATTAACGTCCACTTTTTGCTACTATGGCTAAATGGGACTGGTTATCTACAGGTTACCACTCTTTTCTAGCCAGGGATTTTATTTAGTGAGTTCGTCGCTGTATTACTCTAGGTTTACCAGGTGAGATTAAGGACAACGATTTAACTCACATGGCTAACGTGAGCCCCTCATTAAAATATTTATTTAAAATATAATAAATTGCAATAAACATTTAATCATACAAATAAAATCTCTCTCTCTTACACACAAACACAAATTTTTATATATATATATATATATATATATATAGAGAGAGAGAGAGAGAGAGAGAGAGAGAGAGAGAGAGAGAGAGAGAGAGAGAGAGGATTCCACGTGAGTCCATTCATATGAAACCATATTTAAGGAACCAAATTTAGATGTATTGTTGATCTATCTCTGGAAAATCAAACATTATCTGTATGACTTCCAATTCAATTTTGATATCACCCAAAACATCCCACAACCGAGTTTCTATATCAAAAAAATGAATAAAACCATATCTTCTCTGAGTGAAATTAATAATTTACGTGAATGGGTATCTTTTGGAGGAAAAAGCTTAAGGAAAAAGATGAGCGCCTTCCAAAATAATCTTAGGAAAAAATATTTTTCGATTAATACCCTTCGATTTATTTTCATTTGTGGTTGCCGATCACTTAAAGTGGAATCAAACTACTTCAGCTTCGCGATGTTTTGGTTTAATTTATTAACTTTATCAAGGCCAGCAATTTCAGAAATGTATTAATAACATATAAGATTTATTGTTTTTTGCACATATGGTTTTTAAATATATATATATATATATATAAACTGTAGTACTTTAAACCTAACGTTGGAACTGATAATTGGTCTTTACAAACTGAATTCTGTCATTTAGTCAAAATGCTGAAAAATGAAAGCCTGAACTAGTGTTTTATATTTCATTTAGGATCTTGCTTGAATTCGAGTATTTTGGCTGGCCGTTGGAGGATCATTGTACGCCATACGAATGGAATACTCATTATACAATAATTATTTGAGGTTTCACTCTAATTACAAGAATCTCGATGTAATTTTAGGTAGTAATAGTTATTTGAATAGCTATAATAGTTTACATTTCACAAGCCTTATAATGAAAGCAAGGGGGAAAATGTTAAATCTAAATTATTCAGTATGTAGAACTGAAGGCCTATGGATATGCTTCTTATGTAATATGAATGAATTAGTAAATACATATCATTTTATAGCAGTATGCCCAGTGCTTAGTGAATTTAGAAAACAGTTCCTTGGCTCATCAAAATTTAGCCAAAATGAATTTATTTTGTTTTTGAATTGCAAAGATTGGCAGGCCCTTTATAAATATCTATGTGTTGCACAGAGATATAGGAAGTTACTAGTAGTTGAGTATAATGGATAAGTTTTTCTATTTATTATTTTTTTTCTTTTATTTGTAAATAAATATTAATAATTAGTTTATTTTTTGATGGTTTTTAAAGATAGAATTCTTATAAAAGAACATTTGTTTTATTTAGAATATTGTAATATTATGTTAATGTTATGTTTTGTAATATTATGTTGAAGACAGTGAAAATATGTACATGACAACGTTTATAGATCTTTTAATTTGCATAAAGGTCTCCGGTCGTAGGGCGAGGTTATTGGAAATGTTAATACGTTTATCCGATGTATGACCTTAGAGTTTAAGTATGTCATCTAAATAAAGCTGCTTGCAGCTGCGAGAGATTTTCACTTTCAGACACTGTTATTCATTATCCAAATTTATTTTAATCTGATTTGAATGTCGCAATTATTTTCTTTTCTTTATTTATATTTACCTATTTGCATCATTATTGTTGAGAGTTTTGATTTATTTCAATTATTGGTCTATTGGGTTTTGTAAAGACGTGTAGTGCGCATTCTACCAGATAATCATAGAACTAAAACGTCTTCTTTTCCTTTTCATTTTGCATACCCGGTTTTCGTGATATTTTATTTTCTATTTGTTTTTAGGCAAACGAGCACATAACAAATGTTGTTTTTTGTGTTATTAAAAATGGCTTTTGTTTTAAACATAATATTATTAAATTTAATATCCTAATCGCTTGATATATCTTGCAGGATAACGTCTGCCGGGTCCGCTAGTATATATAGCAATAATCAATCCTGCTGATTAATAATTTAATAAATAATGGTCGAACTCAACCGACGGACTTATGAGTCCATGTTTACTTATGTTATATGTATAGTATAAGGAAAGATATTATTATGATAACTTAATTGTATATTTAACTTGTAAATTATTTCAAATTTCAAAATAAACGTACTTTATTATTATTATTACGGGGGAGGTTTATACTCAGTAAAAAAAATCCATATCGGGGGAATATCCAACCGATATGGAGTTTGTAATTGTCACATGTTATGAGGAATTTAAAAATTTTCGAACTATTCTGGCAGTATCAAGAAGTACCCCTTGCTGTGCTTCTTTTATAATTGCTGTTAGCAGTTTCAAGTTCTTGGTGCCTGCTATCGTTGTTTTTGGCACGAGTCCATTTGAACTTACTATAATAGGCGTAACTATGGCAGATTTCAGTTTGTATACCTCTTTGAGCTCGATAGCCAATTCTTGATATTTTCTTAATTTTTCGGCATGGGATTTTCGAATGTTCTCATCATTGGGCACTGCAATGTCAATAATATCAGCAGTCTTATTGATCTTGTCAATAATGAGAATATCCGGTTTGTTATGGTTCACAGTATGACCAGTTATCATCGCTTCGTCCCAATACATCTTTATATTATCCTTTTCCAATATTTTTTGAGGAATATAGCGATAATAAGCGACCTTTCTGTCTACCATGCCGAATTACTCTGCTAGAGCTTGATGGTATACTTTTGCCACGTTATTGTGCCTTTGTAAGTATTCGGACCCAGAATGTATTTCACATCCAGCCGTAATATGTTGAATGGACTCATAAGCTTTGTTGCATAATCTACATTTGTCTGAGACACTGTCTTTGAGGATATGACGTCTTTATGATATATATATTATTATTATTATTAATACTCATTATTCGCGTGAACACTATTATTGTGTCTTCTGATTTGAGGATTTAGTGGTCAATAAAGTAGAGCCTACTTGCGGTGTCACCTGTTAAAGTTGTTGTGGGAGCTGTGAAGAAGTTGTATAGCAGTTCCCCAAAGGGCACTCGGGGCGGCTAGATCACACGTAGCCCCCTGACAATCCACAGTTGTGCTCATTCCCCCGCCACTCGTGTAAATACCTTCTCCCCAAACTGTCTCTATGGCCGCACAGTAACCCTCAGTCCTCTCGAGTTTCAGGCAATAAGGGTAGTACAGCTCGGAAGCAGCTTATTAGCTTTCCAAATCCACAACAATGGCCCCTTATTATCATTTTTTATAATAATACCTTTCCTCAGAATTCAGTCTCTTGCTCTCATTGTGACTTCAATATTGACGTCGTTACTCCTTGTGAATGGTCTTACAATGGCAGGCTTCATCTAGCTGATTTCTCTTAAATTAACAATTGTTGATGCATCTCATGGCTCGATTTTCGAACAATGTCTTTCAAATTTTCATTGATCCTACTTTTGAATTGTCGAAAAAGAGGTCCACTGAAAACTAAATATGTAGATATATAGTTCGTTAGTAATATTTGTCCTATCTACAATTTATCTATGTAGACGGATATACATCTTTTATTTTTAGCAATATTTGTCAGATCGTTACCAAACTCAATGTATGAATGTCTCATGAAATATATAGTATTTCATGAGACATCCATACATTGGTCTATAGACCACCGCCGTGAAGTTTAACATTAAATAAATATACATACTGGCAACACAACACCACCGTAAATATTAAGTAAATAAATACAACCGATAATAAGAAACATCCCAAAGGAACGCGTCTGAAATGTAAACAAACAGTTCTGGCAAATTCCAACAGGAAAGAAAAACAATTACTGAAATACATCTTAACATAAAGTATTATAACTATAACTTATACTGTAATTTATAATGACACAGAATAATTTTTATCTCAATCAATCAAATTTTGTAATCCAAAAACTTAAACCGGCGGGGGGTCATCAGAACTTATTTGCATGCATCTGGTATAATAAAGGCCTCTTGAGAGCAATATTCAGTATTTAAGCTTGGAATAATGTGGTTTATTATATAACAGATTATTGTTTATGTAACATGAATAGAAGTGGGGGTTTGTTGAAGGCTCAAAACTGAAAAATGCAAATATCTCGGTTAATATTCAAGATAGAGCATAAATGTATATAAAAATATTTATAGTACATTTTAATTGCAATAAGATTGGTTCTATTCAATTTTTCGATCCGACTTATAATAACATATATATAAACATACATACATTTTTGACGGACCTCATTTTCGTCATCTCTTTGGTAGGATCGATGGACATATGAAGAAAAATTTCGAAAATCACGTCATGAGTACGACCTCAATAGCTGATTTCCCGTAAGGGAATCTGCTAAAATGGGAGTAGGAGGTAGGGGGATGATTATTATCAGTCGCGTTAAAAAATGCTTGTTTTATCACCTTTGAAAATTTAATTTTGTTCTGGGTGAGTTCTTTGTATTTTTATTGTTTTCAAACTTGAATAAAATTTCCTCCACATCTGCGCTTCAATTCCAATTCACTTTGAGTCACTGGACATCATAAGACCAGCTTAAATTTCATTTCCTGTTTGCATAGGAATTATTTCTATAGGAGAAATATTGGAAAGATGATGAGATTAAATCATCTGCAAAACATTTCCACCTCGTCAGAAATCTGATTATTGTTAGTTAAAGCATGCCTAACGTTTTTGAATTACGGATTTCTGTGAGCCAAGTACAAATGTTTAGGATTTTCTTACAATAAAGGTAACAGAGTTTTTCTCCATCCATGGTTGAAATTTAATTTTATCATCTGTCGAGAAAGATTGAAAAAAATTAATTGATATTGTAACGGACTATTAGTTTTTTTTGGATTGTCTAATATTTAATTTATCATTATTTCCAACTAATTTGTGGCTATCCGGGTGCCCAAAACATTCCAGAAACTGCAGCTGGTATCTTTAGCAAACACAAGCTATTTATATAAAAAGATTAATGACTATAATAACTTTTCAATGCAAGTTCCCTACTAAGGTCATATTGACAGTAAGCTGTTATATTACAAATCACTTTATTTAAAGCCTAAATACCAAATATTGTTCTCATTGAACTTTTATGTTTTGAGATTAATGCAAATACCTGATGCACGTGGGAAATCTGCTTAGTTAACGCAGCCCCTGCGTGAAGGACTTTCAGCCTTCAGTGAAATGGTTAAAAGAAGGGAGGATTTAAAAATGGAAATTTTTTTAAATTATTATACGTCGGATCGAAAACTATTTTAGAACCAAAACTAGTAGTGCTCTTCAATTTTTCTTCTATACATTTCTTTGTAAATCAGATATTAAGCGAGTTAACTGTGCCTTTTATCACATATTTACGTATAAATAGAGAATATATATGGTGAAATGAGATCACCAGTGTGCCATAACCAGCAAGTGGAAAACTTGCTTAGTTTACGCAGCCCTTGAAGGTCTTTGTAATGGTTTCATCACTTAATTAATTCATATTTAGAACCCAGGATTCTAGGTTTACCCATTAACTAATGACTAACGCCTTAGCTTACCTCAACCCCGAATCAAACCGTACAGTTAATAATATTTAAAAGATAAATTCATGCCCTTTAGGAAGATATAAACAAAACAGTTTGTTTTTATCCAGATCTTGGGCAAAAAGTAAATAAAATTCCAAGCTTAAAGTTTAGTCCTTTTTTATGTAAATTAGTTGTAGGTTTAGCGACACAGCATCCTGTGAAATATAGAGCGGCCATGATGAAATGGCTATCTATAAAGTTGAGATGACGTTGGTAATTACATAGCGATCCTGGGGGGTAAGCCGTAAAGGGCAGACGGGCCTTTAATACATTCGCCAAGCAGTAAAAGGGCCGACTCTCCTCCCCAATAAAATCTAGTTTAATTCCATCAACTCTTAAATGTCTCCGCGAATTGATGTACCTCGCTTTTATTGCTTGCCCAGTCCTGTCCGAACCTAGGTTCATTTCGTTTTAAACCTTCAAACCCTCATTTTGTTTAAAACGGAGAACCTAATGAACGCCGTAGTAAAAATTCTTTTATTTTATCACAAGCTCAGCAGCCGGCTGTTTGAAAAGCTGCTTGATGAGACTTTTATAAAAGTTAGGACACATTTTATATAGAAGGTTCTGACCATTTATTTTATTTTTTTTAAAAAGATAAAAAAAAAGGCTCAGGTTCGTTATGTGAGTTAGTTAATTAATTTATTTACAGCTTCGTTGTTGTGGTGATCTTGATAAAAAGAGCTTCTACGTAAAAAACAAAATTTATTTAAACGAAAATAAACTCAAAACAGAAATGGAATACAAAAAGGTCCGTCACGCAGGAGCTGCGTAAACTAAGAAGATTTCCTCACGTGAAGTTTTACAAGAGAGAAATTTCACGAGAGTCGAACAGTTACGGAAAGGGCCGAACTAGCTTCTGATGGAAACTCAAGACTAGACCCGAAGTTAGCCGATCTCATCTCTTGCGTTGCAATAAATAAAAATGGAAATATCTCGGTTAATATTCAAGATAGAGAATAAATGTGTAAAACAATATTTATAGTAAATGTAATTTGCAATAAGATTGGTTCTATACAATTGTTTGATCCGACGTATGGTAACGGAGATATTTCGAATTTTCGAAAATCCCCCCTCTAACCCCCCCCTCCCACTGGTCCAATTCTAAATATATATATAGATATATATATATATATATATATATATATATATATATATATATATATAATTTTGAACGGACCTCATTTTCGTCATCTCCTGGGTAGTAACAATGGACATTTGAGAAATTTTTCGAAAAGCGCGTCATGAGTACGACGTCAGTAGCAGATTTCCCTTATGGGAAATCTGCTAAAAGAACAAAATACTGAACTAGAGAACAACATATTTATTTAGTTAGTTTTTTTAGCGACAAGGAATTGCAGCGATTTACACCCAGTATAAATTTTGTTAAAACAAGGCCATGATCGAGGCATCAAATGGGAAAAATAACCTATGCTGTTAAATGTAATATGATTTATTTATTTATTGTTGTGGCTAGGCGATATTATTATATAGGTTATAAAAGGAAAAATATAAAAAAAGTATCAAGACCAAATTAAACACGAACTATTAAAACAAGAAAAAGTTTTTTCAAAACTATTTATACAGAAAACAATACAAAGAAAAACAAACCTCGAATAATCAACAAAAGAGTGAGAAAAAGAAACAAAACATTTAATTCCAAAAAACAGATAGTAAAGGAAATTACTTATAATTATAAAGATAATTATAAAAATAATTAAATAAAGATTTAGATAAAATATAATTTATTACAGTTGAGTATTTACATAAAACTCTGTATCTCTCATATACACGCACACATGTTACACATGCACATACCAGTTTGGAGTTGGTTTTATTGTTATTTGCTAAACACAGGTTCAGATTCTCACCTGGGCAACATGAATTTATTTAGTGACGAACTCACTAAATAAAATTCTTAGTCTGGCAAGAAAAGGGTGATAACCTAAGTTAACCCGCCCTAGTTAGCGTTAGTAGTACGAAGTGGCCGCTATTAAAAATAGCGAGTAAAATAAAATCTGATATAGACGCAACATGACTTTCTTGTACTCTTTTTTTTAACAAGCTCCATTTCTTCAAACGAAAGGAATCCCCATTGTGCTCCTGTGGCGAGTTGGATACGGCTGACCATGTGATCCTCCAATGTCCGCGTTTCAACGCCAAGCGTATTCGGCTAATGAGTGCTTTCTCATATGTGAACTGGCCTCCTGAGAGCTACGACATGTTTGTAAACGACGCTGATAGATTTTCAGCCTTCAGGACCTTTGCCCAAGAGGTTTTGAAAACCAAGTAAACAAGTATTTATTTGTAAATTATATGTATTGTTTATGTGAATTTAGGCTACCATTTAGGCTTTAGGTGTGTAGGCTAGTTAGTTAGGCTCTTGCTGCCACTTCTCTAAACAGAGGCAAAGGAGTCGCAGCTGCGGGTTACCCTAGGACTTTTCGGACTTAAACTAAATCTCCCAAATTGCAGTTTTATGCTTAGCCGTGCTCGGTGAGCTAGGCTAAGTTACCCGGCACAATTTATCTATTCAAAATTTTATATCTCTTAATAAATGGAGACCGCTGGTATAGGGAAACCCAAAGGTACAGCGGGGGGAGAGGTGGGGGGAAAATGTCTTGTACTCATTTGAAATTAAGCAAAGAAAATGTTAGCCTTCAATTCTTTTAAAATTTTTTAATTAGTCTTAATAAGAAGTCATACACGATGTCTCCGTTCCAATGCATCTGATCTAATAGTGTCATAGAACATAATTCATCTTTTCACTACGTTAGATATACTTAAATTAGGTACTTTTCAGGTTCTATACAAGTCATTATTATTTCAAATATGTATGGTTAAATTTGAATTATGTCCTTCCTCACTTTAAACCCCCATCCCACTTAGTCCATTTCAACATTGTA
The DNA here is from genome assembly GCA_019009955.1 of Riptortus pedestris. Lineage (NCBI taxonomy): Eukaryota > Metazoa > Arthropoda > Insecta > Hemiptera > Alydidae > Riptortus > Riptortus pedestris. The sequence goes on from CM032228.1 coordinate 37,893,863, forward strand.
AGGCTAGTCGTTTTTGCTATAACCGAAATTTCTACGCGCTTGTAGACGTCACGCGAAACTAGTCAAAATGAATTCAGGGGCGGTCAAAACAGATTATTACCTACATTAAAATTTTAGAACTGTAATTTTTCGTGAATTTAACACTGACTAACTTCATAAAAGGGAGAAAAATATAAAACTCTCGTTTTCTAAAACTCAGTAGAATATAATTTTACTTAATAAACGGGACTCGGTTTGTTTTCATATAAATCAACCACTTTGCTGGGTTAAAATTAATTTTAACTGAAATTCATTTTCAAGTTTAACGCCATCTAAAAACCACTTCGGAGGTATAAATTCAACCAAAAATCATTTTAGCGAAATTACCCTGAGCTACAGCATCATTGTGTGTAGATTTAGGTTAATATTTAGCCGCCATGTGTAGTACACACTTGAAATGTATATTTAACAACAACTTAAGCTGCCCCATTCAATGATATACCTGTAAAGGTCAGCCCCCTCTCGGCTAACCTAGGTAGCATTATTGTTATTAGCAGATTTCCCTTCAGGAAAATCAGCTATTGAGGTTTTACTCATGAGGCTATTTTCGGAAAATGTCTTCTGATGATTTTCAAAAATTTCCCACAAATGTCCCTTCCCAAGAGTTGACGAAAATGTGGTCCATTCAAAATTATATGTATATTCGTCTGTTAACGCTCTAGCGGTCGCAATTTTTGTAGTATTGTTACCAAACTCAATACTTAATCGTTTTAACTAAAAAGAAAGATCAAGTTCTTTAATGGCACAAATCGGATTGTAACGGAGCTATTGGAGGAGGAATTTCTAAAATTATAAATATCTGCAATTATTTGTCGGATCGAAAAATTATATAGAACCAATCTTATTGCAAATTAAATGTGCTATAAATATTGTTATATTCATTCGTCTCTTGAATATTAACCCAAATATATTTGCGGTTTTTAGTTTAGTCTTGGCACATAAAGAAAACTCTGTTATACGTATAATAAACCATTGCATTCGGAGCTTAAATATCAAATATTTTTTTCAAGGGACCTTCATCATACGAGAAGCATTCAAATACACTGTTGACCCCCCCCCCACTGTCTTTAGTTCTTGAATTACTAAAATTTGTGTGTTTCAGATTAAAATTATTCTGATTCATAATGAATTATTACAGTACTAGATGTAGTAAGTAGTTTTTAATAAAATTAATGTATTATATTCAGATATTTTTCAGTTATTGTTTTTCTTCCCTGTTTGTTTACAACATTTCAGACACTTTCCGTTGGGTGGTTATTGAAATTGACTGAAGGATTTCTCATTGTCGTTTGTATTTATTTGCTTAATATTTACGGTGGAGTTCAGTGTTATGAGTTTATTTATCTATTGTAAAACAACGTGGGAAATCTGCTTAGCTTACACAGCCCCTCTGTGACGGACCTCTCCGTGTCTCCGAAAATCGAGAAGATAATTGGCCTCTACTGACGTCATCAGCTTGGCTATTCAGCAGGTAGGAAATTTGATGGATTTACGCCGCATCTGAGTGCTGGACTATTAAAATTTCATATTTGACGGAAAGGCCCCATGAAAATAGCACTCTTGCATATCAAACGTTCATAAATATTATTGATTTCCTGCTACATGTTCCTGATAACGCTGTTGAATATTATTTCAATGGTGTCAAAGCCTTCATGATTTATATTTAGCTTGCCTTGTACATATGGCGTATACATAGGCTAATGAATAAGTCATTTACAATACTCTGCGGCTATTTCGGGCAGATATTTTATATTCGGGTGACCTCTGACATTATTTTGTATAAGTGCATTGTGAGTTGTCATGGATTGATTAGCTCATGTAGAGTGACGTCACCTCCCTAATGTGCATCGTTGACAGGACGTACATGACAGATAGCATTAACTGAAACCACCATGTAGACTAAATATAGCCTACATCGGTTTGTCCAATCTGCAAGGTTAAACCCTTTTGCATTGCGTTGCATATATATATATATATATATATATATATATATATATATATATATATATATAGTGTTGTTGTTGTTTCTTGGACTTTTGATCAATGTTGGTGAAAAATGTTTTAGTTTATGCCAATATTTCGAGAATATTTATTGTCTCTTCTTCTTCATAAAATTAGTAAAAGACATACTCAGAAACAATAACTACTCAAATAAACTCATCAATCCTATCATACATAACACAAACAAAACTGACAACCAAACACTTAGCATCACACAAAACACTAATAATAACAACCAACTTCTATGCACTAACCAACACAAATTCCATTCAGTCACTTATGTCAGAGGCCTATCCAAAAATTAACAAAAAATACTGGCCAATAACAACATAAAAATTAGCTTCAAAAACAAAATAAAAATGTACACAAAATAATATATTCTAAACTCAAGTGCCCTGCAAAAACTGTGACACAATATACATAGGTGAAACCATCCAGTATATCACCAACAGGTCAAAAATCTGACATAAAAATAAACAAGCCAAATAGTGCACTAGTCCAACACAGCATTAACAATGACCCGCAATTCATATATAATGAAACACAAATACAAAACAAAGAGATGCTATATATAGCTCAACACAAAAACGCATGTAACAAAAAGACAGATATTGGCAAACTCAGCATCATACACTGTAACTTAATATTCACATACATATCATTCTGGGACCCTCAAAACACCACAATATATATAATATTCATGTAATTATTATTATAGATAATTATAGTCATAATATAATAGTAGCTTTATACACTAAAATAACAATTGTAATAATAAACAATAATAGTTGCAACATAATAATAAAATAATAATAACATGATAGCTTTAATACAACATAAAAATAGCTTTAATAAAATATGACAATAGTTGTAATAACACTTAACAATAGTTGTAACATTATATAATAGCAGTAGTATAATAATTATAATATAGTTCAACAAACAAAAGATAATACACTATAGACATGCCTAACTGATATACATAGACATAAGGCTGTGACCCTGCTCAGTTTAAACAAACCATGGAAGGTTACTTACCTGTGTTCGTAATGAAACAGAAGTGCAATACATAATGTACAATAGTTTGTATAGTTACAGAAATGTAGTTACACTATAGTTTAATAACAATGTGCAATATATATTAAGTAGAACCTATATTTTTACAGTACTGGAGAAGAGAAAATTAATATTCTCGAAATATTGGCATAAACTAAAAGGTTTGCTCACCAACATTGAACAAAACTCCAAGAAACAACAACAACACAGAATACATAAATACAAAAATAAAATAAATACAACCTAGTCGAAAACATCCACACAAATATATATATATATATATATATATATATATATATATATATATATATATATATGATTCTGTATAACCTGATCTGTAATTGTGCATGCATACATTCTGGAGATATAATTGAACCATTCCTCTCAAATTTTGATTGCACTAAATTATACAACTTATTAATATTTGCAGTAAAGGCAATGGAATTTAGAAGTAATTGCTAAAGTAAAGGAATTATATTACTAAAGAGCATCGTCGCTGAAGACAACGATAGTAGAGCTGATGTCCATAGAACAATAGCACTTGCTAAACAAGACTTTCAAATCAAACTGAGTATTTTAACTAATATGCATATAAACACGGATACCAAAAAGAAGTTTGCTAAGTCTTTCATATGAAAGTACAGCTCTGCAAAAGGGAATATAATAGATTGGAAGGAATAGAGATGTTGATCTGGCCCAGAATCATCAGAACAAGTTGAACTTAAAATAAAATCTAACGCGGAAGTTCTAAATGAGGTAAGAGAGAGCAAAAGTCTTATTAAGGTCTCGAAAAATGGTGAGTGAAACTTCTTGTAATTCCATTAATATGTATTTTGAATGAATCTCCTGACATTTCAATTTAGTTTAAATTATTTTATTTAAATAATGTATCATGGTCATTCCAATCTAAAATGTCGTATATATGTAACTCATTAGTATGAATAGATAATATATTAAAAACAAAAATACGGCGTTCAGGTTTTAACAATGTAGTATTGTTTGGCATTAAATTGAAGCACGTAGAAATGAGAATGATATAGTACTGGTTTCGGCCTCCTTTGTCAAACAGTTTTAGCAGATTCTCCTTAAGGGAAATCAGCTATTGAGGTCTTACTCATGACGCGATTTTCGAAAAATTTCTTCAAGTGCCCATCGATCCTACCCAGGAGATGACGAAAATGAGGTCCGTTCGAAATGATATATATATATTTGTCTGTTAACGCTCTAGCGGTCGCAATTTGTGTTTGATCGTTACCAAACTTATGCAAAAAGACAGATCAAGTTCGTTAATGGCTGAAATCGGTGCAGTGGGAGGGGCGGTTTAGAGGGGGGATTTTCGAAAATTCGAAATATCTCCGTTACCATAAGTCGGATCGAAAAATTGTATAGAACCAATCTTATTTCGAATTAAAGTTACTATAAATATTGTTCTATACATTTATTCTCAATCTTGAATATTAACCGAGATATTTTCATTTTTATTAAGTGTAACGGACGAGTGAGTTTCCCGCGGCTAGTTCGGCCGTAACTGTTTAGTTCTCGTATGGAGATTTCTCTATTGTATAAGTTCACGTGGGAAATCTGCTTAGTTTACGCAGCCCATGCGTGACGGACTTTCTTTTATCTGAGAGAAGGGCTTCAGCTTAACGAACCTCACTACAATCTCGATAGCTGATTTCTCTCAAGGGAAATCTAATAAATTTCAAGTCTAGTCAATCTTAAAAGTTTCCCCTCTCTGTTTATCCTCTGGGAGGGATTGTGGATATGGCGACTAGGGCATTATCCTCGGAAGTGAATTTCAGAGGTTCCAGCGCCCGGAGTACGGTCGGCTGCTAAACCTCTTATAAGTTACCCTTTAATTCCAGGCCTGGAGGAAGGGCTGCTCCAGCAGACGGCTAAACTCCCTTAACTCGGAGAGACGAAGGGCTGTAACTTTGTATATCTGTGCGGTTAGTCCCCATCGGGGGTGATTCTACGCTCTCCCGACTACTCATCAGAGCGCTAAGTCTGATAACAGCATCGTATTGTGTTAGCACCCCTACATCCCAAAGCTGGCAGCTAAAGATGGTTCATTGAGGGGCCGTAATTTCATATTGTATTAGCACGTCCTCAGTAATCGTATCACTTATGCGAGGCTTAACACTTGCTCGCTGTGCTACTATTGTTTCTTACTTCGTTAACGGTTTAATGTGATTAACTCTCCCCAAGCGAGTTTTATGGAGGTTGGAAGTTCTCCCTGAAAACAGGATCAAGCTAGGAAATATATGTACACGCCTTTATTTCGTTTCGATTTAAAAATTATATTACAATGGTCTGTCGTGATAAGAGCTCAGTCACTCAGGGGATAACAACAAATAAAAATAGCGAATACCAAAAAACAATGACAAATAACAAAAGTCCGTCACGCGGGGGCTGCGTTAACTAAGCAGATTTACCACGTGCTCAACGAATTTGCGTTTATATCAAAAATTAAAAGTTCAATGAGATCAATATTTGGTATTTAAGCTTGAAATAAAGTGCTTCTTAACATAATATAATATTGTTAATATGAGATGAGTAGGAGTGGGGCTTTACTGAAGACCGAAAACTAAAAAATGAAAATATCTCAGTTAATAATCAAGATAGTAACAACATTTATGGGACATTATATTTGCAATAAGATTGATTTTATACTATTTTTCATTCCGATGCATAATAAGGGAGATATTAAGAATTTTCGAAATTCTCCTTCTCTACCCCACCTCCCCCTGGTCTGATTTCAGCCGTTAACGAACTTTATCTGTCTTTTTGTATAAAACGATTATATATCAAGTTTGGTAAAGATAAGACAAAAATTGCAAAACAGACATATATATATATATATATATATATATATATATATATATATATATATATATATATATATAGGTAGATAGATAGATAGATAGATAGATAGATAGATAGATAGATAGATAGATATATACAGTTTTGAACAGACCTCATTTTCGTCATCTCCTGGGTAGGATCGATGGACATTTGAAGAAAAATTTCGAAAATCGCATCATGAGTACGACCTCAATAGCTCCTTTCCCATAAGGGAAATCTGCTAATAATTAGATTTTGGCGGGAAACTCACTCTCAACCGTTCTCCGCCCACATTTAATAAAAATGCAAATATATCGGTTAATATTCAAGATAGAGAATAAATGTATATAACAATATTTATAGTACATTTAATTTGCAATAAGAGTGATACTATATAATTCTTCGATCCGACGTATAGTAACGGAGATATTTCGAATTTTCGAAAATATATATAAATAATTTTGAACGGACCTCATTTTCGTCATCTCCTAGGTAGGATCGATGGACATTTGAAGAAATGTTTCGAAAGTCGCGTCATGAGTACGACCTGAATAGCTGATTTCCCTTATCTGATAAAAGTCCGTCACGCAGGGGCTGCGTTAACTAAGCAGATGTCCCACGTGCATTACTTATTTTCATTTATTTCAAAACGTAAAAGACCAATGAGAACAATATTTGGTATTTAGGCTCAAATAAAGTACTTCATAACATAATGTTAATATAAGACGAGTTGGAGTGGGGGTTTACTAAAGGCCAAGAATTAAAATGGAGATACAGAAGATTTGAAGAACGCTTTTTCTTGAATATAAAAAAAAAAAATCTATGAACAATGTTATTACGATAAGACAAAAATTTCGACCGCTAGAGCGGTGGAGAATGGAATTGACTAAAGGCTGTAAACTAAGAAATGCAAATATCAAAAATTTCCTAATTTCCTCCTGAAAAGCCACCCACTCCCACTGGTCCGATTTCAGCCATTAGTGAACTTGATCTTTAGTTTTGCGTAATACGTTTAAATATTTATTTTGGCAACTATCAAACAAAAATTGTGACTGCTTAACGTTATTATGTATACACACACACACATAGTTTTCAACTGTCCTCATTTTCGTCATTTGATTAGGATCGATTGATATTTGAAGACACTATTCGAAATTAGATATAAATATTCAGTTCCATCCAGTGATATAGTACTTTACGTATTACGGCTATCCTCATCTGTATGAGAATAGCCCACGCTACATTTTCAATTTACCAAAATGTTTTCATCACTTTTAATGAATTTTTGAATATACATCCAGAGTATAAAAGCTTTTCAGCGTCGGAGAAACGACGAATACAATTTTTTTCTCGGGATGAGTGAGAAATTAGAAGTTTCTGAAAAGTGAAAACAGTAGAAATTTAGCGAGAAATTGATAGTTTTCTTAGACATAAAAGGAGACTTACTTGTATTAAACGTCTCTGAATGCTAATAGCTTGTCATGAGAGATCATTTCAAACCTGTATTTATCTTTTCTAAGCGTCATTTCTAATGGTATTCATTAGACTTTCTGAATGACATTCCTTTCTTTCGTCGTATCTTTCGTGCCGTAAGAAGAACATTAACTCTCTCCCTCTAATTACGTTTATTTAAAAATAAATAGAACCCGCAAATTGCCATTAAGTTTTATCCTTTGTTTATCCAAGGTCCTTCTTCGGTGGATGTAGATCTCGCAGGACAAAAGATTTACCTAAATGTGATACCATCAGCTTGTAATAGTTTTAATACCAACTACGCTCATTACCAATTTATAATGAAAAACACGAAGCGCCAATGCAGCGAAGTAAAAACAATAAATAAAAATTAATCCATATATCATTTATATATATATATATATATATATATATATATATATACATACACACACACACACACACACACACACACACACATGCCATTTGCATTATTCATTATGTCATATGTTTCATTAATACATGCCATACGTTTTTTTTTTAAACCTACACATTTTTTTCAACAAAACTATTTTGGGTTCTCTGTAATTTTTGGAATTCTTTGTTAAGACGAAAAATGCTCAAATTAGTCCTCATCTGAATAAGGGGTTGAGAATGAGGCAAGCATACACAGTTCTCCCGGCCGAACCAAATATATGTCCCTCATGAAAATATAACAATTAAAACTGATTTTTAGCAGTTATGGGGGGGGGCTATACTCATGACGCGATTTTTTACAACTTTCCTCAACTGTCTGTCGATCCTACCTAATAGATGACGGAAATGAGGCCCGTTTAAAATTATATAGATCGACGACAAAGTCGGAACTGCAGCAGTCTCAGAAAGAGAAGTTTTTTCAGAAAAGTTGCCATCCCACTATAGTATACTTGGAGCTGAACTCCACGCAATTTGGTTGGCACTTAAAAACATGACACCTACATCATCACAGCCCAAACACACACTAATTTGTTCAGATTCTGTAAGCTCATTATTAACACTCCGAGACATTTACATCATTCACCCAATAGCACTAAACATAACAGAAGAAATTCATAAACAACAAAGATACCAAAATACAATTACCCTATATTGGCTGCCTGGACACGAGGACCTTGGTCATAGTACGACAGCAGACTACCAGGCTAAACTAATTACTCAACAAACCCAATACACACAAGCAAACTTACTATACGAAGATATAGTGAGCCACATATGCCACCGAATCCTAAACAAATGATAATCAGAATAGCTGGAAGTAAAGAACCACCTCCGCAGTATCAAAAGTACTATTAAGGAGTGGCCATCGAGCCATAGGAGTACTAGACGGGAGGAAGTTGTTCTTGCTAGACTCAGGATCGGCCACACATACCTAACACATAGACACTTAATGACAAGGACAGACAACCCTATATGCAAATACTGCAACAAACACCTGACGATAAAACAGACACTGACAGACTGCATCCAACGAAAAAACATTCACATACCCCACGATATGACAGAACTATTAACTGACAGCAGCCAATATATTCCATAAATACTAACATATCTAAAACGCAACAACATTTACAAAAACATATAATACAAAATACAATAGGTCTACAGATACCTAAGAAGATTTATAAGGGCTAACTTTTATTATATTCTTTAGACAAAGCACGGATATGAGAAAGAATCAGATATTAAAGAAATATTTTCCATAATATAAAAGTACAAAAAGGTAAGCACACGAAGGAGTAAATATATCATCCTAATAATGCCAATCACCATCGCTGTGGGGCAAAAACTAAATAAATAAAATTTAAAAAAAATAATACAAATGTACTAGTATATAGGAATAACATAATTTTTTTATTAAAACCATTTTAAATTGTTGTGTTTATTACTAGTCTAATGTTTATTAATTGTCTTTTAATTGTCTAATGTTTAATAGTCTTCTAATTGTCTAATGTTTATTAATTGTCTATTACTAGTATTTAATGATTATTTGTTGTATTTAATTTTTTATTTGTGTTTCTGTTTTTGTTATTTTCCTATAATTTTGTTTTCATTTTACATTGTGAAAATAATAAAATACAAACATAAAAAATAATAAAATTATATATATACTTGTATTTTACCGTTCGTTAATGGCATCAATCGGAAGAGTGGAAGTGGACATTTTGAAAATATGAATTATCTCTGTTTTACGTCGGATCGAAAAATTGTATAGAACCAGCCGTGTTGGGAATTTTTATTTCTATATATGTCTACATTTGTTCTCTATCCTGAATATTAACCGAGATATTTGATTTTTTTTTTTAATTCTCTGCCTTCAGTGAACCCCCACTCATACTCAAGTTATATTATTAGTAAATTGATATATCATGTACCACTTTATTTGAAGCTTAAATACTAAATATGGTTTTCATGGGTTTTTCAATGTGCGAGAAACACACTAATACGTTGTGTGATGACGTAATTAATTAATTATCCGATTTAACTCGAAAATCTTAATTTGATCTATACCATACTCGATATTTAATCTTTTCATGTAACATTTAAGCTCGGAGTTGTTAGTAGCTGAAATCGGTTTAGTAATAAATGGGGTTCAGAGGGGTGGGGAATTCGGTAATTCAAAATATGTCCTGTGTTATAAGTTGGGTTAAAAAACTTATTACCCCTCAAGGGAAATCAGCTATTGAGGTCGTACTCATGACGCGATTTTCGAAATGTTTCTTCAAATGTCCATCGATCCTACCCAGGAGATGACGAACATGAGGTCCGTTCAAAACTGTATATATACATACATTTGTCTGTTACCGCTCTAGCGGTCGCAATTTTTGTCTTTTCGTTACCAAACTTGATATATAGTCGTTTTATACAAAAATAAAGATGAAGTTCGTTAACGGCTTAAATCGGACCAGGGGGAGTTGGTGTTTAGAGGGGGAGAAATTCGGAAATTCTTAATTTCTACACGCGTAGAAATATATTAGACTATAATAAATGTCAAAATCAGCTTTATGTAAATTTTTGTATTAATTTTCCTCAACCTTTGATAAGGATTTTATTTATTCATTTTGTCATCATGAACATCAAGCTTTCATAATGACCTTTTCAATCCACTGTTCATCAAATATTGAAACCTTTCCGTTTATTTGTTCAAGCAGTCCTTACTTTGTCCTTTTTAAAGTGGCTATTGATTGGACTTAAATTAGCCATTGATTTTAATTTTCATTGAGGAAAGTTCAGTTTGTGTTTATTATAATTTTTAATTAACTATTATACTCGGCATAAAGCAGTTTCAACACGAGCCGTATAAAATAGAGAATATTTGATTGAATTTAAATGAAATATAATATCACAGTTATTAATGTTTGTCATCCAATATTATAAATCTGATGTTTGCGCCACATGACTATTTAGTTAAATATACAAAATGTTGCGTTTCATTTATAAATATTTCATTTTAAAGCCATTACTGTATCTCCGTTACAATACGTCATTGAAACATGTCATAGAACAACAATTTATAGATCTTCTCGTGATAAACAGAAAAAGTGCTAAACAATTTTTATAATCGTTTATACGCACTGAGTAAATTTGAAATTATTATATTTTTGTCCTTCTCTAAACCCCTCCCCCCCTCAGTTTTCCCCTGAGTTGAGTTGGGAGGCCTCAACTAGATATTATTACAATTCTAAAAGTAAAATTTCAACATTGTATGACTTACAGTTTTAGAAAATTTCCCTTAAAGAGGATTATATTTGTCTGTTACCGCAATTTTTGTTTGATTGACCAAATACGTTTACGTAAAACTAAAGATCAAGTTCATTAATGTCTGAACCGGACTTGTGGGGGGGGTTTAGAGGGGTAATTTCGATAATTCAAAATATCTCTCTTATTTTACACCGGATTGAATTATATAGAACCTATCTCATTGTAAATTAAATGTACTATGAATATTGTTATGAAAAATTGTTCTCTTTCTTGAATATTAACCGTGATTTTTGCATTTTTTAGTTTTCAGTCTCCAGCAAACCCCCACTCCTGCTCATATCACATAAACAATACTCTGTTATATAATAAACCACTTTAGTCAAAGTTTAAATACCAAACATTGTTTTCAAGAAACCTTTATTGTACGAGATACGAGTACATACACATACGTTCTGTTGGCCGCCGCCCGTCTTTAGTTCTTGGTTAACTAAATTTGACTGATTAAGATAAAAAGTATTCTGATTCATTATAAATTACAATATTAGATATAGTTAATAGTTTTCAATAAATTTAATATGTTATATTCTGATATATTTCATTAACTGTTTTCCTTTCTGGTGAAGAATATTTCTATCTATTCAGCTGTGAGAAGTTAGTTGACATGTTTGTTTACAATTCAGACGTTTTCCTTTGAGATGTTATTAAAACTGACAGAAAGATTTCTCATTACCGTTTGTATTTATTCACTTGGTCTAATTTAGTGAATCTTAAATTATATTATTAGAATATCTCAATTCTCATTTCTCTTATTGTGTTATTTTTTTAAATTGAGACATACCGTCCAGACATCTCATGCCATCAGTATAAAACTCTACGTAAACATCATCATCATTACTGTTGTTAAAATGTTAAAACGAGTAGATTTAGTGGGTATCACCAACTATTGATAACACCCTTCATTCTCTGTCTACATAAATTTGAATATTTTAGATTAGCGAGGCAACAAATGTGCTTAGTTTAGTTATGTAGAAAATTGGAAGCTAAAATGAAATAAAATTAAATGAGATATTTAATTAGAAGCTGTTGGGTTGTTGAAGCATACTGGAAAGTTTGTTTAATTAAACCTTCGACGCTATGAAAGCATTCCTTATTTCTTTGGGTCAAAATTTAGGTCACTATATTGAACAAAGATAACCATATGATTTCTTTATTTCTCTTACAGTCTCGTATTTCTAGTAGATTTCTCTTTCGATAATTTAGCTATCGGGGTTGTACTTTGTCATTTCGAAAAATGACCAACGAGTTGACAAAAATTTATGTATTTATTTATATTAACGTCCACTTTTTGAATCTAAGGCTAATTGGGACGGGTTATCTATAGGCCCCTACCCTGACCAGCACCCAGCCTAAAAATGAGGTCCGTTTTAAATTGTATACGTTAACACTTTAGTGATTGGACTTTTTCGTTATCTCACTCGATATTAAAACAAAGATGAATTTCTGTCAGCCTCTGAAATATGACAAAGGATGGGAACGATTTAAGGGGTTGGGGGCTACATCCCCTCTCCTACATCCACCACCTCTCCTCTGTCAAATATGAAACTAAACACGGTTTATTTTGAATAATGTAATCCATATTGCACGGGAGTAAATTAGTCCGAACTGACAATGTAAAGCTATGCATATAAGCTGGCTGCACGCACAGAAGGATGGATGGGTATAAAACGTAGGAATTACTGGGGGTGTGCGCCACTTGGAAACAATTACACCACTGGCTAAATCAATCAACGTCACGGGCCTCACGCCACGCCGACCTGCCTACCAACACCCCCATATGGGAGGCGAATAAACAGTCTTGCCACCTGAATAATCTCCTTCGATTGCTCAAATAAATTAATCCTCAAGTCAACCCTGTCCCGATTAATTCATTAATGGAATTATTCGTTAATTGAATCTAAAATTCGACCTTGGATCACTGCCGTATATTTCTGTCATCAACTTAACATTTTTTTTTTTGAGGATGACATTTGTGTTTGAAAAAAAGATTGAATTTTAATAGATGATATGTTGCGATTTCGTTCTATCATATTCGAGTTGTTTTGGAGACGCTTAATAAACTTTTTTACTTGATAGAAGTATACGTCAGTGATCCAAGGGCATGCATAATGAAAACAGCTCTAATGTATACAACTCTTAAAGATTTTTTTTATATGTCTGAAGCTAGACAATTTTAAATATCTTTATAAATTGTAAAATAAAATAATAATAAATAAACGGGTCAAGTTAAGTAAAATCGTTTAAAATATTATTATTATTATTATTTATTAACGTCCACTTTTTGCAACTAAGGCTAATCGGGACGGGTTATCTACAGGTTACCACCCTTTTCTAGCCAGGGCGGGATTTTAGGACGTTATTCAATGAATTTCGTCTCTAAACAATTTCCTTTGCCCAGGCAAGAATCGAACTCGCCACTCTAGGTTTACCATATGAGATAAAGGTCAACGCTTTAACTCGCATGGCTAACCTGAGCCCCACGTTTAAAATATATTATTCAAATATCAGCGTTATTATTGATCATTTTTATATACTTATGTATTCAATTAATAAGATATTTCTTGTATAATATAAAATATTTTCTAATACCAATTATATTTTTGACAAAAAGCATTCGAATATCTTTAAATATATGAAACACGCTCAAAATTTAGGGCTTATAATTTAAAAAAAAAATATTTATTTATTAATATTAAATAAACGCTCTAGAAGCAAAAAAAAGATAGTCACTCTCCCTGCGAGATTCGATCTCGAGATTTCAGGTTAGAAAAATAAAGCGCTATCAACTGAGACATGGGGACTTCTTGAAATAAAGGACTTGGGAAAAACTCAATACTGTATGGCAAACTTTAACATTTTTTTTTAAGACGAAAGTGAGTTCTCTCGCTTTAACAGAATTTGTTTTTCATTAGTTTACTTAACTCTAAAAAAATCATTAGTTTTACATAAAACGCCTATATATGGAAATAAAAATGGAGATGGACATTTCAGGAAATTGAACGAAAAACGCTGATTGCATCCTGAGTAGCCCAATTCCCACATGGAATTTATTTTGTGCTAGTCTTTCAAGTTGGCTGTATCTTCCTAGATATATAATCAGGTTTTTTTGCCAATAAATTTCTCGTCTTTTCCCCCGTACGATCCTGGTGCCAAGTACATACCATCAATATAGGTAGAGTGGTCTGATAAAGATTGTAAGCCAGGATAAGTATGTAAGAGCCGCCTTGACAGTTACTGGCAGTCAATGGGACTAAAGGAGAAAAGGCTTTATGTATGCGCGGGTAAAAGCTCCTCCAAGGCGGCCCCATATTCCCCTGGGCTCTTGCCCATATTCCCTCCATACGACCAAATTTGTCCCATAATTTCCCTCTCTTATAGGATAAGCTTTGTGCCATCTCTTATCTTTTATCTTGAATGTTTTTTGGTAAAATATGTTTGAAAAATTGTCAAAGAGGATTTGCCTTCTGGCAGTCCCTCCATTTATAATTATTGCCATGGACGCAGTGATTGAGGAAGTCATAATTGAAGGAGAAAAGTAATATTTCATTACGATTTATTGCTTTGAAAAGCCGACTTCCTTTTGCTTGCAACTTTATTCCTGCTCATGTTCAGCTCAACTGTTTGTTGGCTTACAGTTTGTCTACAGCCACTTTCTTGGCACAGACTTCATAAAAATGCAAATATCTCGGTTAATATTCATGATAGAGAATAAATGTATATGATAATATTTATAGTAAATATAATTTGCAATAAGATTGGTTCTATCCGCTAGAGCGTTAACAGATATATATATATATATATATATATATATATATATATATATATATATATAGATATAATTTTGAACGGACCTCATTTTCGTCAACTCCTGGGTAGGATCGATGGACATTTGAAGAAATTTTTAGAAAATCGCTTCATGAGTACGACCTCAATAGCTGATTTCCCTTAAGGGAAATCTGCTAAAAGAAGACAGAAACAAAAGAAAATTTTATTTGGACCAATACCTAAGTATTATACACAAATGGATGTTATTATACAAGATTTCTTACAAAATTAAGAGATTTTGTCGTTGCACCTAAATTATAATGAGTTGCTCTACTTGAAATTGGAAGGCTGCCATGATACTTCCTTACAAGTTGTTGAAGATGTACTGAAATAGGAGCAACCTCCAATTCCCTATGGATTTGGCTGTTCCTAACAAACCAGGGAGCATTCGCCGCTATTCGAAGTATATTGCTCTGGAAGGACTTTAGTTTCTTTTTGTGTGTGTTGCTGATGCCCAGCCAGACTGGGCATGCGTATGTTAATATAGGGAGTATGAGTGTTTTGTAAAGTACTTTTGCGCAAGTCAGTTTCAGTGGTGTATTTTTGTCCATTAAAGGGTATATTTGTGCTTGTTGCAATTTTATATGGATAAATTGCCGCCATGTAATTCGTGTGTCAAAATGTACTCCGAGATAGCGGATGCTCTGGTCCTTCGGTGTCCAAGGAATTGAGTGATGCCCAATTATCAGTTGAGGAAGATCTTCGTTCTTGAAACGAGGAAGAGCAAAAATCTTGACCTGCGTTTTATCGGGAGAGCTTTCAGTTCTTGAACCATCTTGAAACCTGGTAGGCTGCTGTTTGGAGGTCGAGTATGGAGGAGTTTAGTGATTCGTCTTGAGTGAGGAGGAGTGTGTCGTCTGCAAATGTAGCTAAGACAGAATTTTCCGCCTGCGGGATATCACTACAGTAGAGGATGTACAGCAAAGGGATAAGTATAGATCCTTGCGGTACGCCAGCTCTGATATTCCGGTTCGTGCTGAGAGTGTTTTTTTGAAAAATTAGTTCTGATGCGCCCTACATCAGTGGCCAAGTCCCTAGGGGCGCCTATATATATTCATATTTTCCCTTTCAGCATTTCAACCGACAAAGAAAGGCTGAATACAGTTTAGTCTAATGTATATTTTGCCATTGTATTCAACTCCGACACGTTGAACGCATTTCAATAAGAACTGGTAATATTACACAATTATGCAAATAAAATACGTTAGAAAAAATGTTTTGACTCAGATAAGTTATTTTAATGTATTTTTTAGCGCTGATTTCATAAATGAAATTCGCTTTTCTCCGTTATGTAAGGTTTTCCCCCAAAGTTTGATTTTATCTAAGGAAAATAAATAAAAACCCAATGTTTAACGTTTTTTAGAAATTTTTATACTTTCCATCAATACTTCTTTTAGAACATATTTTCTGTGGTGAGCTTGTTTTAGATCGTGACCCTTCACCCAACAGTAATCGTCTATCATGTTTGTATTCCAACCTTGGTATTTTTTTTTAAATTTGATAAAAAAAAAACCCTTGTCCCTCGCCAGCAGCACACAAAGATTTTCTGGAAATTAGTCAAGGTGTGAATGGAGAAAGTGGACTTTTAGGCAACTGTTTAAAGTTTTCCAACATACATAATATTAAAACATGACTTAACTTCAGGAATATTGTTGAAAAAACTGGTGGCCTAGTTTTTTTGAGAAATATGACACAAACTCGTTTTGTCTAGTACTACACCAAGTAAAGGAATTGCCTGGTGTCAACAATTTTGTTTTTCTTTAATCTTGAACCTAAAAGTTCTGAGGAATCCTTTGGTAGGCCGAAGTCTCTGACTTAATCGTGTAATTCAGATTCCGTAAAAAGCATAGATTTGATTGATACAGGATTGTAATTATCACTGTCTTCCTCACTACTAAACACACGAGGAATTGTGTCATGTTGGTCTGGTTCAACAGCAACATAATGCAGAATAGTGGCGTAGAGTAGGCGCTCGTATATCAACCCCATGGGGAACATGGTGGATTGCAGATGGCAGGTTGGCATTGACTATTTCCTTTCTATTTTTCAATTAAATCTTTCCACACTTGAGGGAAAATAACTAATTGTTAGGCTCCATCCACACAATGATTTCTCACAAAATGATTTCTCCTTACCTTGGACTCCACCGCCTTAGCTCTTCTAAAAAATTGTACAAACTTTTTGGTGGCCCAACACTCGTCTTGTTCCCCTAATTTAATTTTAAAATAAGCATAATAAACTTTTTCACAAACTAGAAATATTTCGTTGCTGCTTTTCACTGTATAGTTACATCAAATGTAACAAAACACATCCTCTTGCCATTGTTAATATTAAAAGGTACAGAAAAGAGGAAAAATCTAGATTTATAAAATTTTTTACCACTGTCTGTTCTATGAATGACGATATCTTTACTGAAGTAACTTTAAAATCTGTCCATATAAGTTATTTCAAAGTAAAGAATGCTAAACAAAGATATTTTATTTATTATTTTCCAATTATAGACTTACGTAAAAGATGATAACTGAACATATAAAGTAAAAATGAAAAGTGTATTTTACGAATAAACCGTACTTGATAAAATGTTTTCTTTATTTTTTTTTCACAGTCAGCGCCGGTGACCTTTTGTTATTTATAAAGAATAAAAACTGAGCTAGATGCGACAATGCTTGTTTTAATCCGTTCTAATGGAGCCAACGGTTGAAACACATAGGGAATGCTATTACGAAATAAATAGTGCGTTATAGTAACACAAGACACAACAAGAGTATTTTCATTGTCCTGAGTGGCCAATCTTTTAATAGATATATAAGGACACTTACATTCATACATACATATATATAGTTTGACTTGAAAAAACCTGACTTCTACTACTTTGCCGACAATAGTCTTTATTTATTTTCCAGAAGCGATTCGAGTTCTACACTCGTTCCCAGGAGAATATTTAATACAATATTAGGAAGAAAAAAAATGAGTTGGTGTTGTGCGTCTTATCATTTACTACAGCATCATTAATCTCAGATAAATATTTATTTACAACAAAAGCGCGGTGAAAAAAACTGTCCTTAGCGTTAAAAAAAGTATAATATAAATAACAAAATCGCATTCAGTAGAAAGAATATTTGTTCCTGAATAAAATTACGTTTGTAGCATTCCCCTAGCACGTTATTATCACCAAACGGCAGATGTTTGTACTGAAGAAGTGCATGTTGTCCAATATTCTTCTTTTATATTTTAATAGCTCTACTGTGATTCATGATAGTGATAGAAGTTTAAAAGAACAATGAATGTTAGTTTAAAAGAACAAGTAAGTAAGTGATATTTTTGTAATATTTATAATTGCCTTATAAGTAGGCCGTTTTTCTTTGCAACTCTGTGTGAATCAATGATGGCGTTCATATGTACCTCATTTAGACCACGGACCATGGACGTGATTCAAGCATTACTATTTTCATCTTCGCCACTATTCCCAGGAAACGTATGTCACAGCTTTATCAGGACTGTAGTCCGGCCTAGTTGGTCGGCATCTTTTGAAGAGTTGATGTCATTTGCATCATCGCGATGTGATCATTCTTCCTCACCACTCGGGCCTAGTTCTCCTTCGGATGTCGGCATTATGCGAATACCTTCCGGATGACGAACCGTAAAGGCTTCTTTCGAGACGATATGGACGGAACAGCTGTCTTGATACTTTAATGGATAAACATATCTGATTACACACATAAACCCAAGTAGCATCGCAGACATACGATTTACGCTTGCTTCATTATATGGAAAACGCCCGGAATTATATGCAAATGCATATTAATATTTTATAAAAATAAAAGTTCAAATTTATATCATTTTCAGACTTTTCTCAGAAGCTCATTTTCATGATGCGCTACGTCTTCTACTGACGTTTTATGTAATAAATTACTATAACGTACATTATGATTAATAAAAACTGCTTAAGAGTTTATGCAAAGTTGAAACAAAATGAAGTATGTGTGTTTGATACCAACGCCACATTCTGAATTTTAATTTCTCTCTGGTTAATTATAGTATTGGTTTAGCCTGACCTCCTTAGTTACTACCCTATTCTGTTCACATGCAAATCACTCTGCCGCAGCTGGCTCGATAATCCCCTTCTTATCTCTCTCTCTCTCTCTCTCTCTCTCTCTCTCTCTCTCTCTCTCTCTCTCTCTCTCTCTCTCTCTCTCTCTCTCTCTCTCTCTCTCTCTCTCTCTCTCTCTCTCTCTCTCTCTCTCTCTCTCTCTCTCTCTCTCTCTCTCTCTCTCTCTCTCTCTCTCTCTCTCTCTCTCTCTCTCTCTCTTCTCTCTCTCTCTCTCTCTCTCTCTCTCTCTCTCTCTCTCTCTCTCTCTCTCTCTCTCTCTCTCTCTCTCTCTCTCTCTCTCTCTCTCTCTCTCTTCTCTCTCTCTCTCTCTCTCTCTCTCTCTCTCTTCTCTCTCTCTCTCTCACTCTCTCTCTCTCTCTCTCTCTCTCTCCCTCAACCTCTCCTTCTCCTCTCTCTCTCACCTGCTCTCTCTCTCTCTCTCCTCGTCCCTCCCTCTTCTCTCTCCCTCTCACTCTCCCTCAACCTCTCTCTCTCCCTCGAGCTCTCATCTCCTTCCCTCTCTCTCTCCCTCTCTCTCTCTCGGCTCCTCATCTCTCTCGCGTGTGGGGGGGGGGGGGGAGGGGGGGTGGGGGGGGGGGATCAGATTCATACACTCCTCTCCCCTCTCTCTCTCCCTCTCTCACCTCTCTCTCTCCTCTCTCTCTCTCCCTCCTCTCTCCCTCTCTCTCTCCCTCTCTCTCTTCTCTTCTCTCACCTCCTCTCTCTCTCTCTCTCTCTCCCGCTCTCTCTCCCTCTCTCTCTCGCCTCTCGCTACTCTCTCTCTCTCTGCCTCCCTCTCTCACTCCCTCTCTCTCTCCTCGCTCTCTCCCTCTACCTCTCCCACTCGCTCTCCCTCGTCACCCGCTCCCTCTTCCCTCTCCCTCCTCTCCCTCTCATCACTGCTCATAATCCTCCCCGCCCTCTCTCTCTCTCTCCTCCGTCTTCTCCATCTCTCCTCTCTCTTCTCTCTTCTCTCACTCACTCCTTCTCTCTCCTTCTCCCTCCCCCTCTCTCCCCCCTCCCCCCCCTTCCTTGTTTTTGCTTCCATACTCCCCCCTTCATGCTGACTCGTCTCTTTTAGCAAATTTCCCTTAAGGCGTAAACAGACAATATATATATATATATATATATATATAGTATATTTATATATGTATATATTATATATATATATTATTGTCTTGTTTACCGCTTTAAAGCGGTCGGCAATTTTTGTTTGATCGATTACCAAAACTTCATAATTATAATTGTTTTAATGTAAAAAGAAAGATCAAGTTCGTTAATGGGACTAATAATCGGGCCTGGGGGAGTGGGGGTTTTTAGTAGGGGGATTTTTTCGAAAATTCGAATATCTCTGCCGTTACCATACGTTGGACCAAAAAATTGTATAGAACCAATCTTATTGCAAATTAAATTTACTATAAATATTAATCTATACATTTATTCTGTATCCTGAATATTAACCGGGATATTTGCATTTGGATTGTGTGTGTGGTCGGGCAGTAGTTGGCTACGTGATCGGGAGTGCGCCGGAAGCTGAGTGCGGGCGGCGTTTTCCGTAAACTATTTCGTCCTCGTGAATAGGTTACTTACTAACTGTTTATTATTTAGAACAGGATTTCTCTATTGTAAAACTTCACGTGGAAAATCTGCTTAGTTTACGCAGCCCCTGCGTGACGGACGTTTTTCTTTTTGTCATTCTCTTTCTTTGCTACGCTAAGTAACTAATGAGGATTAGAGAATCTCATGCTTTCTATGATAACATTGTGGAGAGTAGATGAGATAGGTCAACTTTCTCCCTGAGTTTTCCAAATCACCTTTTATAATCTTCCTGGCCTAGTTCCCTTCTATTGTCATTTGGTGTGACATAATTTGTT
Organism: Riptortus pedestris; assembly: GCA_019009955.1. NCBI lineage: Eukaryota > Metazoa > Arthropoda > Insecta > Hemiptera > Alydidae > Riptortus > Riptortus pedestris. The sequence continues at coordinate 37,914,839 of CM032228.1, forward strand.
TTGGACAGTCCGATGTTAGGAAGTTTCAGGGAAATCTGCTATTAAGGTTGTGCTCATGCTCGCGGTTTTTCGAAAACTTTCCTCAAGTGCTCATGACTACTATTTTCAAGTTTCCAACCTTTTCCATCGCACTTATGTCCCCCCCCCCCCCCCAGTCCCCCCCCCCCCCCCCCCCCTCTTAAGTCCCTACGTACGTGTATTGTATCATGACAGGCTCGGCTCTAGGGGGAAGTCAATTTCTGAAAATATTTTATATCGGTATCATTTCGACGCTTCTTTTGGGTGTAAGTAAACTACAGCCCCTAATCTCTTTTCTTTTTTTTTCAAATAAATCTTGTGAAAGAAGAATTTAATCAGTAAATTGATCATTGAAGTTTTTGAAATGAGAGCGCATGGAAAGTTTTTCATATTAAGTATTAAGCTAGATAATCTGGTTCAATAATAATAAAAAAGACATTTTGTCAATAAAGTTGACAATAAGACCAGCAAATAATGTTCTCATTTGGATTGTTACTTAGGGCATCCTTCCGGGAAAATGAAATTATAAAGAAAATTTATTCTTTGGCCTTTTTTATTCCGCGTCGCTAGCGCGAAAGTCATTAGGATCGCACTGAAAAAAGAGCAATATGACCCAAGAAATATTAAATTGATATTCCAAAAATTGTTGAGTCTTGGAAGTGAGCATGAACTGTCAATGTATGTATGAAGTATGTATGATTGTGAGGAATTCATGATGTAATATCTCTAAATTGAATTATGGAAACCCAGGGTCTGACTTGGCTGGGGTTGAGCATATTTTCACATTTTGACTTTGGCCTTATGTATAAACATAAAACTAAATGATAACTAAATGATTTTTTAGCTTTGAAGAAGATGTCAATGTTTTGATAATCAATTTTGTGACTTCAGCAATGAAGTATTTGAGTAGTTTTACTTGGAGAGAGAAAAATATTCTTCACTTCCAACAAACACTGCCGTGAAATATTTAAGTAGAATTTGTACGATTTAAGAACCTAGAGAATGAATATTCCAGTCAGTGCCCAACATAATTGGTAAGTTGAGATTTTGGCTTATGTGTTAGATGAGTTCTATCCGAGATATTCTCCATCAGTGAGTCAATTTCCTTAACCATTGCCTGACCAGGCCTTCATTATCGGAATTGGCAAGGGACACTCTGAGGATTAGGTCCCTGGTTTTTCCCACCACATTTCAGTCCATCCACTGAATTAACTATGGAGACCTTTTTAGAATATATAGCCGAAGGGACGAGAAGTGAAGATATGTTATTCACTTCCGTATTAAATAAATTACTCTCATCCTTTTTGAAATTGATCTTTGGTTTTCCTGTTAAGCTCAGTTCACTTGTATTTACAATTACAATTTAGAGGGGAAAATAAGTATGGAATATTAATTTAATTAAAACCCACCGATTAAATTAGGCGCGGGTCAGTTTATCCAAACGACTGTAGCGTCTGGGTCAGCTTTGCGACGGACGAAGTGGGTGGAGAAATATCCTTGGCTCTAAAACCAGCTTCTTAGGGCGATACAATTCCCTCAACAAGTATAAATTTGTTACATTCGGACAACTCCCAACATTAACAATATAGAAGACCTATTTTATTTTTTCTTAGTGAAGTAACACATGAACACTCTCCCTGTTTTAGAAGCTCTCTCCCTTAATTAATTCCGGTTCAGTAACTCATGAACGTCAATTTTCGAACTATGCAATTTCGTTCAAAATGCTCTATAGCTACGATCCTATTCTAGAAGATGACGACGAATAAGTGCAATAAGAATTTACTATGAGGACAACTTATTCATCTGATTACTGCAGGAATACAAACGGTACAAGAAAACATTCGTATATAAAACACGATATTTTAAAAACGTTTCACGTAGAATCTTTAATTAGTGTCTTTCAGTTCAGCGAGGCGATAATGTCATAAAAAAACAACAAAACAATGTTATATAAAAGTCTTCTAGATTCCCTTCCTCGCTCCTCGGATGAGGGACTAATTAGAAACAAGGAAAAAATGTCCTATAAAAATAAGGAACATAAACAAATTAAAAAACGACTAAAATAATCCCGTCAACAATATATGGCATCGAAACACAAACTAATAAAATTCTGGCTCAACGTTTTTTATAGAATTTTGTTTGTGCAATGCACAAGTACTACTACGGAAATAATCAACAATCAAACACAAAATAACCAGCAGTCCCAAGTTAAATAATAAAAACAAAAACATTGCCGCGCCCTTTTTCAAAACAAAAAACTGTAAAGGACTATAATACATTTACGTGAACAATTATATAGGGAAAATGGTATAAAAACTAACTAAAATCAAATAACATCTTTCAATTGATCACACTGTAATTAAAATGCACAACTTTTTCGTGTGACTCTTCATCCTCCCCTAAAATCACTTTACAAATCACTATGTCTCACTTCTTTCAGTTCACAGAGTTCAACATGCATACACACTCAATCTTCGCAAGCAACGTACTTCACACATTCCGAATGCTGTGTCCTTCTTGTACACTGATATCGTCTTCTTCGCAAGGATCCAATAACACACGCGAACATACCAGTTGATTACACACACACACAACAACAACATTAAACACACTGCATGTTCCTGATAACACACATTATACAGTAAAATGGTTTAGCTGGAATTTAAATGCATGTTTAATCGTGGTCACCTCAGAAGGATGAATTCGCTCTATGGATTGTAATGTAATCTAACTATTCAAAACAATGTGGTATATGTTACATATCATGTAATGTTGATGAATATGTTTATGGGTATGTGTGGAAAGATAAATAAAGAAATAAAAGAAATCGTGTAACTCATGAGGGATCTTTAGATCTCACGTCCTTTTGCAGTCTGTTAGTAAGTGTTTTATTGTTTAAGCGAATCACGTTTACAGCAAACTTCGAAGTAGGCTTTCTTTTCTTTTGAAATAGGTAACCTGGCTAAGGGAATCTAGGAATGACCTTGCTAAGTAGTCTCGTAAGGACTACTTGTCAATCTCCGTGTAAAAACACCTCAAAATTGATGCACTCATGTCTTAACTGTACGGAGGGTTTTAATTTGTCTCAGTTAGTTTATAAACTACTCTAAATTACCACTAACAGCCTTTGCCGTAGCTTTGCGACATTTTTCTCTCTGAGTGGTAATTCCTGCTCTACCATCTGACAGATACATTCCCTCAAAATTTAAATTTTGTTAATTCGGACAAACTCCAACATTAAAATATGGCTTTTCTGTCTTCTGCAGCCCCTACTCAGACATCTCATAGTTTTAGCAGATTTCCCTTAATGTTCCGGTTGTACTCATAACGTCATTTTCGAAATATTTCTTCAAATGCTCTTCGATCCTATCTAGAAGATGACGAAAATGAGGTTCCTTCAAAATTATATATATTTATCTGTTACTGCTCGAACGGTCTCAATTTTTGTCGTATCGTTACCAAACACGATATATTTGCGTTTAAAATAAAAATAAAGATCAAGTTCGTTAATGGCAGAAATCCGACTGGGGATTTCAATATCATAAATATTAACGAAGATATTAGGATGCTTTAGTTTTCAGCCATCAGTAACCCCCCCCCCAGTCCTGTTCATGTCAAGTTAACAATAAACAGTTAAATCACGATCGTCTTTAGACTAAGCCTAAATACTAAATATTGTTTACAAGAGACCTTTAGTATGTGAGAGATGATTTTCCGTTCTTGTATCGAAAATTTTTAAGTATTTGTTCTACACTATATTCGATATTTAAACGTTTCAAGATCATAGTCGTTAATTTTTGGTATCGGACTAGGAACAAGCTAGGTTTAGAGAAAATTCTAAGTATCTCCGTTATAATGAGTCGAATTGTGAAAATCGTTTTCAACTATTGATGATCTACAATTGTTATTCCATGCATTTTTCGTATCTCGAGTACAAAACGGGTCGTGTTTTCTGCATTCATCCCCCCCCCTCCCCGTTCTAATCATCGGCTTTTTACATAGAAATAGAGAATATGTGGTGAGAACACATTAAAAGTATGTTATACCAGCACGTGGGAAGTCTGCTTGGTTTACGCAGCCCCGTGACTCTTCAGTCTTTAGTTTACCAACGCTTCTACTACTACGGGGCTAATTGTGGGTTGACTTCAGTGTGGTATTGCAGCAGGTCCTTAGTTTTAGCAGATTTCCCTTAAGTCTGTTACCGGTCGCAATGTTTCTTTGATCATTGACAAACTTGGTACTTAATCGATTCATGTAAAAAGAAAGATCAAGTTCGTTAATGACTGACATCGGACCAGTGGGAGGGGGGGGTTTAGAGGGGAGGATTTTTGAAAAATCGAAATATCTTAACATACACGATACATTGGTGGTGTTACCAATATGTAGATTTATCTGTTTTAAATTTTTTTCCCTGGGAAATGTGCTTAGTTTACGCAGCCCCTGCGTGACGGATTTTTCTTACTTGCCGGATCACTGAAGATGAGGGGGCTATTCCCTCGAACTTCGACTCCGTAGCAGAAAATAAACACCGTCATTGAAGTTTACGAAGCATTTGTCCCGACATTCGTCATTCAACAAATTCCGTGAATGATGTCGAATGAGTATGTAGCGAGCAGCGGTCGGCGGGGTCCGTCTAATCAATTGCATGTCATATTAGGGAGTGTTTGCTATTGTTCCGACACACATTACACTTCATCGTGTGGACTGAAACTAATTGAATCTAGTTCTATGTCGGTCGACAGCTAAAGTCAACAAACCACAACATGCAGCTCGCTACACGTCAAACACATCTCTACAACTTCAAATAAACCGCTACCACATAATTATTAAACTACTAACTTTAGAAAACTAATTAGGAAAATTAAGCTCAAACAAAACAATATTTGGTTTGAAATGTATTAAAATTGAATTCATACTCTGAACATTGTGGTTTTACGGTGTTCATAAATTGATGTACCTCCCCTTCTAACTTGCAGGTTGTAACATTGAAATTCCATAAAAACGTTATTGATAATTTTTCAGGGAACTGTACTGATATTGTTATTTAAATAAATACTAATTGGATTATATTATGTATTAATATTTAACATCGGAGTCACAATGGCCAGTAATGGTTTACTTGTTAATGTTATCATCTAATTAATTTTAAAATAATTTAGTCAGTTCAAACCCAACATGAGTGGTTAATCCGCCAGTATTATGTATATAAATATAATAATTTCTTTTAGTTGTTTTTAAATATATAAATAGAAGTAGATTTCTTTGAATGTAATATAATTTCCTACATTCGGAGTAGTAACACGTTAAACAACCAAGACTTTTGTAGTCCAAGGAGTCTCTGGTGAGAGAGGAAAAAAAATAAGTTATTTTTTCCTTCCACAATCATTTTATTTAATTATTAAAAACCAGTTTAAGAACATTTCGTTCTGTACTCACTGAAAACTGAGATTTCCAAGAGATGTTTATGAAACGGAGAGCTTTCTGCAGGCTATAAAACATTTTAGCAGATTTCTCTTAAAGGAAATCAGCTATTGAGGTAGTATTCATGACGCGATTTTCGACATTAATGTCCTTCGATCCTACCCAGGAGATGTTGAAAATGAGGTCCGTTCAAAACTGTATCTCTCTCTCTCTCTCTCTCTCTCTCTCTCTATATATATATATATATATATATGTCTGTTACGGCTATAACGGTCGCGATTATTGTTTAATCATTAACAAACTCGATATTTAGTCATTTTACGTAAAAAGAATGATCAAATTCGTTAACGGCTGAACTGGGACCAGGAGGAGGGGGGGGGGTTTAGAGGGGAAGAATTTTGAAAATTCGAAATATCTCCGTTACTATACGTCGGATCGAAACAATGTATAGAATCAATTTTATATCAAATTAAATGAACTATAAATATATGTACATTTATTCCCTATCTTGAGTCTTAACCGAGATGTTTGCATTTTTCAGGTTTCAGTAAACCCCCATTTCTACTCATGCTACATAAAGAATACTCGGTTATTTAATAAACCACATCATTCAAAGCTTAAATACCAAATATTGTTTTCAAGAGACATTTATTATACGAGATACACGCAAATATCTTCTGGTGACCCCCCTTCATACGTTTCTGGACTACTTAATTTGAGTGATTGAGATAAAAATTATTATGATTCATTATAAATTACAGTAGTTGATATAGCAAATAGTTTTTAATCAAATTGATACGTTATATTCAGATATTACAGTAATTGTTTTTCTTTTCGGTAAGAAGTTTGCAGAACTGTTTGTTTTCATTTCAGATGCTTTCCATCGGGAGGTCTCTTATTATCGTTTGTATTTATTCACTTAATATTCACAGTGGTGCTGTGTTATTGGTATGTAGAATTATCTATTGTTGAACTTCACGCAAGAAATCTGCTTAGTTTACGCAGCCCCTGCAACTTTTTTGGGGTAGGGGGGGGGCGCAACAAGAGCGTTCAGTACAACTGTTGGATATTGTTTCCTCCGTTGGGTACAATCTATATTTTTCAAACACTTAATAATAATTATTACTAAACGTTTTTATTAGGTTCCCTTTTAACTAAAATCACACACTCCAACGTATCTGACCTTCGAGTTGTAAACGAAACATTTAAGTATCGAGTTTCGTGGCGTTCAGCAAATAATATGGCCTCTAGAGTAGTAAAATTTCCAATAATTTCCATATATTTAATGTTTCATGTAAAACTAACGATCTAGCTTGTTAATGACTGAAATAAAGCTTTGTGGAGTAAAATATCTTTGTTACAGAAAAATTCGTATCTGAATTGAAGGAAATATTAATTTTTGTGAAGCGATTTTAGGACGGAAAAGGTGGAAAGAAAAAAAAACAGAGAGGGATGTTCAGCAATCAAAACACACTGGTTTGGAAAATGTTACCAAGATACAATAACAGACTGGAAACAAATGCAGGAATAAAAAGGGTTTTACAGACAAAAATGTCGCTTTGAAAATATAAATTAAAATAAATACATCCTTGTAGAATGAATTCTGTTTTTTTCTCTCTTTTGGTAGATACCTTTTGTCATTGGCTACTCTTTTCCGGGTATATTTTGTCATTGACTTTCTTTTATTGCTGTAAATTCCAATCAAATTTAATTACCAAATCGGTTACAAATAAACTTTTTTTATCAGATTTCTTTTAAGGGAAGGAACTCAGCTTGTTGTACTCGTGACGCCATTTTCCTCAATGTACATTGATCCTACCTAGTAGATGGCGAAAATGAGGTCCTTTCAAAATGATATATGCATAGTTACTTTTGTACTTGTCTGTTACGGCTCTACCCGTTGGAATTTTCGTCTTATATAACTAACTCGATGTATAAGAGTTTCATGCAAAAATAAATGTCAAGTTCGTTAATGGCTGTGTATGTTTTAACGTATACTCCCATAGAGCCAAAAGAGTGGATCTAAATGTACTATGCGGTATCTGTTTTGTCTTCAAATGAAATTATACATTTCGATATTCCGTAAGCTTCAGTATTGTCGATACTATCAACCGTAAGTTTTAGCATATTTCCCTTAAGGGAAATCAGCTAATGAGGTCGTACTCATGACTCGATTTTCGAAAAATTTCTTCAAATTTCCATCGATCCTACCCAGGAGATGACGAAAATGAGGTCCATTCAAAACTCGGTATTTTATCGTTTTGTGTAAAAAGGAAGATCAAGTTTGTTAATGGCTGAAATCGGACCCGTGGGAGGGGGGGGGTTAGAGAGGGGAATTTCGAAAATTCGAAATATCTCAGTTACTATACGTCGGATCGAAAAATTGTATAGAACCAATAAATTACATTTACTATAAATATTGGTATGTACATTTATTCTCTATCTTTAATATTAACCGAAATATTCGCATTTTTATTAAGTGTAACGGACGAGCTATGGTCGCTTCTATTTGTTTCTGCCGAAAACTTGTACGTCCGTTTCCGTAACTGTTCGGCACCCATGTGGAGATTGCTCTATTGTATAACTTTACGTGGGAAATCTGCTTAGTTTAGGCATCACCTGCGTGACGGATTTTTTTTTTTATCGTGTATGCTTCTTATTCTGCAGGGAATCAATTTATGTGTTACTGTAAGCTTACCGCTGCACAGATAACGTCATGGTAAAACGGTTTTATAGCGTGTATACCCATTCAGGTCTTGAACCAATCCTTGAACCAGGCCTTGAAGTGAGGAACATATTCTTTTCTACTTATCTCGGTTACTATTCGATATTCTCTTCGGCTTTATCTGTCTATATTTATTGATACTGAAGGCAGTTGAAAGTTATCATATTTCTGTGACAAATGTTATAAGTGTCATTCCTTGATGATGTGTTATTGATTCAATGCTACGATTTCACCGTGTGGACCAGCAGAACGTATTTATATGCCAGCATATAGATTTCATGTCCTTGTGTTCAAACCATTGCCAAATTTTACTCTCATTTCTAATGTATCTAGTACATCAGGTATAGAGGGTAGATGGACGTCTTTAGTCTGTATGTATGCATATATATATATTTCTTCAGTAAACAGATCGATACCCCGTCAGTAGGATCTATATTTTCCAAGCCCAGGTGCATAGCGTATAGTTTGCCTGCCAAAATACTTACATAACACTATAGAATTTCCGATATTACATCGTTGTTTATTACCGAAGAAACTTCTTCGCACTGATTTTCACCCATAGTGGGAGATGATCTTTTTCATGATTATTAATTAGAGTTAATTTTTTCGAAATAAAACCTTGTTGGAAATGAATACTTTTTATTTTGCAGATTTCCAATATATGTATATATATACAAGGACTGATAACCCTATATGCAAATGCTGCAACAAACACCTTACGATAAAACACATACTGACAGACTGCATCCAACGAAAAAACCTTCACATATCCTACGATATGACAGAACTATTAACTGACAGCAGCCAATATATTCCACAAATACTAACATATCTAAAACACATCAACATTTACAAAAACATATCATACAAAATAGAATAGGTCTACAGCATACCTAAAAAGATTTAAAAGGGTTAACTTTTATTATATTCTTTAGCTAAGCGCGGATATGAGAAAGAATCAGATATTAAAGAAATATTTTCCATAATATAAAAGTACAAAAAAGGTAAGCACATGAAGGAGTAAATATATCATCCTAATAATGCCAATCACCATCGCTATGGGGCACAAAACTAAATAAAAAAAAATATATGTAAATATATTTAAGGCAAGCTATTTTTTTGCAATTTTTGAACTTACTCGTTTGCTTTGCTTACTTAAACAATCAGTCACTCAAAAAAAAAATGTTAATATTTTTATTAAATGATAAAAGAACAGACCCTCTGACCCTCTTTGTTATATTTCGTACCATCGGTATAAATAAGCCAGAAAAAAAGGAATGTATTTAAAAGATATAATAGAATATTTCATAGATATTGTTTTTGAAACTATATTATAATATTAATCTGAGAATACCATATTTTTAAATGGGGATGATTTTATTAAATTTATTTAATAATTATGCACATTACCTTTCACATTACTTTTTTTTTATGTGGAGCTTAGAGCACAAAGGATTCTAGTTATGCAATACTTGATTTATAATTAATGAGATTTATAACTTATGTAATAACTTAATAATTAATGGAATTAATATTCAATGAGTACTCCAGCAATCACTAATATTGAGTAACATAGGATATTAAATTAACTTAATGCATCAGTGTCTCAAATATTATATTGTATATTTAATAATGAAAGGTCACTAAGACCAATAATGCTCTAAGCTCCTGGTATATTTTCTATATTTATCATATTTACGTGTTGCTTCATTAATCTAAAATGTTTTTCAACTTTTTTTTGTCTTTTTCTTTTAAGGTATGGACTGATTTAGTGATCTCAGAATTTCATGAGTAGTAGATATAATCCTTTAATAGGTCCAATTATCTTACATATTAGTAGTTCTGCAAGAATTCTCAGTTCTGACATTGTGGGAACATTTGCCTCACTTTCTTCAATTAAGGTGAAGAGTGAGAGATGAAGTAGTCGTAGTACATAAATGAATACAGAAACTCGTATAACTCTGATTCAATGGAACAGCATATATTCCAACTGTATATAATTACGGTGCCTTATTATCAAAATAAAATAGATAGATGGATTGATTTTATTGGCTAACTAATATATACATATTTTAGCCTGAGCAGACTCAGACCAGAGCCTATTTAATGTGTGTAATCTTACTAATAATATACACAGGAAATATATAAGAAATATACAATGCCATAATGCTAAACTACTATATATATATATAATTGTTATATCTGTCTGAACATGGTTATTTTCTCGACATTTCTATTTCTATACTTTTTCATTTTACGCGGAATAGTAACGATATCAACAAATCTTAGCTTTCTTGTTTGTTTGTCTGTCACCTCATCAAAACTAAAATACTGAACTGAATTTTATAAAACTTGATACGTTTATTGGTCCTAATCATCTTAGACTTTAGACTAAACTAATATTCTTAAAGACGAATAGTTGTGGGGGGTTGTTATAAGGGAAGCCTGAAATGAAAAATTGCCACATTTCGTTTTCTACTTGTTTTTCGGTGAACGTGCATATAACAGAAGTTATTTCGTTTGTTATTTAGAGTAACGTATGCTAGAGATACGTTTTGGTCACATGTTGAAGTTTAAACCATATATACGCTAAAAAATATAGCGGGGGTCAACATTTTATTGGTCCTGATGATTGAGCGAAACTAAATAAAACTCGGTATGTGAATTAGCATTAGGTCTTCCATGATTATAAGGTATATTAACATTCTTAGGAATGAAGAGGAGGGGTTATAGGGAGGCTTGAAATGAAAAATTTTTTCTATTAGACAAATATTATTGGGCACTAAAGGCTTTTGGCGGGAAGAGGTAGGCGATGGGTAGTAATGACGAATACATACCAAAATACTTTTCTTTTTTTAAATAAATGTTTTTGATTTGTACTTAAACTTATGAAATTATTTATACATTTAATCTGGTAAATACTATTTATACATTTTGTGTATTTACATTTATTTATTTGTTTACTGTGAAGTGTTAATTGACTCATTGAAAATTTCTATATTAAAGTGTATTATTATCAAAATAATGATAGTACAATACTGAAAATCTCCCTAGTTTCAGAGACGAGGTTGTAGAAGATTTTAGGCATTAGCGAACTTGACCATTAGTTTTGCATGGAACGCTGATATATCGAGTTTGGTAACGATAAAAAAAAATTGCTACCCCTAGACCGGTATATATATATATATATATATATATATATAATTTTGAACGTCATATAACATTTTCGTCATCTACTAGACAGGATCGATGGGCATTTGAGGACATTTTTCTAAAGTCGCGTTATAAGCACGACCTCAATAGCTTATTTCACTGAAAGGAAATCAGCTAATACACATATATTTCCTTATCTGATGTTGGTCACATAGGTAGACAACCATATCGGATAAGGATATTTCCACCAGCAGTCATTATCAAAGACCCACATATTTTTTGTTATACCGCTTCGTATTTCCCATTTTAGGGATGTATCAAAATAGTACTATTTTCATTGTCATCTATGCATATTAAATAGAAGGTACTGCTTTTCCCTATTAGCTTCAATTTCATTGTGATCTTTTATTTATTTATTTATCTATGAGCACCCACAACTAGGCGATTTTACTTAAAATTTAACAATGTAATAAAAACAATATAACAAAAAAATAACAAAAACTGTATCTAATTAAACTCGATAAATGAACATTAAATACAAGTAATAAAAACAAAAAGTCCGTCACGCAGGGGCTGCGTAAACTAAGCAGGTTTCCCATGTGAAGTTTTACAATAGAGAAATCTGCATACTGGTAACACAACACCACCGTGAGTAAATACAAACGGTAATGAGAAATCTTTCAGTTAATTAAAATAAATTCCCAACTGAAACGGCTTCTGAATTGGAATAATAATTTATATTTTATAACTCAAATTTAAGTAGTACAAGAACTAAAGAAGGGGTATATATATCTGTGGCTTGGTTCTAAAAGGGCCTAAGTCAAAAATGTTAGTTTCGAGAAAAAGGCGATGAAAGATATTTGAGATTTTTTAGAATGCTGTAACTTTCTTATATTAACATTTCCCATTATTATTTTTTGTATTTGATTATTGTTAGTGTAAAGAAAACATTATTTTATCATATGAAATTTTTTAACCTGTTACTATTTTATGTAAATATTATGACATTGGCCCTTTTTGGATTTAAAGCTACATATAATATACAGCATCTTAAAGTGACATTGGTTCACTTAATGAGGATCTATAAGGCTAGGGTTGCCATCCGTCCGGGAAAACCTGTACATGTCATCCTTTTTATACCCGTCCGGGGTCGTCCGGGAACTTTTTTAAGTCGTCCGGGTATTTAAAAAGTCGTCTGGGAACTTTTATTTGCTTATCTTGAAAAATGTTTGAGTTTTTAAAAAAAATGGCTTAAGACAAAAAAATGAAAATTAAAAAAATACTCAAGGTTAGATCTTGAAAGGCAGTGCATAATCACTTAGAGACAAAAAAGAAAAGAGAGGGTTTTAATTAATCATAAATGTGACATCTATATTTGAATATATTTTTGATATATTATAAATTTAAAATCTGAAGAGGCCGAGCATGATCGGCGAAAACATGTTAATAAGCATTAAAAAAAAAAAAAGAAACAGCGTTTATCTTTGCTAGTAAGAACCCAAAACTGACAAACCATCAATTCATAATAAACTAGCATCAACAACGGACTTTCCATTTAACAAATTACATAAATTATGTCAAAAATAAATTGTTTACATTTTTTTTTTTTATAAATTAGTGTTTTTGTTTCTTTTTTATGTCCTCTTTTTTGTCCTCTTTTTTTACCCTGGGTGTCCTACATTGTCCACTTTTTTGAACTACTATGTCCTGGTTTTTATATTGTGGAGATGGCAACCCTATATAAGGCAGTGAGAAGGAAAAAACATCTGATTTCAACAATTTTATTCAAATTATTCATATAAAGTACATTTTTACATTAATTACAGTTTAAAGTACATTTTTGGGATTCTTAAAGATATTTTTTTAATAATTTTCTTATTCATCTCCATTATAATCATCTGAAAATGTATCTACAACATCTGATGAACTCGTCAATTTATCTACTAATGCATTATAAAATATGCGACTATTCGGCTGAATGTACTGTATTAAGTCTTTCAAATCTTTAAGTTTTTCATTACTCAATGGTAATGGCTTGTTTGATATGGGTCGTAAGTTGAAATGATAATCGGTGTTAGTAGAATGTCTCGTATCTTTTTTCACAAAGCTTAGTGTTTTGAATTGCTCGTCATTTCCAAAAGAAATTTTGTACTGCATTTCATTTGGTTTGTCCCAACAAAATTGCATCCATTAGATTTTGTTCCACTTAACTGGCTCGCTAGCAGTATTGACTTTTTTTTGTACAAATGCTGTTCCGAGAAGTTCTTTAAAGTTTAAAAATTGATCTTGTTGCATCTCATGTACGATGATTGGTGGTTTTCTTGGAATCATTCTAATTAAATTTGCCCAGTCACGAGGAAGTTCAATGAGAGCATTTGTTTTTTTCCTTGTCTTCTCTATTAATGCATGCACTGAGTCTGCCTCCATGTGGGTGTGCCCTGCTTCGAGAAACTTATGATTAAGTACTATTTTCCTACCTTTGCTAGATAATTCTTTAGTTAAGAATAAAAACATCAAAGCAACAAAAATATTTCTATTTTGTCCTGGACACGAATCACTGAAAAAATTTACTTCTTCGATGTCGACTGGGATTTGCTTTAAAAACGCATACAGACATGATGCAATTTCTCGACCTCCTCTAGCTGCGATTGTCTCATCCCATAGATAGCAAATTGCTGCTGGGTTTTGGTTCCTACTAGTGATGTATAAAGTGAGATTCAGTGTCCACAGTTGCCTTTTGTAAAACGATATTCCGCTTGATAAAAGTGGGGTCGGGAGACATTTTTGCAGGTCAAAACTTATGGTCATAATCTTTTCATTTGTTTTACTTTTTTCAACATCATTTTTTTTCTCATCATAGGAAGATTTTGCCAAAAGCATATGACTATCTCTTTCAATAATTATTTTATTTTTTTCACTCTCATTTGCCTCTGTTTTAATCAACATTTCGAATTTGTCACATTTTCCACATGTATCGTTTTTTGGTTTATAAAATGAAAGATTAAATTCTTCGACAAAAATTTTACGATACATAGATTCTTTTTGCGGGCTGACATTGTTTTTGACACACTCTTCCTTGTATAACCTGTACATTTGTGAAATTGATAAATGAGATGGCAAATATTTTTTCTGAGTATGAGACCTTGAATAATGGCTTTCATAGGATGGGAATTGGTTTATATGTCTTCTAATAAAATCTTTCTCTTTTTCTGGGATTACGGGCTGTTTCCCATGTTTTCCCCGTTTATCTGAAGCACACATACCTGTTTCACTAGCTCTTTTTTTCTCAATACACACTCTAATTCTTTTAATCGTTATATCTAAAGTGTTACTAAACATTTCTTGGCATACTTCTAGCCTAATATTACCTTTATTTAAAAAATATCTCCGAGAATATTGACGCCTACTTTCTTTTTTGTCATTCCTTCGTAGCCTTTGTGTAGCTTTTTCTTTTTCTTCAACGAAATCGGAAATAAACTGTGATTGTCCATCGTAAGATAATTGATAAAAATGTTTAAAAATAATTTCTCTCTCCTCATTACTCATAAGATCAAAACACTTCTTTCTACAATTACATGGGGGCTTCATGCATTTAGCTCTTATTAATTTTCCTTTTAAGGTAACATACTCCTTACCTTGCAATTTTCGTTGTTTGCTCACATTTTTTTTCCAGTTACTAGGATTTATTTTACGCTTTCTGGATGCTTCCCCTTCATCCCTTCGTTTTCTTCCCCTATTGTTTAAAATTTTAGCAGGCGTTTGTTGTTCACCTTCATTACTACTCTCAGAAGAAGGCACATACTCATCTGAACTCTCAGCAAGTAAATCAGCGATATCTGAACTTTCAGAAGGTAACTCTTCATTTGTATGTTGAAAACTTCTAGTGAAGTTTGAATTAAATTCATCTAAAAAAAAAAAAAAAAATTATTTGTGGGTAATTGTTGGAAACATTAATTTACATGCTTTCAGTTTTGTTAAAATCTGAAAAGATAACTGTGAAAATTTACCTTGTACAATGATAGTGATATTATCATTATTATTGTGGGTTTCAGCAGGAACCTCTTGAATCGTACGTTGAAAATTATGATTATAATCCAAATCTCTTTCATCTAAATAAAAGAAAAAATAACAGTGAACAGTTCTTGAGAACATAAATGCTTTAATGGCTGTTTAAAATAAGTGACAGAGAAACTCGAAAAATTTACCTTGTTCACATGCAATGATGTTGTTATTGTGATTTGATTCATCGCTTTCCATCTGACTTCTGCTAGTACTAGCAACAGGTTCTAGAAAGTTGATAATTTATTATGTTTTGTACTGTCAATTATATACTTTTAAGAAATTAAAGGAGTATTCCGTTTAAATTTAAAAGCATTTTTTCTATTGATTATAACTTTGTAGCATTAATAATATTACTTACCTTTTGAAACACTTGATTTGCGACACAGTTCTAATATTTTGTAAGCACGAGAATGAGACATATTGAACTAAATGTCTTGATAACCGGGTTAAGAAATAAATGAGAGCATGTTCATTGTTGGGATGAAGAGGGGATGGACATGTTCAAACACAAAAAAAGTTACATCTGTATGAATGCTAAAAGGGCCAATGTCAACATAGGCCCTTTTAGAAATAAATCAGAAACCACTAGCAATGACATTGGCTGACATTATAATGGAATTACAACCATATTTAGTTTGATATTAAACATTGGCCTTTGTAGAATTAGAGTTTTACTAAATTGGAGACTTTTGATGTAAATAAGACAAAATGTGAAAAAATTGACATTGGCCCTTTTAGAACCAAGCCACAGATATATATATATATATATATATATATATATATATATATATATATATATATATATATATATATATATAATTTTGAACGGACCTCATTTTCGTCATCTCCTGGGTAGGATAGATGGACATTTGAAGAAATTTTTCGAAAATCGCGTCATGAGTACGACCTCAATAGCTGATTTCCCTTAAGGGAAATTGCTAAAAAACCAATACATTTATATTAAAAATTATATTAAATTTCTTACTAAGCCAAAATCAAACAGAAGTGTAGTTAAATGTTGTAAAACAAATTCAATTTTTAAAGATGATTTAGTTTATTGTCGATATGTGGGATTCTATACGCAAGAAGTTCGTACATGTTATGTGAGGCCTTTAATTATTCATTGTTCCTGCAGTTAGTCAGTATGTGTTTAATGGTTAATGGTTCATGACATGTTCTTCAGATAGGTCTTTCTGTCCTCGTCATGAGGTGTGATTGCGTTAAATGCGTGTGTCCTATCCTAAGTCTCGTGAATATCTGTTCTTTCCTTCTTAATTCTAAAGTAATTTTGGACATTGGGTAAAAGTTGATGAATGGCCGACATTTTGTATTCGCGTCGTCATTTCAATATCCGAACTGCTTTCGATAAACTATCCACTTTTTTTTTTTTTATTCAGATCCTCTTAGTTTGATACAGTCCTCTGTTAGTGTTATAGTAGTGTGTTGTTATAGTGTTTCCCATAGGCAAAGCAATCTGGAGTGAAGTACTGCCAACCTATTGGGCCTGCATGAATAAATAGTCATCAGGTTGGTACTTGTGGAGTGAAGCAGCCGTAACTTGGGAATGGAGGCTGGAATGGTCATCTCTTCGACTTCCTTTCATGAATACATTAGCCTCAGCTTAAAGCCCTCCTCTTCATCCCCTATAGCTATGTGTTACTTCATCCCTTCCAGATGTGTTTCGATTCATACAACCCGGATGTGTTTTGACTTCGTCTACAGGTAGGCGTATTTTATTCCTTGGTATAAATAACTTCTACCTCATCTTGGTCCATTTTAGTGCTTTTGAAAAGAACCTTTATAAATTGGATCCGTTTAACCTATCAGGCAATAAAAGGATTAAGAAGTGACTTGGATCTAAATAATATCTGCCAAGTATTGGGTGCAAAATGTTGTTATTATTATTATTATTTTTTAACGTCCACTTTTTGCAACTAAGGCTAACTGGGACGGGCTATCTACAGGTTATCTACAAATTACCACCTTTTTCTAGCCAGGATGGGACTTAGGATTTTATTTAATGAATTTCGTCACTAAATAAATTCCCTTGCCCAGGCGGGAATCGAACTCGCCACTCTAGGATTACCACGTGAGATTAAAGGCAACGCTTTAACTCGCATGGCTAACCTGAGCCTATGCAAACTGTTGTAACTAAAATCCCAAAAATCTGATTTGAACATTAGGATTTCCTTGTAACCATATTAAAATAAACAAAAAAAAAAGTTTTGTTGTATTTCATTTAAAATTACTTCATTTGAAAGTGTTTGAAACGATATTTCCGTTTCAACTTAACTTAAGAATTATTATGATAAATAAAAGGTTTTTGAATATCCATTGCGTAAGGAAAAATTTGACTTTTTTTTTATATATATTTCCTCCTTCTAAACCTTCCTTCCTCTTAATTGATTTCGAACAAAAAAGGGACGTGTACAACCACCCTAAATATCAAATTTAAGCATTCTAAGGCTAGCTGTTTTTGAGTTATGCGACATACGTACTGACACCACGAAACAAATCAAAATGGATTTAAATGACTCCTTTAAAATATAAAAACCGAATTGTGCGAATTAAAGATAGTTTACCTTTTTAGTTCCTTTACGTCGTAGGAGTAAGTAAACAGGCACTTGGTTTTTAAACGGGCTCTCTTTAAAGAAATTGCTTGATCTTAATTACGGTGCCTTATTATCAAAATAATGATAGTACTATATTGAAAATCTCCGTTTCATAGACATGGTTGTAAAATGATATTGATTGATTAAAATATTGATGTTTTTTAGACTTCTAAAACCTCAGAAATTTTTCTTATAATTCCATAGTAGAATTAAAAATGCTTCTTATTTATAAAATGGTACAAAGGGGTGATGGCTTATTTGGTATTTAATTAAGTACTATGTTTATAGAAATTTTTATAAATGTGGCAAAAATTCAAAAATCATTTAAGCAGACATTTTTAATAAATAAGCCACTACGACCAATGAAACCAAACTATTTTGAGGATTTTTAAAAAAATGAATACTTCTTTTTGGCGAAAACCGGTTAAGTGCAATAAAAAAATGACTCCATCATTTCAATTCCCGTATTTCTAGAGATACTTTGTTTTATTGATGGGATGTGTTGATTGCGGTTTTAATAGATTGGAACTCATGAGAGCGGTCATGAATATGGTATACGGTGTATCACGGGAATGAAAAGAGTTGGGCCCAGGTGACGGTGGATTACAAATATGTAGGAAGGCATATGGAGGTTGGGTACTGTTGAAGGCTTAGGTCCTTTAAGGACTGTATAAGGACTTACTTAACTAACTGTGGGAGAAATGCTCCTTCAGCAAATAATTAATATTTTGGGAAAAGAACTACGTTTTTAGAAAAAAAAACAACCCCAACTCCTTCACAAGTTTATATTTATGCGATAAGCTCGTTCGACATCTCTAATCTCAAACACATAAAAAAAAAAAAAAAAAATTCACAGATAATAAGAATAGTAAACAAATGCAAATAGAGTATATTGTCATAAAAACTACCTAAAATCTTAAATAAGTAAGCAATATAGGAATGTATGCTAGTTTTAATTATAAGATAGAAAAAATCCAAATCTGAACCATTAATATGTTTCTTGCATGGAGTTTTAAACTTCCTTTCTGTTTGGTCGATTTAACTTTGGAAGTATGCCCCATGTGTCATATGCTCGCCACAGCAATCTTCACAATAAAATATCATTCAACCTATTTCCACTACTGTGAACCACTCCAATACCTTTCGTATTTAGTGTGACGCCAATTTGTTTTTTAGAATATTTCCCTAAATAGGGGATGGTGCAAGGTAGTCTTATGTATTTCTAAGAAATAGCTAAGACATTTTTTGACAGCCTATTTTACAGACCTTTCCTCACAAAACTTTTTAATTAATGCGTTTCCTTTGACACGTTTGATGTCCCTTGACCATTCTTAGAACGTCTTGTCGTACTATTTCTTAAATGAAGTGGGTAACCGTGTGCAGAGTTTTAGCGGCGGCGTGTTGGTGGGTTTGTTGGGTTGTATGATTTAAATGTCTCTCCGCCTCGTTCGCTATTCACTCATTAATCAGTAGACACTTAAAAAGGAAAATAGAAAAAAAAAAGAAACAATAAGAGAAAATAAACAAAGCGTCTCAAAGGAGCAATGAAATCCAGTTATAACCATAAGCAAACCCAGATCCATTATATAAGAGTGTGTGAAAACATTAAGGAAGTGAAAATAATATAAATGAAAATACAAATACAGATAAATATATTTAAAGAAAACCAAAAGAGCCATAACAAGGAAAGTAAAAAGATAAATAAATGAAATTTAAAAAAATAAAACAGAAATTTCAAGAATAGTGTGTAGAAATTGTAGGCTAGAGTATGTTGTATATATTAATGTTTTGTAGATGTGTAATGATTGCGTCTATGTAATTACTCTTCTCAATCCGAAGTTTCTGTGATTTATTATCAACATTTCTTCGCAGTGTATACAAGTCAGTGTGACCTTGTTTATCATTAATAGCATTTAAAAAAAAAAAAAAAAAAAATTATTCCAATCTTTCAACGAACTTCTCTTCTGAAAAGATTAAACACTTTCGAGCTCATGCACTGGACTTGTCGCGGCCATAAATCGTTTATGCCAGCTTTGGTATTGAAATTGTACTTTGTAAACTCACTTGATGAATGAACAGACTGAACATTTCCACAACCTGTATATCAATTATAAAGTCTACTGTAATGGGGAGGATGTATGTAGTAGTTAAATTAAAAGTCTTTCTAGAAAAGAGTATTTTATTTTGTAGCTCAAAAGCTGAAACCCCGTTTTTAATGTCTATAATACGGCCGCCGTCTAGGAAACACTGCCACATCTCCATCATCGCTTAGAGATTGTGTCAGAATGTGGAATGTATAGGTATACCAGAAGCTAGGCTAGGCCCACGCGTGGCCTTTGACACCCCCTCGCCCATCCGCACCCTATCTCTATTTCCCCTCCAATGCCTCTCTTCATTTAAGCAGATTTCCCTTAAGGGAAAATATCTGTTATTGAGGGCCTAACTCATGACGCGATTTTCGAAAAAAAAATTTTCTTCCAAAGGTCCATCTCGATCTAAACAGGAGATGACGAAAAATGAGGGGTCCGTTTCTAAATTATATATATATTATATATTAGATATTATATATATATATATATATATGTATATACTATATATATATATATATATATATATAATTGTAAACCTCTGTCTGTTTCATTGATTTTTTTCGCGAAAATTTCACGATAACTTTTCGTTTCACATGTTCATAGACCACCATAACTACATTTTGTTTCTTTCGTGTCCTGTTTGTTTGTTTGTTTATTTGTTTGTTTGTTTGTTTGTTACCTTTTCACGCATTAACGGCTGAACCCGAATTTTATGAAAACTTGGTATGTATATTACTACTAGCCTAACTTAGACTTTAGGCTATAATTAATATTCTCTAAGACGAACAGGAGTGGGGGTTTTAAGGGTGTGGATGAAACTTAAAATAGCGAACATTTCGTTTCCTATTGCTTTTTCAGCAAATATGCACATAACAAAAATGTTTATTTTTGTATTTAGAGTAACTTTTGTTTTATTATGCAATTTTGCCGTTTTAAGGAAGTATTAAATGAGTTTTACGCTAAAAACTATAGCGGGAGTCCACATATATTATTTGGCACAAAAGACTCAAAAACACCTGAAACTAAACCAAAACTCGTAATGTGAATAGAGTACTAACGATTTCCTTATAATAAGCCCTATAACATTTCTAGGAACGAGCAGGAGTGTGGGGTTATAAGGAACGAGCCTGCTGTGGAAAATTAAAAATAGCGATATTTCGTTTCCTATTCTGTCTGCTTTTTCATCAAATATGAAAATAACAAAAATTTGTTTATTTTGTTATTTAGAGTTACTTTTGTTATATACTCTTTTTGCCGTATAAGGAAAAAGCATAAATGATGTTATACGCTATAAACTATAGCGGGAGTCCACAATTTTTATTTGGCACTAAAGACATCAACCGTAATTAAAACCAAAGTATCGGTATGTGAATTAGCACTAACGCCTACATTATAATAAGCTTATACTATCATTTCTAGAGACGGGCAGGAGTGGGGGTTATAAGGAAGGCCTGAATTATTAATAATTAGTGACATATTTCGTTTCCTATTTGCATTTTCGGCAAATATGCACATAACAAAAGTTGTTTATTTTGTTATTTAGAGAAACTTTTTTTTTTATACCACTATCATGGTATACCGAAGTATAAAAGCGTTATACGCTATGAAATAATATAGCGGGAGATACTACAATTTATTTGGCGCGAAAGACTCAACGGAACTAAATGAAACTCGGTATGTGTATTAGCACTAACACCTTCCTTATAATGAGCCATACCAACATTTCTGGGGACGGGCAGGAGTGGGGGTTTTAAGAGAGGCCTGAATTTAAAAATAGCTGTATTTCGTTTTCAATTGGGGTTTCTTTTATGCACATGACAAAAGTAGTTTATTTTTCTATTTAAAGTAACTTTTGTTATATTCACTTTTGTCGTATAGAAAATTATAAACGAAATATTCACTAAAATCTAAAGCGAGAGCCAACAATTTTGTTGGGCACTAACGAATGAAGCGAACTTAGCAAAACTCGGTGTGTGAATTAGCATTAATTCTTCCATGATTATAAGCTATATTAAAAATTTTAGGTTCAGAGGGGAATGGATTATAAGAGTGGCTGAAATAAAAAACTCGCTTTTTTTATTTTCTATTAGTTTTTCGGCAAACATGCACATAACAAAAGTTGTTTATTTTGTTATTTAGAGTAACTTTTGTGTACATTCACTTTTGTCGTAAAATGAAATAAACACGGGATATACGCTAAACGGGAGTCAATAATTATATTAGTACTTATTTAATGGTTTTTAATAAATGAATATTATGACAAATGATGTTATGTTTTCATCTTATATGATAGTTCAAAGTATGATTCGGATTAGTGAGGTTATAAATTTTCGTCGCCCCCTCCTTATTTATTTATTTTACCTAGAAATTAACTTTGTAATTTATTTCCAATAGAAATATGAACTATAAGAGCATTTCCATTATTTAATTTGTATAATGTAACTTGATGTTATTGAAACAAATATGTGCTATCATAATAATTAAACGTTAATGGTAATGTCATTATGACAAAAAACAATATGCGTTTAAACTCGATATGATATGATATTTTCAGGGTACCACTATTATTTAGTTCCATCCGGTAGATAAATTATTAAAATAATGTTTTGAATCAATAATTTAAGTAGAAGAATTTTGAGAAGTCTCATGCGGGAACGGAAGATGAATGGAGCCTTACTAGATAATTGAGTTTACTAATTTCCCGTCTGGCATTACTGAAAGTAGTTTCCAGTGTGATTCGCTATTACAAATATAATCTTACGTTCAAAAACTTTGCCTTATATTATATGCGCTCGGATTGGCTTTTGAAAGGAAATATGTTCATTATAGATGATATTTAATTGTAATAAATGCTACCCATGATTATGGTTTGAATTATTGAAAAAAAGGTGAGTCAAAAAGTGTAGAGGGATAAATTAGGAACACATTTTCATTTATTCTTCAAAACTAAAATTTCTATTATATCAATCCTCTGAAATTACACTTCAGGGTTGGCTATTTCGGAAAACCATTACGTCTTGGATGGAAATGTAATTGTACACATTGAAGTCTTGCTAACAAAATACCATCTTTTGTAAGTCAACAATGATTTCCTGGGCATCGCCGGGTACCTTAGCTAGTATATATATATATATATATATACCAGCTTTGGTATTGAAATTGTACTTTGTAAACTCACTTGATGAATGAGTCATAGAATGCGCTAAGGCTTTATAAACAGACTGAACATTTCCAAAAGTTTCATATCAATTATAAAGTCTACTGTAATGGGGAGGATGTATGTAGTAGTTAAATTAAAAGTCTTTCTAGAAAAGAGTATTTTATTTTGTAGCTCAAAAGCTGAAACCCCGTTTTTAATGTCTATAATACGGCCGCCGTCTAGGAAACACTGCCACATCTCCATCATCGCTTAGAGATTGTGTCAGAGGAGCGAATATATAGATATACTACATTCAAAAGACCTAGGGTAGGTGCACGGGTGGTCTCTGACACCCCCTCGCCCATCCGCACCCTATCTCTATTTCCCCTCCAATGCCTCTCTTCATTTAAGCAGATTTCCCTTAAGGGAAATCTGCTATTGAGGGCCTACTCATGACGCGATTTTCGAAAAATTTCTTCAAATGTCCATCGATCTAAACCAGGAGATGACGAAAATGAGGTCCGTTCAAAATTATATATATATATATATATATATATATATATATCTATATATATATATATATATATATATATATATATATATATATAGATAAAATTGGTAACCTCTGACTGTACATTGATTTTTTTCGCGAAATTTCACGATAACTTTTCGTTACACATGTCATAATATATACTACCAAAACTGCATTTTTTTTTCTTTCGTGTATGTTTGTTTGTTTGTTTGTTTGTTTTGTTTGTACCATTTTTCAAACGCATTAAAAAGGCTGAACCGAATTTTTCATGAAACTTGGTATGTAAATTACGACAAACCCAACTAAGAAATTTAGGCTATATTAAATTTTCTCTGAGACGAACAGGAGTGGGGGTTATAAGGGAAGCCTGAAATTAAAAATAGCGATATTTCGCTTTATATTGGTTTTTTTTTTGCCGGGCAATATGCACATAACAAAAATTGTTTATTTTTGTTATTTAGAGTAACTTTTTTTTTGTTTTATATACACTTTTGGTTCGTATACCAAAGTTTAAAAAATGCGTTTTATACGCTAAAAATTTTAGCGGTAGTCAACAAAATAATTTGCCAAAAAAGACTCAACCGAACTAAATATAACTCGGTATATCTATTAGCACTAACGGCCCTTCATTATAACAAAGCCAGAACACAACATTCTAGGGACGGGCAGGAGTGGTGGTAATAAGGGAAGCCAGAAATTAAAATAGCGATATTATCGTTTTCCTATTGGTTTTTTCGGTAAATTATGAACATAACAAAAGTTAGTTTACCTTTGTTATTTAGAGTAACATTTTGGTGTATATAACACTTTTTTCGCATACCAGATAGTAAAAAAACGAGGATACGCTAAAATCTATAGCGGAAGTGAACAGATTTTATTTGGGACAATAGACCCAACCGAAATAAATAAAACTCCGTAATGTCGATTAGCAACTAACGCTTTCCATTATAACAAACCATAAATCACAACATTTTTCTAGGCACGGGTAGGAGTGGGGGTTATAAGGGAAGCCTGAAATTTAATATAGCGATATTTCGTTTCCTATTGGTTTTTCGGCAAATATGAACATGGACGATAAACAAAGAAACATTTCAATTGTATGAAAGCATTTTAAAAAAAACAAGTATTTGTTTACTCATGAGGAGCAAAGTATAATTACCCCCCCCCCCCACTTCCTCTGTCTTTCACTGGAACATTAATTAATCTGGAAGTAAGTAATTTCATCCTTTAATGTGTTTTAAACATCAATTAAATTCACAAAAAACGAAAGTATTTAAACATAACATAATTAGAATTGAAAATAGAATCTGAATATAAGGTAATGTTTAGCGGAATTGAGGAGTTAAGCCGTTAGTCATGTTCTGTTGGTTTAACCTGGAGCGTCGGTGGACGGGTGGGGAGACCTTCCTGTAATCTAGAACCTTTCTCACTCCCTCTTTCTTTCCTCATTTGTTTTACACACTTTTTTTCGTATAACCGAATTATAAACGGAGAATATATGCTAAAACCCTATAGCGGAAGTGAACAATTTTTTATTAGGAACAAAAGACCCCAGCCGAAAATAAAATAAAACTCGGTATGTGTATTAGCACTAACGCTTTCCTTATAATAAAGCCATACAAACATTTCTAGTGACGGGCATGAGTGTGGTTTCTAATGGAATCCTGAAATAAATAATGGAGATATTTCGTTTCACCACAAAATTTTGTGCTTAATAACTGAGATCTATACATAATGCACAGGAGAGACTGGAATATGACAATTTGGAGGACAGTTGAAGACTTACATAAAAAAATTAATTTTTATTATTAAACAAATGCCAACAACGGGTTGTTTAATCCTATATAGTGGGACGGTAAAAGGTTAAAATATTGTGCAATGTAAAGCCTTGCTAAAAAAATACCATCACCATTTCAGCCTCAAATGAATTCCCGGTCAAAGCCGGGCATCTGAGATAGTATATATATATATATATATATATATATATATATATATATATATATATATATATATATATATATATAAATTGTAACCTCTGTCTGTACATTGATTTTTTTTTTCTTCAAAATTTCACGATAGCTCTCCGTTTCACATGTCATTGACACCATGTTTGCAATTTGTTTCTTTCGTGAATGTTTGTTTATTTGTTTGTTAGTTTGTTACCTTTTCACGCATAAACAGCAGAACCGAATTTTATGAAATTTGGTATGTATATTACTACTAACCCAACTTAGACTTTAGGTTATATTAATATTCTCTGAAACGAACAGGAATGGGTGTTATTAAGAAAATCTGAAATTAAAAATAGAGATATTTCGTTTCCTATTGGTTTTTCGGCAAATATAAACATAACAAAAGTTGTTTAGTTTGTTATTTAGAGTAACTTTTGCTATATAAACTTTTTTTTTTTTTTTTTTTGGTATACCGAATTATAAAGGAGATATACGCTAAAACCTATAGCGGAAATGAATAATTTTATTTGGACAAAAGTCTGAACCAAACTTAATAAAACTCGGTATGTGTATTATCATAAGCCGTACCAACATTTCTAGGGACGGGCAGGAGTGGGGGTTGTAAGGGAGGCCTGAATTTAAAAATAGCAGTATTTCGTTTTCTATTCGTTTTTCTGCAAATATGCACATGACAAAAGTAGTTTATTTTTTTATTTGAAGTAACTTTTGTGATATTCACTTTTGTCTTATAACAAAGTATAAACGAGATATACACTAAAACTTTAGCGGGAGCCAACAATTTTATTGGGCACTAACGATTGAACCGAACTTAACAAAACTCGGTATGTCAATTAGCAATAATTCTTCCATGATTATAAGCTATATTAAAATTTTTAGGTTCGAACGGGAGTGGGGGTTATAAGGGAGGCCTGAAATAAAAATTCGCGATATTTCGTTGTCTATTTGTTTTTTGACAAACGTGCACGTAACAAAAGTTGTTTACTTTCTTACTTAGAGTAACATTTGTTTTATACATTGTTTCGGGAACAATGTATGAAGAAAGTAATTTGCGTAGAAATATTGATATGCTCATCAATTCTTTCCAATATGAACTACCAGGTACCTCACCTGGAAAAAGTAATTCAAATCTATGTTAATATTTTGACCTTAATAATTCATAGCTATGCAGAATGCACAGTAGAAGGGAAACATGACAATATGGAGGACAGTGAAGTCTTACATAAAAAATTAATTTCATTATTAAAAACACACAGAAACGGCGGGTATAAACCCTAAACACTGGAACCGGCAAATGTCAAAATATTGTGCAAAGTAAAGCCTTGCCAAAAAAATACCATCAGCATTCAGCCTCAAATGAATTCCCGGGCGAAGCCGGGTATCTGAGCTAGTATATATATTTGTCTGTTAACGCTCTAGTGGTAGCAATTTTTGTTTGATTGCTACGAAACTCGATATTTAACCGTTTTATGTAAAAAGATAGATTAAGTTCGTTAATGGCTGAAATAGAGGGAGGGGGGGATTTTCGAAAATTCAAAATATTTACGTTATTATGCATCGGATCGAAAAATTATAGTATAGATCCAATCTTATTGTAAATTAAATTTACTATGAATTTAGTTCTATACATTTATTCTCTATCTTGAATACTAACCGAGATATTTGCATTTTTGTTAATCGTTAAACGCAGCCCCTGTGTGATGGCCTTTCTTTCCGGTGGGAAGCGTTTGTTTACATTTCTAACCTAATGCTTCCTTTCGGCTGGTTATTGAAATTGGATGAAACATTTCTTATTTCCGTTTGTATTTATTCACTGTGGCGTTGTGTTACTAGTATGTAGATTTATCTATTACTAACATTCACGAGGGAAATCTGATTAGTTTACGCAGCCCCTGCGTGACGGACTTTATGTAGCTTAGTTGTTCTAAGCATTTTCTCGAAACTCAAGTATTTAGCTAGGCATCCGTACTTTCTTGCTTTCAGTCAGAATATGTGGGAATACCTTAGCGGGGCGTCGGAAATGTTTTTTTAATTGTTGTATGTGCATATACACACATATATACCCGTGTATATATATATATATATAGATATATATATATATATATATATATAAAAATTGTAACCTCTGTCTGTACATTGATTTTTTTCGCGAAATTTCACGATAACTTTTCGTTTCACATGTCATAGACACCATAACTACATTTTGTTTCTTTCGTGTCTGTTTGTTTGTTTGTTTATTTGTTTGTTTGTTACCTTTTCACGCATAAACGGCTGAACCGAATTTTATGAAACTTGGTATGTATATTACTACTAGCCCAACTTAGACTTTAGGCTATATTAATATTCTCTAAGACGAACAGGAGTGGGGGTTATAAGGGAGGCCTGAAAGACTCAACATATTTCGTTTCCTATTGGGGTTTCGGCAAATATGTACATAACAAAAGTTGTTTGTTTTGTTTTATTTAGAGAAACTTTTGTTATATACACTATCGTCGTATACCGAAGTATAAAAGCGTTATACGCTAAAAATTATAGCGGGAGTCAACAATTTTTATTGGCACAAAAAAACTCAACTGAACTATTAAAACTCACTATGTGTTATTGGCACTAACACCTTCATTATAATAAGCCACACCAACAATTTTAGGGGACGGGCAGGATTGGGGGTTATAAGGGAAGGCCAGAAAGTTAAATAAATAGGGGGTATTTCGTTTCCTAACGTTTTTCGGCAAATATGAACCTCACAAAAGTTATTCAAAATGTTATGTTAGAGATATTTTGTGTTATATACACTATCATCGTAAATCTATGCATAAATGCGTTACAGGCTAAAAATTATAGCGGGAAATATGACAATGTGGAGGACAGTGTAGTCTTACATAAAAAAAATAATTTTATTATTTACAAATCCACAGAACCGGTATTTCGACGAATCACTGGAACGGGTAAATGTCAAAATATTGTGCAAAGTAAAGCATTGTCAAAAAAAAGTTTACCATCACCCATTCAGCCTCAAATGAATTCCCAAGCGAAGCCGGGGATCTGAGCTAGTAGATATATATATATATATATATATATATATATATATATATATATATATATATATATATATATATCAATTGATGAGTTGAAGGTCTGGTTTGATGGTCGCTGGCCGTGGACTAAGAGGCAATAATGAACAAGAGGCTTAGGGCGGAAGAGGATCAGTGAGAATATCCTAGAGATGCTTCCCGATCCAATTAGCTTCAGGAATCAATCCGCTTTGAGGAAGAAGCTCCAGTTATTCCAGGCAGCTCTCTCCCCATTCCAGGACCTCTATAGAGGCTAAATGTTATTTAATGGTGCGATTGTTGAAAATGTCAATGTTTGAACAGCCATTCATCTGCTCTGTTATTGCTAATACATTAACATTAATTATATAAGTATTAATTCAAATTATATCATACTTCTGATAATTATTATGCTTTGCTCGTTATGCCTCTGGCCGCATGGGAAATGCGCTAGCATAATATTTCACTTTGTTTCTTTATGACAATAGTGAAAGTCCGTCACGCAGGGGCTGCGTAAACTAAGCAGATTTCCCACGTGAAGTTATACAATAGAGAAATTTCAGAATAGAGAGTCGAACAGTTACGGGAACGGCCCGAACTAACTCTTGACGGAAACTCACGACTAAACCCGAAGTTAGCCGATCTCATCTCAGAAGCTGAAAACCGAAAAATGCAAATATCTCGGTTACAGAATAAATGTATATAACATTATTTATAGTAAATTCAATTTGCAATAAGATTGATCCTATATAATTTTTCGATCCGACGTATAGTAACGGAGATATTTTGAATTTTCGAAAATCCTCCCCTCTAAACCCCCCCTCCCATTGGTCCGATTTCAGCCATTAACGAACCTGATCTTTATTTTTACATAACGTTTAAATATCGAGTTTGGTAACGAACAAACGAAAATTGCGACCGCTAGAGCGTTAACAGTTATATATATATATATATAATTTTGAATGGACCTCATTTTCGTCATCTCCTGGGTAGGATCGATGGACATTTGAAGAAATTTTTCGAAACTCGCGTCATGAGTACGACCTCAATAGCTGATTTACCTTGAGGGAAATCTGCTAAAACACTCAGTCAAAATTAGTGTTTGTATTTTTATTTCCTTGTTCGAAATAAATGATGTTTTGTAATCGGAAAAATTTTCGGTTTCCAGGTTTAATCTTAATTGTCGATCATCCTATTCACCATGTGTATGTTTACCAATTGACCATCCCGGATAACAAATTTTAACGCCTCTATCATTTCACTAGAGAATTCCTCTATCATTTCAGCCTCAATGTAAAATGCTCCTCATAGACCAAAAACTGTCTGTGGAGAAATTCCTTATGAATCTGTTGCTAGTAATTAGCTAAGTACGCAAGTTGCGGAAACGAGGGTATTTTGTAATTAACATCAGAAATTAATTAAATTCCCTAAATTTCACAGAGATGTGTATTTCGTTTTATTTATTGAAAGGTTTTGAAATGAATATTGACCACGGGCATGAACAAATCATTTCACTTATAAAATTGGCCACCGATAACGTAATATTTCCTGATATATGGAAAATATATTAAGCTATTCCAGTAACCAAAAATCCAAAAGACTTAGGAAACTCTAATTATCGACCGATAAACATTATTCCAGTTGGTGGCAGAATCCTAGAAAAAATAATTATTTCCAGGCTTTCTGTTCACCTTCCCAGGCATGCCCCTTTACACTCCAAATAAGTATGGATTCACACCCCAAACAAGTACTGCTGACGCACTATATAGAAGTACTAGCTTACTACGACGAGTCTAACGGTAAAGTTAAACACTGTAGTCATATGTGTCGGTGCATACCGTCGTCACTGGCTGATGGTCGAATACAGTTGGCAAGCACTTTCGATGCAATGGCACCGTCTTCAAGCCGTCTAGGTTGTACTGAGGAAATTAAACATGTTATTATCGTTTCGAAGAATTTTAAAGGTGCATTCGATCACGCCTGGTGGCCTTCGATATTTGAACCATTACATAAACAAAAATGCCCACGAAACATTTAAATATTAGTAAGTGGACAATCTCAATAATCGACTTTGTATTCATGACCTTTCAACCCCCCCCCCCCACACTACTGTACTCCACATCTCGATACAAATAGAGGCACGCCACAGGGCTCAGCTTGCTCACCTCTACTGTGGAAAATCATTTTTAACAGTCTACTTAAAACAGTACTACCAGAAATAACGGAACTCATTGCATTTGCATACGATATTTTAATTACAGTTATTGGAATAGATTTAATTCAAATCACGCAACTTACTAACTCTGTTTTGGTATTAATCAATAAATGGGCTAAAAACACAAACTCAAATTTAATTTTGAAAAAAAGTCTTACACACTACTTACAAGAGAAAGAACTACACCTGCCTTGGGCATTAACTTAAACGGGCCAACTCACCACTCGGGAGTTTTTCAAATAAGTATGTTTCTCTGGCGCACCCTGTAAATAGACTCTCGATGGCTGCTAGAGTGTCTTGAGTCTTAAATCCGGTGCTCTGGCCACGATATACAAAGGGGCGATTGTCCCCATATTGATATGGGCCTGAAATATGGGGACATGCCTTGGGTGTGAAAAGAAATGTCAAAAAATTAGAAAGAGTGCAAATGCTAATTGCGATAAAGATTGCTAAAAGGATATCGTACTTTATCTTATGAGGCATAATGTGTATTAGCAGACACTATGCCAATTTACATCAAAGCTGAGCAAATGATAAGGCAACATAATGTTATTGAAATTTAATGAAATCCTGCAAGACTTTGCATTACAAAATATTGCAACATACGAAATACAAAAATACGTCAGACATACCTATTGGTTACACTCTAAAGATTACATTACACCATTATACAGCCTAGACATATCATATATACACTGACGGAAGTAATAACATAGATATGTCACATCCGGAATTAAAAACAAGGATGTTGTTGGGTATGTGTACATCGTTTTAAAAGACGGCAATATTATACAGACAGGACAATGCAGACTAACACCCCTATGTACGAACAATCAAGCAAAAAACCTTGCAATTACTGAGGCACTCAACACACTGCACATTTCAAGTGACAGAGAGACTAGTTAGTATAATCTACACGGACAGCAAAATTAACATAAACCGCTTTTGCAACCATCATAACGAATAGACTGAAAAGATCAGAAGACTAATCAAATTATGTAGACAGAACAATGTAATAGTAGCAACAGCAGGAATAGGACAGTCGGGAAATTTAGGAAATGACACAGCAGACCAACTTGCAAATACAGCTTCAAGAGACGAATCAATACCTATTACATACTCTGAACTAACTAAACAGACCGTTAAAAATCTTTTGATACACGAATCTTAAAAAAATGGACGGAAGATGGAAAAACACTACTGAATGACGACAAATATATCCATGCCCACTATATACCAGAAATTCTTAACAAATACAATTTTTGCAGGACTTGGGCCTACAAAAAGCTACTTCTACAAGTGTTAACTTATAAACACTAATACACGCTAATGAGACTGAATAAACATATGACTGTACATTACTTGATGTCCCTTGAACAAAACTCATTAAGTACATTATCTTACAAAACGGAACTTGGCATACTGACCTACCGAAACTTTTACTCACATATAAGAAGGCATTTAATGCATTTATACAAGAAGTGGATACCATTTTGTAAAGCTACACATACAGATGTATATTTTTATTGTTTTTATAATATTTATAATTATTGTATACGAACTATTGTTGTTTAATTATTGAAATGTGACTAGTTCCACAGGACGGAGTACGCAAAACTTAAATAAACTCCTACTTTAGAGGGATACTCTGTGTGGAAGCAGGGGGGAAAAAATTAGCCAGTCCTACTGATGGCACATATTAAGATTATCAGGAATTCACGTTGACTGATATCCGATAAAGGGTTTATTACTGATAACGAATTGTGATTACCAAAGTCGTTAGCGATCTCAATAAAATCGAATACCAATAAGCCATTACTAGACATATTAATGGAAACGACCTGTGATTAAAAAATAAAAGATACTGCCCCCCCCCTATTATAAGAGCATTGTGCAACATGTTTCGGCGTATTA
Organism: Riptortus pedestris; assembly: GCA_019009955.1. Lineage (NCBI taxonomy): Eukaryota > Metazoa > Arthropoda > Insecta > Hemiptera > Alydidae > Riptortus > Riptortus pedestris. The sequence goes on from CM032228.1 coordinate 37,947,740, forward strand.
CATTCATCTAATGTGGTGATTCATCTTCAGGCAAATGTCCACCGATCCGATGACAGAAATGAGGTCCATTCCAAATTATATATATATATATATATATATATATATATATATATATATATATATATATATATATATTGTTACGTTTATATTACCAAAACCAGTAATAAACATTTTTAATAAGAGTTCTTTTGGATTGCAAAATTAAATACTCGCAAGTTTGACAGTTTTTTTATCACTGCACAATTTATTTCACTATGCACAATACACTTGGTGATTATTCTTAATTACTACGTACAGTATACACTGATAGCATCACTGTTCTTCAGATTACACAGTCTAACAATTCACTCACGGTCACTGAAATTCACAACAAGACGGCACTGCACTGTCCTTTACTTTGCGGCTCTGCACTGTCCTAAATACGACACTTAACTGTTACTTGCAGTCACGGCACAACACTGTTCTTCTTATAAAAACACTTTACCACACTGCACTGAGTCGCACTGTATCACTGTATCACTGTATCACTGTAGCACTGATGTGACCATCAAGATCGCTGAGCATAAAACTGACTCGATCACGGGAGGCCCTTCTTTATATAGCTTGTCGGCATACATCAAAGGGGAATTGTCTGGACCCCTTGACGTCTGGCTGGAAGGTACTGGTAGGACCTAGGGCATTCTATTGGCTTTTTTGATCTACGTCACACTTTCCAAATCTCTGAAGGATTATTCATGTATTTAATTTTCGCAACAATATATATATATATACTTGTCTTTTACCGCTGTAATCAAACTTCATACTATAAGCGTTTTATGTAAAACTAAAGAGTTACATTGGATCTAGTGGTGGGTTGTTTAGTTTTCTGTCTGTGTTTCAGGAAGTAATTTTCAAAATTCGAGTTATCTTTGTTGCAATCGAATTGTAAATTTAATTGTCTATCAGTGTTGATATATGCGTATTTTCTACCATAAATATTAGACGAGAAATTTGTTTTTTTTTTTTAGTTTTCTGTCTGCAGGAAATCCCACACTCCTAGTCGTGTCATATTGACAATAAGCTGTTATATCATGAACCATATTATTGGAAGCTGGAAATTAAATGCTTTTAAATGTTTCTTAACATGTAAGAATTTATTTTACAAAATAAATTGAAATGTGAATGAATTATTGGTGGAAATAATCAATATATTTTAAAATTTAAATATAATAATAATTACTTCCTTGTTTATAACCTGCACCTATTTGTAACAGCTGGGCCGCGTTGCCCCTGGTTCCCACTTTAACCAAACACTGTATAGAAAGTTTATACAGTCAGTTGCTTGTGTAGCCACCATGAGGAGACCATCTGTTTGTATTATTCTAAAGTATTATTATTATTATTATTTTTACGACTTTTATGAAAATAACAATAACCTACATTTGGAACCAAGACTTCATTTAATTATAGTGGAACACCCCCTTTTAAGACAGGTGAACTCCTACGCGAGTCTTGACTGGCTAATACTGAGATGCAGAATTAGGATAAGAATACCACAGAGGTAGAGAGGAGAACACATTAGCTGAAGCCAGCATTTAGGGCCGAAGGGCACAAGCGGGCAGCCCGAAATATGCAACTGACTGATCAGTGGCGCCCATTCTCGTACTATCCGACCTATTATAAAAGCAAATCCAATATTATGGTTCTTTCAGGTCGATGCAGATTTTTATACGTCACGTGTCGTCTCACAAAACATGAAATACCAAGCTGTGATAGTCCAATTTAGACTATTTAGACACTCACACCAATAGCTGACATGCTGACGGAACGCTGATAGAGATGCACCCTAATGATAAATTAAAAGAGAGACTAATCCAAATCTATGGTGACTCGGAAACCGCCAGAATAAAGAAAGCTTCTGGAAGACCAACAACAACTAGGAAATCAACAGCCATCCCAATTACTTCGTCGAATGCTCCAACAAGCAGGTCAAATCGTCAGCAGAGACGTTGTAAGGACAGTTTGTGGCTTAGGAAATTTGCCCATCAAGGATGCAGGCAGTTCTTATAAGCTACCGGTCCAGATGATTTAGAAAAATTAGCTGCCACAGCCGATAAAATCGCAGAGATTGATGCTCCACCTGAGTGCTATGCAGTCAGCACCTCCCTCATCCCTATGCAGTAGCTTCAACAGTAGTTTCCAATGTCAACCCATCCACCCGCTCTCGACAGAACGTCTTATAGACGAAATACAAAAGCTGCGAGCAGAAGTCACTGAGCTTCGAATCCGAGCTCGTTCCAAGAGCCGTGAAAGAGAAAATGAAGGCAGAAGATGGCGTCTCCGTCCACACAGTCCATCATCACCACAGAAAGGTATCTGTTATTACCACAATCGCTTCCAGGATAAAGGTAGGAAATGCACAACACCCTGCAGCTGGAATCAGAAGCCTTTAAACTAGAAAGGGTGACGGAAGAAGCGGCAACCGTCAATACCCAGTCACACAGCCGCCTGTTCGTGTACGATAAGCGGTCAAGACTTCACTTCCTAGTTGATACAGGCGCAGCTATTTCTCTAATACCTGTTTCTAATTATCCTAAACGAAAAGCCACAGATTATACCCTCGTAGCCGCCAATAACTCCCCAATCAAGACATACGGTGAAATAAACCTTATTGTAGACTTTGGACTTCGAAGACCCTACCCATGGCAGTTCGTCATCGCGGATGTAGAAAAACCCATAATAGGTGCCGACTTATTATTCCACCATCAGCTTGTAAGTCGATCTTCGACAGAAAAGGCTTATCGATAAAAAGACAGGACTCTCCACACTAGGCCAACTCTCAAAAACACCACCCATTTCCATCACTACTATTCCAGGAGACTTGTCCCTATGCACACAATTTTAAAGGGAATTCCACAGACCTGAACGAGACCATCTCCAATTAAAGGACCCAACTCAGGAACTATAGTGGAGCACCTATATTAAAATACCACAGGCAACCCGACCTCTAGCAAGGTTCGAAGGACCTCCCTGCGGAAAAAATATCGCGTTAGCTAAGAAGGGAGGAAATTGAACGGCATGGCTAGGCAGAAGGAATATGTCGTGCCGTCCAAGAGCCCCGTGGTCGAGCTCCCTCTCCATGTTAGTTATCCAAGAAAGACGGTAGGATTACGTTTGTGTGGTGACTACCGTTAGACCTTAAAGCGCCAAACTGTCCCGGACCAATACGGTAGCTCCCGAATTTGATGGATTTTTATAATACCAGGTTGGAGTGGAGCCAGAAAATTTTTCTCGACATATAGATACTTAAGTCAGAGCATTATAGCCCGGATCATATACCCCATAGCGGAAGAAGATATAGAAAAAACCGCCACCCCCATTGCTACACCATTTGGTCTTATGGAGTACTTACGTATGACCCATTCGGAACTCAGAAAATGCAGCCTCAAACTTTTCAACGATTTGTAGACACAATGCTGCGGCGTGTTTAGATTTCGTCCTTCCCCTAGTTTGGATGATTTCTTGGTGGCATCCAAAGACGAGCCCCACAACGCATGAAGACCACCTCCGAGCAAGTTTTTCAGACGATTACACGAGTACGGTATGTCCTTAAATCTTGCTAAGCTTCGTACTAGGCACAAACAGAGGTAGATTTTTTTAGCGGTACAGAGTATAGCGCCTCTGGAAATATAAACCTCTAAACCTTCTAAAGTTTCCAGAACATTTTAGACTTTCCTCGTCCAGACACCTTATTTGTGCAATACTCCTCAGGTTTCTAGGGATGGCTAAGAAATTTTTTATAAGAAGATGCATTCCCAAACGCAGCCTAAAATACATAATGCCACTTAAACAAGCTTCTACACAATTCGCACACAAGAAACATGATCAAAAGGTGGGGGGGTGAAACCCCTGAGACTGCAGTGAGTAGCAGAAGAGACTATACAAGCCCTTTGAGGCGCCACGATAGCAAGGCGCAGCATAGCACAGAGGCCAGCGAAACTTGCCCCACACCCATACAACCACTGTGAGAAACGCAGCTCCATTCCCTAATGTGTGATGCTCTCCAGGACACAGGAATAGGAGCCGCATTGCAACAGAACAAAAAGATAGGAGTATGGCCAACCCTTTAGGATTTTTTTCTCAATAAGCTCTCAGTCAAACGCAAGAAAAACTATTCAGCCTTATGATTTAAAGAACTTTTGGCTGTCTAATGAAGGCATCCGTCATTTCAGAACCTATTATTAGAAGGGCTCAATTTTGTATGATAATCACTGACCATCAAGCCCCTTGCCAGTGGCCTTCCAACCCAAAAGCCCCGAAAACCTCCCCACCTCCGAAGAATTCGAAACAGTTAAATTTATATTAGTCAATTCTCAACTTAATATTTAATATATGGCCAGGGCAAAGATAACATTGTGGCAGATGCTCTATCACGAGTTAGAGGAGATCATCATCCCCGGACTGATATGGAAACAGCTGGCCCAAGCACAGAAGTCCTGACCCAACACTTTGCGATTATTGAAGAAAGAATAAGAGCTTTTGAGCAGCTCAAACTTACTTCCACTACCAGGATTATCGTCTCAGATACTCTGTGAGATGAGCTACCAGCAATACATGCCTAGGTCCTTACGTCCCTCCAAACAATTTCGGAAACCTCTTTTTGACACAAACAAACAATCCAATGAACTGAGTCACCCAGCGTAATCCGAGCTTCTAGGAAACTGGTGGCACAGAGATTTTTCTGGCCGGATATGGATATCAAGATGTTGGTAAAATGAGACCAAGACTTGCTTACCTTGTCAAAGAGCCAAAGTAGTAAGGCATACTCAATCTCCCTTAGGGAACCTACCAACCTTCCGCTAGATTTCCAACATGTACATTTAGACATTATCAGGCCCCACTACTTCCCTTCGGATGGAAAAAGGATACTGCCTTACCATGAAAGGGACCGGGGCGACTCGCTGGCCTGAAGCTATACCTCTCGAAGAAATCACTGCAGCAACGGTGGCAGAGGCATTTTATACACATTGGGTTGCTCGCTTCGGAACACCAGTACGGCTGACCACAGATCAAGGTCGTCAATTTGAAGCTGAAATATTTCAACGCCTTAACATCATTCTTGGCACAGACAAGAAACGCACGACGGCATATCACCCTCAAGCGAATGGTTGCGTAGAACGCTGGCACAGAAGCCTCAAAGCAGCTATAATGGCCCATTTGGCATCCGAAAGATGGACCAAAGTTTTGCCCTCTGTCCTACTTGGTCTTAGAGCAGTATTTAAAGAAGACTTGGGAGCCAGCGTTGCGGAAGCACTGTATGGACACAACATAAAGACGCCTAAGTCGCATCAAGCCAGCTAACGCCAGAGCGAATCATCTGAGGAAAACATTTCAACACAAAGACCTCCAGAGTTGCACTCACGTGTTTTTAAGAGAGGATGCGATCCGAAAACCACTAGTGCCACCCTACTCTGGGCCTCATAGAGTTGTCAAGCGCAGTGAAAAGAACTTCGTGATTCTGCTCAGGGACAAGGAAGTTGTAGTTTCCATAGATCGCGTGAAACCAGCCTACCTACTTGCTGAGGAATCCACGACAAGCGGAAAGACCGACCTACAGCCATCACAAGAAGATTCTGCACAAGCAAATCCAACGCAAACCTCTCAGACGGAACCAACGGAAATTCCAGGGTACAGGACCAGAACAGGAAGACTTGTAAAAAAAAGTGTTAAATTCTGTGACTCCGTCACTGAGGGGGGAGTAGTGTAACAGCTGGGCCGCGTTGCCCCTGGTTACCACTTAACCTAACACTGATAAAAGTTTAGACAGTCAGTTGCTTGTGTACCACCATGATGAGACCTCTGTTTGTATTATTCTAAAGTATTATTATTATTATTATTTTTGTGACATCCATGAAAATACATAACCTATTATTTGGAATCAAGACTTCATTTATTTATAGGGAACACTCCCCTATATATTTATAACTGCGCTACTTCACAATCATCACTAGTTGTTGTATAATTATGCTTATAACCTTTCACAACCATGCTTATAACCTACCAACAACATACCATAATCTTCACAACATCCTAATTTTGTTCATATTCTGGTTAGATCTGATCATGTACTACACAATTACAGAAAAAAAATGAATATTACACTCGTGACGAAAGCAGAATTTACAACTCTCGTGAAATTACCACACTCGCTTCGCTCGTATGGGTAAACGTTTCACTCGAGTTGTAAGATGATCTACTCTCGTCTCTTGTATAATAAATAACTATTTTATTGAACTTTTACAGCTTGAGGTACATGCACATTCGTGTTCTGAGGACGTCATCATTTGAGATTTTACGTTCTTAACTAGAATATGTTTATTTGTTCCACACCATACATTTAACACTAAAGATCATATTAGTCAGTGACTCAAATCGGACCCGGAATAGAGGATTAGGGAGTTGGGGGATTTGGAAAATTCAAAATATCTCCGTTATCATGAGTCGGATAGAAAAATGTTATAGAACCAATGAACTATTGTTGCTCTACAATTGTTGTTGTATAAAATTTCTCTTAACTCAAATATTAAGCGAGCTATTTGTACTCTCTTTTAACCCCCACTTCTACTCATTCATTGTCGATTTAAAATTAGAGAATGTATGAAATTACTTAAAATAAATTAAATAAATTATAAAAATAAATTTCATTATATCATAGCTCTATTAATTTCGGGAAAATTAATAATAATTAATATAAATTTAATAACCCCTGATACAAAAGGTCCACAAAAAAACTTTACTTATAATTAATAAATAAAATTCCTTTACAGTACAATTAACTAAAGTTAAATATAATTATTTCATTAAAAAATACTAAAATATAAATTATTTCTACTAAAATATAAATAATATAAAAAATAACAATTTATAAATTTCAAGCCAGGTTGATTTGCACAAACCTAAATATTATTGTAAATAATACTATAACCTAGAATAATGTATGCACCTTACTATTATTGCCTGTGTTGGTGTCTTGCCCGTACGTTGGGAAATCTGCTTAGTTTACACAGCCACTGCGTGTCAGACGTTTTTAGTTAGTCTAAAGACCGGTTAAGTCATATTGTGTCCTCAGGAAGGAAGGGGCGGCTGTCAGAATGATATTTAGAATTGTGATATTATTTGGGATTTTGCTGTACTCAGAAGCAGCTTAACCTTCAGCATTGGCCACCAATGTGTCAAGACTGGAAATGAAGAATTTCCTGGAGTCCAATGGTGATAGTTCATCTAGATTAACTAGTATATTGGATCCTGATATTGCATCGATTCCAGATTTCCCATTTCTCCGATGATTTCAACGGCAACAAATGCTGGTATTTAGTATCCATAGACATCTTAGACAAACCTTAGTATCCTACCTTTTGTAACTATTGTTTTTAATAATATCATTTAGAAATAAAGCACAGTTTTCTTTCCTACGTTATATGAAGATTTATGATCTTAACTAATCTATCATCATTTATTTTTAATCAAGGTCACATTTATTTTTAATTGTACTTGTGTAACGTCATTGAGTATCGTTTCCTATCCATTGTTTTCTTCTTTTCGCAGATCACATTTAATTATCATTAAAATGGCCTCTTCCCTTCTATCACTTTGCGCTCGACCTACCACATTGCTTAGCAAAGTGTGGTGAGCCTTCTGGGCATTTGAAACTTCACCAGTTCATTTCTTGCAAAAGTGATGGCAGACAATGTCTGTATACCTTATTAATATGTATACTCTAAACAACATATTTTTAGATTTGTTTTTTTAAATTGGATAAAAAATTATAACACAATTAATTGATGAGTCCAACGGATTAAAAAAATAAAAGGTGTAACTAAAAAAAAAAAAGACTAAAATGAAGTATGGCATCTTTTTAATAACTCGACCTCTATATAAAAAAAGACCGAAATTGTTTTATAAGAGGTTATTTAGCATTCCTTTTAGTATTAGCAGATTTCCCTTAGGGGAAATCAGCTATTGAGGTCGTACTCATGACGCGAGTTTCGAAAAAGTTCTTCAAATGTCCAGAGATCCTACCCAGGAGATGACGAAAATGAGGTCCGTTCAAAATTGTATATATATATATATATATATATATATATATATATATATATATATGTATATATTTATATTTATATATTTGTCTGTTAACGCTCTAGTGGTCGCAATATTTGTTTGATTGTTACCAAACTCGATATTTAATCGTTTTATTTTAAAAGAAAAAGATCAAGTACGTTAATGGCTGAAATCAGTCCAGTGGGAGGGGGGGTTTAGGAGGGGGGGATTTTCGGAAAATTCGAAATATCTCCGTTATTACGCGTCGGATCGAAAAATTGTATAGAATCAATCTTATTACAAATTAAATTTACTATAAATAATGTACTATACAATTATTCCCTATCTTGAATATTAACCGAGATATTTGCATTTGTATTAAAAGTGGGCCGGTAACGGATTTTTGAGTTTCCCGCCAAAACCTAGTTTGGCCCTTTGCCGTAAGTGTAGGGCTCTTGTATGGAGATTTCTCTAATGTATAACTTCACGTGGGAAATCTGCTTAGTATACGAAGCCCCTGCGTGACGGACTTTTTTGCTTTCCTTCCATAAGTTGATTTGGCAAGATTAATGTTTCCATTTCATCGTCGAAATTTCAAAGTGCTGAGAAGAGGTCAGGAAATATTAGAGAGATATGTTGCCCTTATATTGAGAAGAAGAGTGAATAAAAATATAATATTTTACTTTGGGCTTTAGGCTTTATTCTGTTTAGGTAAGAATGGGATGCAAATTGCGAGAGCTGGGGACACAAAGGATTGGTAACAAAGGAGCTGTTCCCGTCCCAGGCCGTGGCTCTAGTTGGAGGAAGGAAGAAGAGATAATTGCCTTATCCTGGCTAAACTTTCATCATGCCCACTCTCATGCCCTTACTGTTCTCTCTCTCTCTCTCTCTCTCTCTCTCTCTCTCTCTCTCTCTCTCTCTCTCTCTCTCCCTCTCTCCCTCTCTCCCTCTCTCCCTCTCTCCCTCTCTCCCTCTCTCCCTCTCTCCCTCTCTCCCTCTCTCCCTCTCTCCCTCTCTCCCTCTCTCCCTCTCTCCCTCTCTCCCTCTCTCCCTCTCTCCCTCTCTCCCTCTCTCCCTCTCTCCCTCTCTCCCTCTCTCCCTCTCTCCCTCTCTCCCTCTCTCCCTCTCTCACTCTCTCCCTCTCTCCCTCTCTCCCTCTCTCCCTCTCTCCCTCTCTCCCTCTCTCCCTCTCTCCCTCTCTCCCTCTCTCCCTCTCTCCCTCTCTCCCACTCTCCCTCTCTCCCCCTCTCCCTCCTCTCCTCTCCTCTCCCTCTCCTCCCTCCCTCCCTCCCTCCCTCCTCCCTCTCTCCCTCCTCCCCTCCTCCCTCTCACTCCCTCCTCCCTCTCTCGCTCCCTCCCTCACTCCCTCCTCCCGCTCTCACTCCCTCCCTCCCTCCTCCCTCCCTCCCTCCCTCCCCTCCCTCCCTCCCTCCCTCCTCCCTCCTCTCCTCCCTCTCCCTCCTCTCCCCCTCTCTCTCTCTCTCTCTCTCTCTCTCTCTCTCTCTCTCTCTCCCCTCTCTATCTCTCCCTCTCTTCCTCTCCCTCTCCTCCCTCCCTCCCCTCCCCCTCCCCCCTTATTTATTATTTATGAGACCCATACCACATAGATATTAATTATATTTTTGGGATCAAATTTACATACAAAGACAGAAAGTCGGTCACGCAGGGGCTGCGTCAACTTAGCAGATTTCCTACAGATCAATGAGAGTTCAATGATAAATATTTGGGCATTTAGACTTCAAATAAAGTTCTTCATAACATAATAGCATATTGCTAATATGAAATGAGTAGGAGTGGGGGTTTACTCAGGACCGAAAACTAAAAAGTGCAAATATCTCAGTTTATAATCAAGTTTATGTTAACATGTGCATAACAACATTTATAGAAAACAACATTTTCAATAAGATTGGTTCCATATACTTTTCCGATCTGACGCATAATAACGGAGATATTAAGAATATTCGAAATTCTCCCCCTCTAAATCCCGGCCCCTCCCCTAGTCCGATTTAGCCGTTTTTGAACTTGATCTTTTTTTCTTTTTTTTTCATAAAACGATTATATATCAAGTTTGGTAACGATAAGACAAAAATTGCGTTACACACATATATATACACACACAATTTCGAAAGGACCTCATTTTCGTCTTCTCCTGGGTAGGATCGATGAACATTTGAAGAAAAATGTCGAAAATCGCGTCATGAGTACAACCTCAATAACTGATTTTTCCAATGGGTAATCTGCTAAATAACTTTAGCGTTAAGTTTTCAATATCAGCCCATTTCATCCATTATAAAAATGTATTAATTCAGTTGTTTCGTTGCAGAACGTTGTCTTCAGTCCTACAAAACTCACATAAAACATGTTTTTCACTTTGTAGCACTGAAGATAATGTCCTACCCTAAAAAACGCTATGTGTTGAAACACATTTTTATAATGGATTGGCTGGGGATTTATTGAAACCCTGAATATAATGATTGAATAGTTATAATGATTGAGAATTATTTTCTGTATGACTCTAATAAATTTTCACTAGTGAGAGATATTCATGTTTATTTTTCAAAACTCTATGAAAGTAAGAAGGTCTTAGTTCTCAGAGATCTTTGAAGTCAAAACATGTGCTCAACTACTGAGTATTAAATGTGAAAATATTATTTATAATAAAAAATAGAATGAAGATCATAATCAACCATTATTATTCCGACATGCAAAATTTCCCGATTATCACCGGATACATGTATGCAAATCACCACTTCAGTTTTTGCAGAAGCTGCGTTGAATTATTACCGTGGGTCAATAGCTTTTATGGGAAAATATCAAAATATTTCTTAAAGTACCTTTATTTATTTTTAGCACCTCTAAAATTCCTCATTTTAATACCTTATTCTTAATATATTTTTTTGGAAAATATATTTTCGCGATGCCGTAACTGGAAATAATGCCTGTCATGCAGGGGCTGCGTAAACTAAGCAAATTTCCGTCTTGAAATTTAACAATATATAAATATACCTACTGATAATACAACAGCACCGTGAATATTAAGTGAATAATTAAAACGCAATAGGAAATCATTCAGTAAATTTCAATAATTTCCGGACTGGAAGTGTCTGAAATGTAAACATACAGGTCTGCCAACGTCTCAGCGGAAAGAAAAACAATTACTGAAATATATCAGAGTATAACATATTAATTTTATTGAAAACTATTTACTATATCCAGTACTGTAATTTATAATGAATCTGAATATTTTTTATCTCAAACAATCAAAATTAAGTAGTCCAAGAAGTTAAGACGGAAGAGGTGCTGGGTGAGGGGTCACCAGAACGTATTTGTAGCTCCTATAGTAAAGGTGTCATGAAAACGATATTTGGAATTTAAGCTTGGAATAGTGTGTTTTATTATATAACGGAGAATTGTTTTTTGTAAGATGAGTAGAGGTGGGGGCTTGCTGAAGGCTGAAAACTGAAAAATGCAAAATACCTGTGTTAATATTTCAGATAGAGAATAAATGTATATAACAATATTTATATTACAATTAATTTTCAATAAGATTAGTTTTACAATTTTTCAATCCGACTTATAGTAACGGAGATATTTTGAATTTTCGAAATTCTCCTTCTCTAACCCCCCGCCTCCCCCTGGTCCGATTTCAGCCGTTAACGAACTTGATTTTTCTTTTTACATAAAACGTCTAAATATCGAGTTTGGTAACGATCAAACAATAATTGCGGCCCCTAGAGCGCTAACAGATAAATATATATAATCTATAACCTATTATCTTAAGGGAAATCTGCTAAAAAAATCCACAGCAATTCGAACTTAAGCCTTCCCGTATCGAATACCACTTTTCTTAATCTTTATGGTTTTCTGACAGAGTCAATAGTTGAAATTCTGGAAGAAATGGCTCTGCCTGGAATATTTGAGTAAAAGCCTTAGGAAAATAAGTATTTGTTTTCTTGGCGGCTTATGCAAATCAAGCAATCAAACTTGTTCCTTCTTCTCGCCGGTTTCGATTATCCTTCATCTTTTCTCTCTATACCTCCTTCCCTCGTTCTGGATGCTAAACAGAGCTGTATTACCTTTCTCGGCCCAAGGGGGGAAATATATTCATATGAACTGAATAAATAAACAGGCAAATAGTAATCAGGACATTAAAATCGCCAATAAATGTTATTTTTTTTCGATATGACAAAAAAACTGAAACAAAGCCTATATAAAATGGGAGTAAGTTATTTTTGAACAAATGAACTTTTAACTCTTGCATGATAATTATTTATTAAGACGGGAATGGATTGTTCTTTTATATATTTGCTTTACCAATTCCACTTGCGTCTCAGTTAAACGTTTGAAGTGTGCAAACTAGCTGGATATTTTTTTCTTCCCCGAATACTTTCGTTTTATTCAGTTTTTTTTTATGCATCCGAATCTAGTTGGTTTATTATTATTCGAAAACTGGTGACTAAAATCTCAAAACATAGACACTGAAACCCCCATAAATTGATTTTGATAGATAAACCTATGTTTTTTAATGGTATACAAATATCGCTATTCGGGCTGACCAGTTGGTTCAGTACTTAAATTAGCTCAGGCTGACCAGTTTAACTCATGTCCAGTTTTACATCAGGTTTCGTGTGAAATACGCAAAAATCACCCGTAATGCACGAGTGTCTTCAGGTTGCAGTTAGTTGTCGAATTTTAAAATAAACTCCTTGAAGCCTTCTCTTGAAAAAAAAGGGGTAATCCTGTGATAACCCGATTAGCATATATAAAATGATAATAATAAACAAAAAAAAATCACCAGTATGTCCAGCACGTTGGACATTTCCTCAGTTTACACAGCCTCTACTTGACGCAATTATTATTATATTTGCTGAGGTTGTACTAGTGTCGCAATACCGTAATATTTGAAAACCTTTTTCAATTGTCCATTGATGATACGTCAGAGATGATGAAAATGACGTACGTTAAAATTTATATATATATTGGTTTTTCTGATACCAATCTAGCGGCTGCAATTTTGTTTTGATCGTTAACAAACTCAATATATGTATAAGCGTTTCATGTAAACCAAAGATCAAGTTCGTTAACTGCTGAAATCGGACCGGGAGAAAGAGAGGGAAATAGAAAATTCAAAATAACTCCGTTATTATGAGTTATACGATTTTACGTTCTCAACTTGAAACATTGTATTAGTTTTTTTACATTACTCTATGTTTAACTGTCATGTAACACTAAAGATCATATTATTCAGTGGCTGAAATCGGACCTGGAATAGAGACGTTTGAGAATGGGGGAATTTGAAATTTCAAAATATCTTCTATTTTGTGAGTCGGATTGAAATATGACAGATAACCAATTATATTAAACTATTGATGATCTATAATTGTTGATTTAAACATTTGTTGAAATAAATAATAAATTATAATAATAATAACTTCTATTCATTGCATTTTTATTTTGAATCAGAGAATGTTTGGCTAGGTGACATCTGTAGTATGTTGTACCAACTGGGAAATCTGCTTAGTTTACGTAGCCTCAGCGGTTCGGACTTTTTAATTTTCTGCTAGTTGTCTGTGCACAGATATGTTGTATAATTCCCCGTTTTCCTCATTGTCACCGGCTTCCTGCTGTCATCTCTGCTAATTTTCGACAACTCTTCTGTTGTCTTATCCACTTGAGAAGTTATACTGCAGACCAGATCACTAATGCACTTTACTCTGTGGCTTGTGAAATTACATCAGAAGTAGTGGTGATGACCATCGTGAAGAAAGGTGCTATGATTTTAACCTAAAGATATTCTTTGAATTCTACCCAAGTTCAAAAAATAGCTAACTCGCAGCTCCTCCGTGATGGACATTAACTGAAAACTTCGCTCTCTAGCAAAAACAAGGATATATAAATTTCGACTACCTTTGATATCTATATTTCTTCAGTTTGATCCGTCCTGATAATTATAACATAAAACATTTTCCAAGATGGTTGACTTCAGTATTGATGGAGAGTCAATTGCTTTATACCCCAGCCTGGTCCTAAACAGCTCCTATAGGCCATTGATGGCTGGTATAATGGCCACGCGGGTTAGGCCGATGCATTTGTGGCTAATGCAGAAATTGTGTCACACCTAATGGGAAACAGGAACCTATTTCATGTTCACTCGACCCTCCCCCGGACCTTTGTGCCCGATCCCTTATTGACTTCCCTTTATTCTCCCCCCAATGTGGCTTTAAAGGAGTCAATAGCCATGTTTTGGTTATTCTCTTACTTCCGAGCTGAGTGCAGATTGTGTTCAATTTTTAGCAGACATGAATGTTTTGAACCTGGCGAAGCCAAACACAAATGTAATCGAAGTATTCAGGTAAAAACATTATCGGAACTAATTTGAACAAACGCAGCTCATAGTCTTCCATTATCGAGGTATTTTACAATTCCTTTATGATAGAATTATTACGACTATCGATAAGAAAACACGAAGGCTAGTTTGGGTCTTTCAAGACAATTAAGCTTAAATGATGGGGATGAAACCCCCTTGCTTTTTAGCAGTTTTCCCTTATGGGAAATCAGCTATTGAGGTCGTACTCATCATGGGATTTTCGAGAAATTTTTTTAAATGTCCATCAACCCTATCTAGGAGATTACGAAATGAGGTCCTTCAAACTTTTATATATATTTGTCTGTTAATGCTCTAGCGTTCGCAATTTTTGTCTGATTGTTACCAAACACGGTAATTTTAATCGTTTTATGTAAACAGCAAGATCAAGTTCGTTATTTGCTGAAATCGGAGCAGTGGGAGTGGGAGGTTTAGAGGGGGAATCTCGAAAATTCGAAATATTTCCGTTACTATACGTTGGATCGAAAAGTTGTACAGAACAATCTTATTACAAAATAAATGTGCTATAAATATTGCCATACACATTTGTTCTGCTCCTTGAATATTAATCGAGATATTAGCGAATTTTAGTTTTCAGCCTACAACAAACCCTAACTTCTACTCATGTCACATACATAATAGTCTGTTAGATAATACCACAACTATACCAAACTCGATATTTAATCCTTTTGTGTAAAAATGAAGACCGAGTTCGTTAACGGCTAAAACCGGACCAGTAGGAGAGGGGTGGGGGGTTCAGATGGGGAATTTGGAAAATTTTAGAAAAGTATTTCAATGGTAATTCTATTTACGATATTGTATGGTTATTTCCATTTTCGGTTAGCTTCGGGTAGGGGGGGGGGGTTGTTTATTGTATTGACTAAAAACGTGCTTTGTTCAATATAAACATTTTTGAAAAAAAATATAGTTTTAGTTACGTGATACATAATAGAAATAGTATCGGTTCCTGTTCGCAGCTCGTTAAAGAGTCAATAAATATATAAACCAATAATGTTTGTTAAGCTAAGTTAAATAATGTTATGTTTATTAAAAAAAAAGTTGATTATTAAGGTTCTTTTGATTGTAAAATTAAATACACAAACTTTAAAGTTTTTATCAGTATACAATTCATTTGACGATCACAGCTTTTGTTTACACACTTGGTAGCCTATTTTTTTTTTTCAACTAACCACAATATAGAGTGTTAAATTCACGTACTTATTATACATTATACAATATAACTCACGAGTCAATTACTCGAAACATTTTTCAAATCGTTTATTTCCAACTAAAACTTGAAACTGCGGGCAGCCTGGCTAAGTTTATATTAGCCCACCGTCAGCTGTAGCAGGTTCCAGGCGCCAACTAGCCAGCTGATTCGTCGGAGGTGGGACGTCGCCTAGAAGGTTCTAGATTCCCGCCCTTGCTCAACCTACGCCCATCTTTGTAGGAATGCCCTCATTTTCCTTATACTTCTTAAATACGTGGTTAAATAGGAGTGTGTACACCTGGAGTTGCAACAAAATCTCTCAAGTAGACCAATGGATGCATATTTCGCAATAATATCTATACCTATGGAAATTGTGAATCACTTTATCTTTGTATAGGTACTTTTGATTAAAGAAACCATTAATGTTTTTCGCCAATATATTATTTAAGTGTGCTATATAAGAAAATTAGTTTTAATTGACTTCGTGTTTGTACACTTTGGTTAAAGAAAATAAAAATTATTTAGACGTTACTATCTGTACATTCCTTATCAATTAAATAGTACTTGCTAACCCTTCATTTCCTCCAGAACTTTAATTTTTAGCAGATTTCCCTCAAAGGAAATAAGCTTTTGACGGTAGTTCTACATGACCGATATTTTCGAATTTTTTTTTTCAATTGTTCCATTGATCCTACCAGGAGTTGTAGTTTATGACGGGTACGTTCATTTTGTGTTTTTTTTATTTTGATTTTTTGTGTTATTTTTTTCTTATATATATATTTTGTTTTGTCTGTGTGAATCATTAGCGTTCACAATTTTTTGGTTATTCGGAACACTATAATAGGTTGTTTTTAGTTGTTTGTTTTTGGGGTTGTTATTTTGGGCGCGGCGTCCGCGGGCGGGTGTTTGGCTGCTTTTGCAGGGGTCATGGGGCCAGCGGGCGGCAAGCAGGGGGGTGGGGACAGAATCCTTTCTTTTATTGGGAGTATTGTGAGACAGGGTTCAGTGGATAGGGGGCTGAATCTTTTTGGTGGAGTAGTTTAAAACTTGAGGGGGGTTCTGTATTCGGGTAAGTCGTTTGTGAAGGGGACCGTGTCTGTGGACTGGAGAGTGGGTTGATTTTTTTCAGAGATCGTTGCATCTTCAAGAAGTGTATCGGACGGAGCTATGGTTCCCGCCGAAGCTAGTTCGGATGCTTCCGTTACCTGGGAATCACGGACACTCGTATGGAGATTTCTCTATTGTATAACTTTACGTGGGAAATCTGCTCAGTTTACGCAGCCCCTGCTTGACGGACTTTTTGATACTTCAAATTATATCCATAATGATGAACTAATTATTTACAGTTTTTAACTAGAATTTCATATTGCAATTCAAAATATTTTTGACGTTTTGCGTGTATTTTTAACGGATTATCTCCTCTAATTTGATTGGTTATTTCTATTTTAGCTCTCAAAAAAGCAACGAAACGTCGCCAAAGCAATATTTTTTTATTTTTCACCACACATTTGAACGTACGAGTATACCCCAAAAAATAAGAGAATGAATCTTTTATCGCTGGCCTGTGGGTTGCAAAAGAATAAAAATGTAATAAACGTTTCTCAAATTACTTGGAATTGTAGATACAAGAATAGAGCGTTTTAGATTTTATGAGGCTGTTATTAAGACAAGGGCTGTGTTGTTAAATAAATAATAAATTATGTAGAGACAAAGACATAAAAATGAAAACCTCTTTCAAGTCATGATGAATAAATTATACTTATTGGAATCATATACTTTCCCTGGTAATGTACAATAAATACGGTTCTTGTTTTCAGTTTTATTTGTCCATTTGAATGAGATTATATTTAAGAATTTTATTAACAGACTTTTAGCAGATTTCCCTGAATGGAAATCAGCTATTGAGGTCCTACTCATGACGTGATTTTCGAAAAATGTCCACAAATGTCCATCGATAGATGACGAAAATGAGGTCCGTTCAAAATTATACATACATCTATCTACCGCTCTAGCGGTCACAATTTTTATTTGTTTACCAAACTCGATAGATAAGAGTTTCATACAAAACGAAAGTTCGAGTTCGTTAATGGCTTTAATCGAACCAGTGGAGGGGGGTTTAGAGAGGAAAATTATTATTTTCTGTTATTATGTTATTTATGCCGGATCGGAACCTTTTTTAGAACCAGTTTTATTGCAAATAAAATGTACTATGAATATAGTTATGTACTTTTATTCTCACTCTTTAGTATTAACGGAAATATTTGCATTTTTTTTTTAGTTTTCGGCTGAACTTTTACGTTTTGAGATAAATCCAAATACATGGCGCACGTGGGAAGTCTACTTAGTACCGCAGCCTTTGCTTGACGGACTTTTATCATACTCTGTCACAATGGGGCCATTCGTTAGGAGCAACATTAAGTATCATCCGCTTTGTAAAAACGATTTAAGTTCCTAAATCCTCCATAATAAAACCAAATTTCCATCCTTATTGACTAATTTCATATAGAAATTAAAAGTTGTAATCATTAAACAATAAGAATAAATAGCGCATTGAAACAATTTCAAATCAAATGAGCCAAAGTAGAACAATTTATTTTAAATTGGGCGTTTGAATTATTTTGGTGAATTATTATTACTGCTTTGCAAGCTGCTTGTGTATAAATGAAAAATTGTAATATTTATATAATGTAAATATTTATAATTTTGTAGTGACCTTTGACCCTCCTTCTTTCGATCCTATTACTTGCCAATCTTCAGCAATATTTCACTTCAGGAATTTGACCAGATACTCAACTTCACCTACTTCGAAGCATCCAATCAGAAGCTTTGACCTTAGAATATTCATGCCGTAAGACTAAATATACTCTTTAATTGCAAAATAGATTAGAATATTTTGAAATTTCATTATATTTATTTTAAAGTATTATACGATTTGTATGTATGGACGGATTATACACAATCATATGTGTGTGTATAAACTCATAGGTTTTTATGTTCTTTTATTTCTTTATTTATGCGCGCACAGGTTTTCTTTTTGTAAGGGAACTATTCCTAAGAACAAATAAATTAATGTAACCTTTGATTTTATTAATTATCTTGGTTTTAGCCCTGAAGATGCTAATACAAAGTTTATGAAACATGCTTTTTTCAGCTAGCTTCTACTTTATCGCTCTAGCGAATACATTGAATTCGGTCCGGTTTCTACTGGACCAGCAGAAAACATGACAATTAGTTCTAATAAATAAGATTTATTTTGACATAGATAACTCTTGTTATGCGTATAGAAGCATCAAGGCTTGCTAATGATATATCACCGTTGAGACTTTTCGCTAGTGAGCAACGATGTATTGTTTTTTGGAACTAAAAGGGATAAGGCTTTCCACGTGCGTTGAATAACAAAATAAATTGTACACACGAAGAATTTTAATTCGTTCAATATTTTCTTATGCTCTTCCGGTAATTAAAACCGTCCACGCTTAGCGAACGACAACAATATTGCGGATAACAGCTTGTACCTATTATTTAAGTCTGTGTTCGCAACGTTTGGCTTTTATAAGTAATTTATGCGCCCATTAAATACGCAGATGTTGGTCATTAATGGAAAATTACAGCTTTTTCACCGAGGTAAAACTCTAATTAACCTTTTAGGCGCTATTGGTACAAGCTCTCTTTGAATAATTGGCTGAAATATGGATTGAAGAGAGGGGGGTGGAAGGCATATCTAATATTAAGATAAATGTATAGCCGCCATATTCACTAATGGGACTACTATAATGTATTACTCTTATTACATTACTTCTATAATTCATCACCTACTCATCACAGGCTTTATATTATCAAGAGTCATTAATCACTACCTGTTATCACGGGTGAGTGCGTTCCAGCCACTCTTAGCGGAAACAAATACATTTCGGGATATCTCTCTAATATAGACTCAGATATGTTTTCCCGTTCAATGATTTCCAAAATCTAGTACCCAAAAATGAACAATAGATGAAACTAACACGAAATCCTTTTATAGGAATAGTACAACTCATAATCACGGTGTTGGTGCCTGGTGGGTGGCCATAGTGTAAACATCATCTCTCCAACAATTCAGTTATTCTTTGGGAAATATAGCAGTTTCTAGAAAAATCGAACAGTGATTAGGAAGTGACAGTTTCTTTAATTTGGATATGGAGGAAGAAACAAAAAAAATATTTAAAACGAAATAACGCAAAAGTATTCTTGAATCTATCCAAAAAAAAAAAAAAAACATGTTTATTTCTAGAAACGTCAACATAACAAAAAACGTTCTTAGACTTAATTTATGAAAAGTACGGCATTCCATTGGGAATTCCAAAGTTACGGTTTCTGGAGAAGGTTACGAGGTTAAATATGGACTGAAAAGATTCTTCAGAGGTCACAATTCTGCCTTACCAAGTCTCAGCCATATATTATCACAATTGGCGATTTTAAAGGTGGTAGGACGGGAACTCGGGAAATCCTGTATATTGTGTGTCTCTCGAGCTGCTAGGCTTGATAAATGGTTTTTCAATGCTGCCTTATAGTTATTCTAGAGATGGACAAGGCAATATGAGAAATATTTTAAGGATAAATTAGAAAATAAGTCTAAGTGGAGTCTTTACGTCTGAAATGCAGCAATGCACAGGAATAATAAATATAATCACAGAAGATGTTTCTTGGGTGGGAAATAAGACTATTGACAATAACAACAAAATCTGTAAAAAATGTCCCTGGTGTGATAAAGAGTCCCAGGCTTTGAGAACAAAGCCTTTTAACCTTTTAAAATTATTTAGCATGAATGCGATTGTTATACATAGAGTCTAATTGCAAATGTAAGAAGTTGCGCTTGAAATAGAAAAAAGTGTACTATGGGAGATACCTTACACATTTTCATCTGTAAGGGATGGGAAGGATTACAGGGGCCTAGTTAAATCTTTTAGAAATAAATGCATTCAAAATGTTGGAGTTATAACAGTAGGGAAATGGAGAAATTACTTCAGTGAGTTATTAAACCCAGAAATAAAATCCAGCCCCTTCATGTATGCACCTCCATTACTTCATAAAACATAATTTAGACGTCCATTTGGGTATGGCGAACTGTAGTCAGTATAATGTAAGGCTAATAATGGGAAAAAGACACCTGATTTTTATAGAACTCCAGCAGAATTTTATGAAAACTGACCCAAAACATTTTTAGAAAAAAATGTAGTTATTTTTATTTACATTTATGACAAAGGAGATACTCCAGATTTCTTCAAACAATCCATGATATTCCCTTTGCTTAAAAAAGGAGATAGAAAATAATACCAGCCAAGAATAAGTTCCATGGATAGTGTTACCACATTTTTCACTGGTTTGCTGCAACTAAGGCTCATACAATGGGAAGAGGGTACCATTAAGAAAAATCAGGCAGGTGTCAGAAAGACATATTCCACAGTGAATAATTTATCCACATTAGTCAAAATAATAAAAATAAAAACTACTCCTTTTTTTATAAAATGAAAAAAAATATACTGCTTTTTCCTATATTTCAGGTCAGAATTCTACTCCTCTGATAGAAAGAGCATTGTTTTAGGACTCCCCTAAAAATTCACGAATATTTTACAATCCTTATATAAAAATACTAAATCTACAGTGTTGACAGACGAAGCAGTAACCCAAGAACTTAATATAATGTGTGATTTATTACAAGAATGCCTGTTGTCATTAATTTATTTTATTTTCTTACGTCATTAATGAAATTCCTGAATTTTATGGGGGTGGTATTTCTTTTTTTTGCTGGAGTAAAAATTTAGTGTTTAATGTATACTTATCATATCATATTTCTGGCCGAGGAGCCTGAAGTCCTACAATACATGATTAATAAATTCAGTGTATATTGTGTCCTATGGGGCTTGAAGTTAAATCTACAGAAATCAAAAATTATGATATTTGGAAAAAGGGGAAATTATCTAAAAAAGAAGTTTGGGATTATATGTTTGTAAACGTAGAGGTTGTAAATGAATACAGATATTTAAGTTTACTGCTCAATCCTCGACTGGCACTGAAGGAGCAATTCAAGGAAAATATCACAACTGTCAAATTTGGAATTAATGCTACCTGGCACAATTTTGTTACTAACAAAAATATACCAATGGAATCCAAGTTTAGCGTATTTGAAGCAAACTTCAGACGGGTTATATGTTTGGGGTCGCAATTCTGGAGTAACGAAAAGTATGAGGTTCAGTAACTCTAAAAATATTTCTCACTTCCTAAAATCTCCCCAGAATATACATTGTTTTTAGAAATTAAATGTCACTCACTTTATTTTTTCATTTTTAGTTATTTGAATTAAAACTCAAAGTCATCGTTGGCCCAGATCATGGAATCGGAAAAAAAATGCTAATTGCTTACAAACCTGAAATGTATTAGTCAGGAATTTCTAAGAGTAGATGTAAGCTGGATTACAGTATAGAGAAGTAAGCTGGAAGACAGTATAAAGAAGAAAATAGATAAAAAAAATTTTGAAAAACTTAATGTTGTTGTTTGTTCGAGATATGTGGATTAAAGCAAGCTATTCTAAGTTCCACTGTAACAACAAACATCTCAATTTAACTTTAGAAAATAATAGCTATATTAGTATTGGGGATAGGAATAAGTTTTAATTGTTTTTCCATACACTGTATTGATGGCATCACATACATTTCATCTAACCTTTCGATACATGAATTTAAAAGGAGGTGTGTATGTATGCTGCTAAACACAGTTTCAGACTTTTGTTTGGAGTCAAACAGCAGCTATTCATATCACATCGAAATACAGCGTTCGCGGGAAGTTCTCCTCTACAATCCTTCGAAGAAAAGTGCTGCGGAAATGGGTCATTTGCTTGGCAATGTTTATAGCAACCACGCTTCATCAGAAACAACTTGCAGATAATTTGTTTTTTCTTCGAAGGATTGTAGAGGAGAACTTCCCGCGAACGCTGTTTTTCGATCTGATATGAATAGCTGCTGTTTGACTCCAAACAAAAGTCTGAAACTGTGTTTAGCAGCATACATACACACCACCTTTTAAATTCATGTATCGAAAGGTTAGATGAAATGTATGTGATGCCATCAATACTGTGTATGGAAAAACAATTAAAACTTATTCCCATACCCAATAACAAGAACAGCATAAATTTAATATCCCCGGTTATAAAAGCAAGAGGGAAATACTCAATTTGAATTATTTGTTGCGTAAAACAGAAAATTTAATGTATTATGATCAAGTAATATCAATGCGCTGGCGAATTCATTTCATTTTATAACAGCGTGTCCTATACTTAAGAAATTCAGGAGGCATTTTCTTGGTTCTCCAAAATTAAGCCACGATGATTGTATTTTTTTTTTTTGAATGACAAAGATTGGCAGGTATAAGTATTTGCCTGTCACACAAAGGTATTGAAAATATCCTCGAAAATTTCTAATTAATGAGTATAATAATTAAATATTCTCTGTTTTTGCACTTTCAACTTGTCAAGCTTGAACAGTCTTTAGCGATAAAACGAATAGCTAAAATAGCGAATAGTGGTTTTGAATCAGTAAATATTTTATTTCTAAAAATAATAACAAAAAAATATAATCAGTGGCCTCCCGTTAATCGGTAAGTAACACCTCTGATTTCATTCAATGAACTCACCAAAAAACAAAAAAAAAGGAAAAACCTACAAGACTTTGGCTAAACAGCAAACATAAATTCATTAATTATGTTATAGTGCACTATATGTGCGCGTGTCTTTGTTTCAATAATTGACACAACGAAACGTATATAGATATTATCTCAGTCCAAGATGATATACAAATTACTAAAATTCCCTTTAAAAAGGACATCAAAACGAATCAGTGCTTTTGTTGTAGGAGTCGTCCACCTAAACGTAGATTTAATGAATTTTCACCAGAAATGTCATTCATGAAAGAGTATTTTGACTAAAAGGACATACATCTGTTTATTATTCTTTATGCATGAGTTATTTTGAAATAACGTAGCTCACAGACCTCGTTAATGGTTATTAAACCATCAAAGTATGGAGCTTTAATGGGGCTGCCTGTATTTAGATTTACCTTGAACTGAGAAGGGTTCGTGCACTCTCGGAAATACACATGCACAGGAAATATTTCAGTTTATGTATACTAAAAATCGGATGTAGGCACCACATGACTTCCTTGTGGTCTGAAGTTCTTTTTGTGCTCATATTAAACAACATTTTTTGATTCATTTCATTTAAAATTATGCAATTTGAAAGTAACATATGAGATTACCGTTCTAATATATCGGACTAAAAATTTTCATAGAACATAACTAATAGACCTTTTCATGATAAAAACGCTTCCCTCAATCTTAGCAGATTTCCCTTATGGGAAATCAGCTATTGAGGTCGTACTCATTGCACGATTTTCGAAATTCTTCTTCAAATGTCCATCCATCCTACCTAGGAGATGATGAAAATGAGGTCCATTCAAAACTGTATATATATATATATATATATATATATATATATATATATATATATATATATATATATAAACTGCTCATAAATGAATAGGGATATTGGTTATTTTTTCTTATCCTATTAATTTTAATTAAATCGATCTTAATTAAATTTCTTTTTTATGGGGGATAAAAGATAATTTCTAATAAATAATAATGATATTTATAATAAAAAAAAAAATATGCTAGGCCCCATACATACCACAAATCAGCCAATATCCCTATTCATTTTTGAGCAGTTTATATATATATATATATATATATATATATATGTCTGTTACCGCTCGAGCGGTCGCAATTATTATTATTATTACCAAACTTGATATTTAGTCGTTTTATCTAAAAAGAAAGGTCAAGTTCGTTAATGACTGAAATCAGACCAGGGTGGGGGGTTAGAGAGGGAGAATTTCGAAAATTCGATATATCTCCGTTATTGTACGTCGGATCGAAAAAAATCTATAGAATTATCTTATAGAAAATAAAATTTACTATAAATATTGTTATATAAATTTGGGCTTGAATATTAACCGAAATATTTGCATTTTTCAGGTTTCAGCCACCAGCAAACCCCCACTCCTACTCATGTTACATAAACAATACTCGATTATGTAATAAACCACATCATTCGAAGCTTGAATACCAAATATTGTTTTCAGGAGACATTTATTATACGAGATACATGCAAATATGTTCAGGAGACCCCCTTCTTATGTTTTAGACTTCTTTAATTTGATTGATTGAGATAAAAATTATTCTGATTCATTTTAAATTACAGTACTAGATATAGTAAACAGTTTTCAATCTAATTAATACGTTATATTCAGATATATTACAGTAATTGTTTTTCTTTCCTGTAAAAAGTTGGCAGAACTGTTTGTTTACATTTCAGATACTTTCCGTCGGTTTTTCTGATTATGGATGGTATTTATTCACTTACTTAGTTTACGCAGCCTCTGAGTGACGGACTTTTTTTATTTCCATCCCTTTCTAAACCCACCCTTAGTCGATATAGATCAAAAAGGAAGGCGCACAACATGGGGGTACAAGTGTACATTCTGAACAATTTAAGGCTCATATATTCACAGGCGCCGCGCAGAAACTTGCCGAAATGTGTTCAGAATAACTGATAATTCGGTTGAAATCTGAAAACGAAAAAGTCCGTCGCCGCGTAAACTAAGCAGGTTTCACGTATGTTGGATGACTGTGCCACACGATACATTACTGATCTTTTCTGATCATATTTTATCTATTTCCAAATACAAATCCTATGAACTGGTTGGTAAATATAAGCTAAATTGGTTACGTCGTCACACAACCTATTTACAAGTATCTCACATATTATAGGTCCGATGAAAACAATACTTGGTGTTTAAGCTCATATAAAACATTCCATGATATATTGGCTTATTGTTGGCGTTTGATGACTAGAAGTTAAGGGGGTTTACTCAAAGCTGAAAATTTCAAATACTATTATATTGTTAATATTAAAGATATAGAAAAAGTGTACAGAACAAATAAAAAAGTACGTCAGGGGCTACGTAAACTTAGCAGATTTCCTACGCGAAGATTTGCAATAAATAAATATACGTTCAGGTAACAGTACCGTGAATGTTAAGTGAATAAATACTATCGGAAATGAGAAATCTGGAACAACGGAAAGCAAAGCGGCTGAACTGTAAACAAACAGGCCAGCCAACCTCGTAGCGCTGAATAGATAGATAGACCGGAAAGACAAACAATTTATCTAATATATCTGAATATAACATATTAATTTTGTTGAAAATAATTTACTAAAGCTAGTACTGTAGCTTGTAATGAATCAGAATCAGTTTTATCTCAATCACTCAAATTTTTGTAATCCAAGAACAAAAGAAGGGGGGAGGGGTCAACAGTAAGTATTTGCATTTATCTCACAAAGTAAAAGTTCAATGAAAACAATATTTGGTATTTCACCCTAATCAATTGGTTCATGATGTAACAGCTTATTGTTAATATGACATGAGTAGAAGTGGGGGGTTGCTTAAGGCTCAAAACTGAAAAATGCAAATATTCAAGTTAGAGAAAGAATGTATATAACAGTATTTAAAGTACATTAAATTTGCAATAAGATTTATTTTATACATTTTTTCGATCCGACTTAAAGTAACGGAGATATTTCGAATTTTCTGTTCTTCTCTAATATCAATATTTCTTTAAAACCCCCTTCCCCCTGGTGCGATTTCAGCCCTTAACGAACTTGATCTTTCTTTTTACATAAAACGACTAAATATCGAGTTTGGTAACGATCAAACAAAAATTGCCACCGCTATAGTGGTAACAGACAAACATATATAGTTTTGGACGGATCTCATTTTCGGCATCAAGGTAAGAAAAGTCCGTCACGCAGGGGCTGCGTAAACTAAGCAGATTTCCCACGTGAAGTTTTACAATAGAGAAATTTCACGAGAGTCGAGCAGTTAAGGAAACGGCCGAACTAGCTTTTGGCGGGAAAGTCACCCGTCCGTTAGCCGCACAGATTTAATAAAAATGCAAATATCTCGGTTAATATTCAAGATAGAGAATAAATGTATATAACAATATTTATAGTAAATATAATTTGCAATAAGATTGATTCTTACAATTTGACAATTTTTCGATACGATGCATAATAACGGAGATATTATGCATTTTCGAAAATCCTCCCCTCTAAACCCCCCCCCCCCTTCCACTGGTCTGATTTCAGCCATTAACGAACTTGATCTGTCTTTTTACAAAAAACGGTTAAATATCGAGTTTCGTAACGATCAAAATAAAATTGCGACACTAGAGCGTTAACAGACAAATATATATATATATATATATATATATATATATATATATATATATATATATAATTTTGAACGGACCTAATTTTCGTCATCTCCTGGGTAGGATCGATGGACATTTGAAGACATTTTTCTTAAATCATGAGTAAGACCTCAATAGCTGATTTCCCTTAAGGGAAATCCGCTGAAATCGAAAATTGCGTCATGTGGCCTTAAGGGATATCCACTAAAGGTGTTTATAGGAAATTAAATTGTTCTTATAATAATTTAGTAATTATCCCCCATAACCCCACCCCCACATACTGGTCTCATGTTAGCCATTAACGAAGTTTACATACTACTACAGTAGGGGGGGGGGATGACCCCGCAGACTTCTTCGCTGGACCGTATTTTCTTCTTCTTTCTTTCCAGTACTCTTCTCGTCACTCTTCACAGAGCACTTTTTCAGTAGCACTATGGCTACGCTCTTCAGGCTATCAATCGCCACTGTTGTTCCGGATAGCTTCAAGAAAGCAGCAGTAGAGCCGAAAATTTGCACATTGAAGAGTTTCGAGAAGACCGCTGGAGCAGATAGCCGGTTTGGAGAAGTAGTAGGGAAGAACTATATATTACGGAATACAAACGTTTGCACTATTTTCTTGAATGTTCTGCTATTTACAACAGTCCGTCACGTATGGACTGCGTAAACTAAGCAGATTTCCCACGTGAAGTTATACAATAGAGAAATCTCCATACGAGAGCCGAAAAGTTACGTCAAATGGCCGAACTAGCTTTTGGCGGGAAATTCAGTCATCCGTTATCGGCCCACAATTACTAAAAATCCAAATATTTCGGTTAGTATTCAAGATAGAGAATAAATGTATGAAACATTATTTATAGTAAATTTAATTTACAATAAGATTGGTTCTATACAATTTTTTAATCCGACGTATGGTAACGGAGATATTTCAAATTTTCGGAAATCCCCCCCCTTCTAAACCCCTCGTCCCACTGGTCCGATTTCAGTCATTATCGAACTTGATCTGTCTTTTTGCATAAAACGTTTAAATATCTAGTTTGGTAACGATCAAACAAAAATTGCTACCACTAGAGCGTTAACAGATATATATATATATATATATATATAGATATATATATATACATATATATATATATATATATATATATATATATATATATATATAATTTTGAACGGACCTCATTTTCGTCATCTCCTGGGTAGGATCGATAGCTGATTTCCCTTAAGGGAAATCTGCTAAAAATATAAAACTGTGGCTCAATGTTGTAAGTGTAGGGGTTCTACATCTGATTCCAAAGTGTATTCATTGAAAATCCACAACTTTCCTAGTAGAGGTTAGTATGAAGTGAGTGTTTATTAAGTACAAACATGTTGGAAATAGCTCAAGAGACATGTCGGCATTAGTGATAGTGTTGATAAAAAGGGGAAGGGCGTTGTTGATTCTGGGCGATGCCTTGCTTATACCTGTTGCTCTAGTGAACGAAACCTACCCTCTAGTAAACCTACCCCAACCAGGCTCTGCCTAAACCATAACCTTCCTCCTATGTAGACTAAATTATTTATTGATGCCTCAACCTCTTCAACCCCCGAACCAGCCACACCTTTCATACGTATCCTGCATGCATATTTACATCTCCAACATCTCAGCTCACGTTCTCAGCTGGGTTTACTCCTTTTTTGCAAACGATTTTTCCCCAAAAGGGAAATCACCTATTGAGGTCGAATACATGACGCGATGTTAAATGGAGTTCCTCAAAGCTCCATGGATCCACCCTAGGAGATGAGGAAAATGAGATCCGTAAAAAAAAAAAAAAAAAAAAAAAAAACCGTCTCGCAGGACTTGCATAAACTAAGCAGATTTCCCACGTATAGCACACCAAAATGATGAGTAGATTGTGGGGGTGGGGGAGGAACACAAGAAAAAAACTCGTTTACTTGAGTTATGGAAAAACGCAACCACAAATGGTCTCTCTCTCTCTCTCTCTCTCTCTCTCTCTCTCTGTATATATATATATATATATATATATATATATATATATATATATATATATATTTGTCTGTTAACGCTCTAAGAGTCGCAATTTCGGTTTGGTCGTTACCAAACTCAATATTTAAACGTTTTATGTAAAAATATGGATCATGTTCGTTTATGGCTGAAATCCAGTAAAAGGAGTGGTTGGTCAGAGGGGGGATTACAAACTTTCGATGTATCTCTGTTTTTATAAGCCGAATAGAAGAATTTTATGCAACCAAAATTTTTATTATTTATTTTTTATGTTCTTCAAACTTCATTTTAGTGTACTTTAATTTTGCAATCCCACTTCTGAGAGCACTTGTTACGATATGTATACATACATACGCACAGGCACAAATACACACACACAACGTTGATTAATCTTAGTACATATCTGTTCGATTATGGCAGTTATATTGAGCTTTATTCGTCCGAACTTTGATCAATATTTCCTGGGGTTTGGAAATTGGTCTGGTTTGAGGCTCTCATTCTGAAGAGTGGGGATTTTTTTTAACTCAGTATTTAATAGACATCATTTTATGAAATAACTCTGTTATACCTTTATAAAAAAATGGGTAAATAAAATGACGGGCATCGCAAACCTGGAAAAAAAGAGATCCTTGGAGTATAATAGGCGAGAACCTGGTAATGCGAAGAGATCGATCAATTTGATTAAGAGTAATTTTATCCCTGAGAGCCATGGTTATACCTGTTGCTGTCTGGCTCTAAACCTGCCTCAACCAGATCATCCTTCCAGCTAATCCTAACCTCAAACTAAATCTAAATTATTAAACCTTTCCTCGGTTCCGTTCTACGCTTGCGCTCTGGTAAAAACAAGAATTAGGTTAAGTGAGTGTGTGAGAAGTAACGGAAAACATTTGGATGACATAATCTTCAAATAAAAATACTTTGTGAGTAAACTATGTAATTCACTGTAAATTGCAAAATTTGATCTTCAATTTGATATATTACATGTTATAATTGTACGAAACACACTTTAATTATTATCCCTCAAAAATCGTCAGGTGCCAACATAACAATTACTACAAAATCGTCAGATTAATATGCCGGACCCTGTACAATGTAGAGCTTATTAGATTTCCAAGGATAAAATTTAAAATTAAATTAAAGAATAAAAAAAGTAATAGAAATTAATAACTTGAAAAGATAATTGTGTAAGTTAAAGTATTTAATTTATCTATTACACTTGGGACGGAATCGCTGAATAAAATACCTTAGTAAAAGGATAGGACAACCTGCCCTTTGTTGGACAAAAGCTCAATCAACGAATTTGGGCTTCTACAGAATTAAATATATTGTTTACAGTAAAAAAAAAACAACTCATAATTGTGATCAAACAATAACAAGGTACAGTTAAAGTAGCAAGCCATTATTTATTCGTTTGTAATACATTCAATAAAGCAGACTATAATAGAGTAGAAGTGGTTGAAAGTTTGTTCAGTTAAATTATCACAAATACACCACATTAATGGCACAGAGATTATTATGACACACACGCTATTACCACTGAGATAAAAATTATTATCACGGCCACAGACATTAAAGGTTTGGCAAGATGCATAATTTTGTACATTACTAACAATAACTGGTATGTAGAAATTTAAAAATAAATTTACCCTCAGTCTATTACAACAAAATGTATATTATATGCCTTTGCATGGAGCAAACAGAAAATAAAGCCCATTTGTGCTTGGATAGAGCACAAAGGGAAACTGGGGGAAAAGGGAAATGAAAAGAAAAACTCTTCAATACTCGTTCAATACTCACTACATACTTCAGGAGTATCACAAGCGAATAATTGAACAAGAAGGAGTAAGTACATCAGTAAACAGCCAACTCATATATAACTACTCCCAATAATATAAATACATACATACATCAACGGAAGGATCATTAATGTCAAACACCTCCACTCTTTATTTTGCTAATTTGCAGCCCAAATCCAGAGACATACATACATGTTTTGCATACAATAATATAAATAAAAATCTAAGGTTTGGCTTATTTTCTACATAAATTCACCAGGTATTAATTTATTTCCGTATTTATGTCGTCAAACTGTAAATCTTGCCAGCCTGACAGGTCTCATATAGCCAATGTTGCCCCAACGGTCAAAACAAGGAGAAGATGAGAGGGGTGAGTAGTTTGAGGATGAAACAATACCTTCAATGGAACCCCCATATGTTTATTACTTAACGAGAAAATGGAATATATAATACATACACACACACACACACACACACACACACACACACACACACACACACACACACACACACACACACACGCGCGCGCGCACACACACACACATATACAATTTAGAGCGGACCTCATCATCGTCACCTACTAGGTAGAATCGATGGACATTTGAAGAAAATTTCGAAAATCACGTCATGAGTACGACCCCACTAGCAGATTTCTCTAATAAAACGGATACCACAATTAGCTCTGTCTTCTTAGTTCCTTACATTCTCTACAATATACACATAGCTCACACCCTGTCATCTTATACATCATACACAAATACAATCTAAATTAAAAAAAGTCTGCCATGCAGTGGCTGTGTAAACTCAACAGGAATGCCTTATTTTTTTATATTTCATTTAATCTGTATTTAAAATTGAACTAATTTATGACATTGTTGATTTTTCAACGTTTTATGGGTAATATATAAGAGGAATTTTGCTTTGTTGAATTCCATATCTTCCGGGAGATTAATAAATATTTAATTAGAAGAGTGTCCTGAGTGTAAATAGCAGTGACTGAAACGAGCAATGAATAATTTATGTTATCTTGATTTAATAATGATGACAGTTAACATGGACTAATTTGTATTAACTATTGATAGTTAAACCATATAGACTGGAGTACAGAAATAGAACAGATTCACTTGGCAACCACTGAGCCAACGATGAAACAGTTTGAAACTAATAATGCTGGGCTCTTGATCTCACATGGTAAACCTAGAGTTCAATTCCCGCCTTGGCAATAGGAATTTATTTAGTGACGAACTCATTAAATAAAATCCTCAGTACTACCCTGGAATGAAAATGGTGGTAACCTGTAGATAAAATTAGCCATATTTGTTTTAATCAATACCTTAATCGATATTCCATGCAACTTTATAGGTGATACTCTTTCATTCTAGCAAGTGTGAGGGTGTGGTGTTAGACGACATTATTATGAGTGAAGTCTCTAATCATCGCATGTCCTGCTTACATTTAAATTCCTATCTAAATGGGCATCTTTCTACTGGAGAAATAGAGTATAGACGGTGACATGAGATCAGCAGCGTGCCATTCCAACAAGAGGCCAACAAAACCTGCTTAATTGGCGCAGAATAATTAAGAGATAACTCTCGTGTTACAACATAATTTCTAATCAATTTTAATTTCATTTTTCTATTGATGTGACTGAAACATATTTAGATTTTGAAAGAAAAAAATGTTTATTTGGCACTTGAAAGGTCTTAAATCTACATATATTCCCCAAATAGACATTTCATACTTTACATGCAAAACTGTATAACTACTGTAAAGGAATTACACATGTAATAATGTTATGGAAGTAAAAGGATTATTTAGTGCTTCTGTCGATTCAATATTTATATTTTGAAGGGAAACCATTTTTACTTCATTGTCGGAAAAGAGAAATTTTTAACCTAAATTCATTAACATTTCTTCAATCGCAACTTTTTCTTTGACGGAAATAAAAAGTCCGTCACGCAGGGGCTGCTTAAAAAAAGCAGATCCCACCACGTGTACCAGGTATTTGCATTTATCTGAAAAAGTAAAAATTCAATGAGAACAATATTTGGTATTTAAGCTTCACATAATGTGCTTCATAATATAACAGCTTATTGTTAATATGACACGAGTAGGAGTGTGGGTTTACTGAAGGCCGAAAACTATAAAATGCAATTATCTCGGTTAATAAGGAAGATATTGGAAAAATTCAAATCGGAACATTTATAGAACAAACAACATTTATTTTTCAATACAACGCGTAATAACTGAGATATTACGAATTTTTGAAATTCTACCTCTCTAAACCCCCCTCCCCCTTGTCCGATTTCAGCCGTTATAGAACTTCATCTTTCTTTTTATATAAAACGATTATATATCAAGTTTGCTAACGATAAGACAAAAACTGCGACCGCTAGAGCGGTAACAGACAAATACATATATATCCAAAATCGCATCATGAGTAACACCTCAATAGCTGATTTCACTTAAGAAAAATCTGATAGAAGTGCATGGCTAGAGACATACCTACAGATTAAGTGATGAAAATGACGGGATTACTTAGTGAAAAAATTCATCCCTTCTTTATATTATCACAATTAAACAAGTTTATTTTAACTCGACAACGACGGGTAAAACAATCGGATTTTGTATATATATATATTTATAAAATTTTGGAAGGAAATTTTAGTAAAAACCTAATCTATGGGTTTTGAATAAAGTTTTTGAAAACCACGTCCATGACTGCAAACTTATGTTACAGAGATGATGGTTTCTTAGCGATTTCGCAACCTTATGTTACAGAGATGATGGTTTCTTAGCGATTTCGCAACCTTATGTTACAGAGATGATGGTTTCTTAGCGATTTCGCAACCAATTCGTTATGTTTTTACAGTAGATGATGGTTTTTTTTCTTTGGCGATTTTACGCAACAACTTTTTGGTACGGGTTGAGGTTTCTTAGCGATTTCGCAACCTTATGTTACAGAGATGATGGTTTCTTAGCGATTTCGCAACCTTATGTTACAGAGATGATGGTTTTTTCTTTTTTAGCGATTTCGCAACCCTTAGGTTTAACAGAGAGCTGATGGTTTCCTTTAGCGATTTTTTCGCAACCTTGTGTTACAGAGATGATGGTTTTTTAGCGGATTTCAAAAAAAAAGTATTTTATATACTGACTCGAATGGGCTATGGTTAACCATGGTGCTTTAAAAGCGTAGGCACTAATCTCATATCGTAAACCTAGAGTGGCGAAGTGGCGAAATTGATTTGTCACCTGGATAAAATAGCAAAATATGTACAGTGACGGAACTTCTTTAAAAAAATTCCTTAGTCCCATCCTGGCTAGAAAATGGCGGTAACCTGTTGATAACCCATCCCAATCAGCCATAGTATCAACAAGTGGGCGTTAATAAATAATAATAATATACTCCACTCCAATATTGCAAGTATGATTCATATTTTGGTTATCCTACACACTGGAGTATGGAATTCCAGCTGTTTTTGGACTTTGATGAGAGAAGATAGAGTGCACTCGGCAATGTGAATATTGTCTGAACCATTTGCGATTTGCCCGGGAAGCTAGATAATTAATAGCGGCAGAGATAATGAACGAACAGACTGGAAATGGCAGATACTACAAAAGGTTGTCTAGCTTTATCTCTGAATAGACCATGCTTATACAACATTCCCTCCAGCGCATATTAACCATTTACCTCCACAAAACATTATAAAGGGCAAATGACGGAATTTTATTACACTACTTTAGAGATTTACCACCAGGCCTATATTTATTTATCCTATTACTTTATTTATATGCTAATATTCACTAATTTATGTTTGCCTTAGCAGCGGTAGTCTACATTAATTCAATCTGTTAATCCTCGGTTGGGCGCGCCAAGAATATTCCGCCTCCGGGCGCGTCTCAACCGTTTTTACGAAAATACAGTTTTTTAATACATATTTTGCACTAAAATGTTCAGTGTAGGATTAGAAATCATAAGAGAGGAAGCATTTGTTTGAAAGAAGTAAATAATTTTCAAAAATTAAAAAAAAAAAATTATTTTAAAATATAATTAAAAAATACAAATATCAAAAAGAATTGTTTAAATGCAAATGTCTTAATTATACATAATTCATTTCAGTTTGTGAACAATAAACAAATGATCTAAATATAACTTCATTCAAAAATAATTACCACGAAATCAATTTTAGATAAGCCATTAAAAATCATCTACATTTTAATGAACGACTCCTATTAATAATAGCAATTTAATTATTATCTCTTGCAATCTGCTTAATTGGAGCAGCTTAAATACCAAATATTGTTCTCATTGAATTTTTACTTTTTCAGATAAATGCAAATACCTGGTACACGTGGTGGGATCTGCTTTTTTTAAGCAGCCCCTGCGTGACGGACTTTTTATTTCCGTCAAAGAAAAAGTTGCGATTGAAGAAATGTTAATGAATTTAGGTTAAAAATTTCTCTTTTCCGACAATGAAGTAAAAATGGCTTCCCTTCAAAATATAAATATTGAATCGACAGAAGCACTAAATAATCCTTTTACTTCCATAACATTATTACATGTGTAATTCCTTTACAGTAGTTATACAGTTTTGCATGTAAAGTATGAAATGTCTATTTGGGGAATATATGTAGATTTAAGACCTTTCAAGTGCCAAATAAACATTTTTTTCTTTCAAAATCTAAATATGTTTCTGTCACATCAATAGAAAAATGAAATTAAAATTGATTAGAAATTATGTTGTAACACGAGAGAAGTTTTAATTAGTACCAGGAAGCTGGGAGTAATCAGATTTTGTTAGCTTCTGATGAAATAATTATTGTTTCCCTTGAAATATAATTATTCCATTAACGTAAACGCTCACTAATCCTTTCATTTCTATCACAAACCGATAATGTCATTTCTGTACAGATTTTCTTGTCATACAGGTAATGTATGTAACGGTAACGACGAAATTATGTTGTACAATGCCCAATTAAATTGGGTAATCAAATCCTGCACCCCCCCCCGGGCAAGTCAACTTATCAATGGGGAAACCTTTATTTTTTCTATGTTTTTATATCATTGATTTTTTTTTAATTTACATAATCATTATTTAGAGCTTTGAGTCTTTTTATTCGCCTTCCAGTATCGATGTTCTATTTGAAATAATATATTTTACCACAAGGAATGAAGTTTTCCGAAAAGGAATTCATTTATTGCACGACGCCTTTCACCACACCCCTCTCAAGTGATAAAACATCAAAACATGTGTTATAAATACAAAATATAGGTCAGTAAAGGATTATATTCAATATAACTTCATCAAATATTAAAATAAGCCACTCGAATAAAAATTGAAGTTCATGTATTTGAATAAAAATGTATTCACACATATTAATAAGTCATTATATTTTAAGAAGAATAAGTATACTACAGGTTTTTTTTACAC
Source organism: Riptortus pedestris (assembly GCA_019009955.1). NCBI lineage: Eukaryota > Metazoa > Arthropoda > Insecta > Hemiptera > Alydidae > Riptortus > Riptortus pedestris. Next base: position 37,983,960 of record CM032228.1, read on the forward strand.
TAGAAACAGAGCTAGGTGCAGAAAACAGGCAGAATCTGCATTCATGCTGTCTTCTTCCTTAAAGTCAGTTCAGGGCCGAGTCCCGTTAATGTAGCTTCCATTATTGCTCCTAGGGAACTTTCTTTAGTCCGACAACCTCTTCAATTGGATATTTATTATTTTCTATCACTTATTGCTTTTGGTTTTTAATTCATAATTTTTTTTAAATTTTTTTATATTTTATTCTACACTAACCATGCACAAAGAAGCTATATTTCTGTACCTACCATACAAAGTATGCAACATAAATTTAATTACAAAGTTTTGTGTAAACTAAAAAAAATATATATTATGATAAAATTAATATTTTAATAAAAATCAAATTAGCTAATGAACTAAAAAATAAAAAAAAAGTCCCAGGAATTAAGCTACAATGATAAAATTGAAGTAAAAAATTGACAATCGAAATTAATTATAGGAGAATAAATGGAAATATTCAGTTAAAATGAAAATCTATTGAATTGGGTTATTTGAGTAAAAGGTATATTTTTTGAATAATTTGTTTTCGTCTGTTTATTCTGATTATGCTTTGTTTATACTTTGTAGTAAAGTTAGTCGAAGTGGTGTTTGAGTGAGCATTCATAACTGTTGTATTATATTTAAGAAAAAAAACAAAAAAAAACATTGTATTCTACTTATGGTTTTAAAAATATAAGATTTGTTGATATATGTATTTACATTTGTATTAAAATTTCAAATATATGAATTTTTATTTCCAAAAATATCTTAACTAATTTAAATGTGTCATATAGTTTTAGTGAAAGTGTAGCATATACTATACGGTTGCTAGGCAATGGAGTATATGCTATATGGTTGCTAGGCGATGACACCTACTCTGACTGTTACCTTGTTAATAAAAAAGTTGAATAATGGCGTTACTCAATGCACTGTTAGTTATCAATATTACATTGGCGACGAGGATGGGATGGGACACGAGGGAGGAAAAGGAGGTAAAGATATGGAAGCAGAAAAACTACCACGATCAGAGATCCAAGGGGAGAGAGTTTGCCAAGGGGGATGAAGTCTGGGTGAAGAATGAGTTGAGCAAGGGCTGGGTGCCTGGCGTGGTGGAGGAGCGAACGGGCCATCATTCGTACAAAGTTCTGGCAGGTGGACGTACCAAGCGAAAGCACGCGGACCAGCTCAGGACCAGAGAAGGGGCGGTGGGCGATTGCCCATCCCAGATGACAACCGAGGAGGAGTGTCAACCAAAGGCGGAGGAAGATCCGCAAGTTTCGTGGGGAGAAATGTAGCATATGCTATACGATTGCTAGGCAATGGAGCATATGCTATATGGTTGCTAGGGGATGAAACTTACACTGACTGTTACCTTGTTAATAAAACAGTTGAATAATGGCGTTACGCAATGTACTGTTAGTTACCAATATTACAGAAAGATTCTGTAAGTTCAGTTTAATCCGGTACTGACCTATATTTTTAAGGAAAGTTTCTCTGATTTATTGTAGCACTTGAGAATGACACGGATATGCTTAAAAGCTTCCTGCAATATCTAATAACCTTCATTAAGGGAAGACATTTTTCTACATCCTAGATATATATTTGAAATTCCCATTTCTTGCATCCTAGTAACCGTTTTAATTATTTTCTTCCTTTTGCAGGAGACCCAGATCCTGAAGGCTTTGGTGCTTGGAGAAGAAGAGCGGGGGCAGAGCCAGTACCAGGTGATGTGCTTCGTGTGCCATATAGGCAAAGAGGAGTTCATCTCTTCAGACGCCATGTCCAAATTAAGACAGGTTTGTTCATTTTATAAAGGTTAATTTTTTTCATTTTGAATAACTGGAACTCATTTTGTTAACCAATCGATGGCTGCTGGTAAAAAAAAACATTAAATGATTTCAAAATTATTTTTATTTCTCAACTAGTTTCGCGTCCACATGGCCCCTCATCAGGAGAGAATATAACACATAATATAATATAAGTGGTAACTACAACAAAGAATATATCGTTAGATCCGTCCACTAGCTGTACCTGCCGGAGAATGGCTTACAAAGTATGGCGGGTCAAGTTAGCTCATTTAGATCATTTTTTCGCAATTAGTTTACTAATCAGAATAGCATTTTAGTAGTTCTCCAACAAAAAATTAAATGTGGACATTATTAATCTCTTTATTGCTTTTTATTGGCTCTTCATGCTTCAAGTCATCGGACGCCTCTTCAGGAGCACCATTTTATTCAAGAAGAGAGGCGAAGTCAAGACTAACAAAAATAATATCGCCGACCCATCGTCAGTTGATTTGAAATCGATTACGAATAACAATCGATACCGGAGGAAACATAGTCATCAAATCAATTCTAAGTATTAAATTACTTATTATTTCGTTGAATTCGAATTTTACAATCACTCATTAAAACATATGTTAAGTGTTTAGCCTCTTATTTAACTTTCTTTATTTCGTCGTGACTTTTGATAATTCCAGGTGACTTTTCCCATTTCGTGACAAAGAGATTGAAGTTTGTAAGATAAAAATTGATTCTAATTGAAGGCACGGCATCTCGAGAACTATAGATGGGAAGAAGTGGTGCTCCTGAAGAGGAGTCGGATAACGTGAAAACACCTAGAGCTAATGAATACAATAAAGAAGATGTTGGTATTTTTATGGGGTAGCATTTTGCTACATATTAATGTTTATTTAATTAATATTATTATTTATTAACTTCCACTTTTTGCAACTACGGCTATCTACAGATTAGCGCCCTTATTTAGTCAGGGTAGGACTAAGGATTTTATTTAATGAGTTAGTCACTAAACAAATTCCTAATGCCCAGGCTGGAATCGAACTCGCCTCTAGGTTTACTATGTTTAATTCATATGGCTAACCTGATGTGCTGTATTATGTACTTTATCTTGAAGGGTGCAATATTATTTATTTAGTTATGATATTCATATATTAAATAGATTGATTTTAAAATTCAGACCCAAATCCAAATGATCAATGCACTGCCCTCTATTTATTTCGCAATTTAATTCAATCTAAAAAAAAAAAAATAATACAGAAAAAGTACATACATTAAAAGTAAAAGTCATTTAATTGTAATATTGGCTAATTATAATGCCAACTGGAAATATGTACTTGTAAGAGAGAAAATATTTGTTTATGTAATATGATATATAATGAAAAAAGTGTATATACTATTATTATGTAGGATAAGTAAGTATAATGCCAGTATTAAAAAATGTATAATAATTATTAATTATTGGCCAAATATACAGGCAGTTAAAAATATTAAGCCAGTAGTAAGAAGTGTAAATAGGTACAACGTAACTCGTGTTACTAGCACTCTTCTTTATGTAAATATAAATAAATAAAAATGTATTTATAGATTTAGTTAAGAAATAATTCTATAGAAAATTAGTAAATTTAATACTTTTAGGATATGACAAGAGCAGTATTTACAATGTATTAGTTGATGTTATTTAAGACAGAGTAAAAAAAGTCCGTCACGCAAGGGCTGCATAAACGAAGCTGATTTCCCACTTGAAGTTTTACAATAGAGAAATCTGCCTACAAATAACAGTAGCTCTCGGCGGAAAGTCCCGAACATAGCCGACTCTTGCCGACCCCACACACAATACAAATGCAAATATCTCGTTTAATATTCAAGATAGAGAATAAGTGTATAGAACAATATTTATAGTAAATTTAAATTGCAATTTTAATTTAAAAGCAATAAGATTGGTTTAATACAATTTTTTGATCCGACGTATGGTAACGGAGATATTTCGAATTTTCGAAAATAGCCCCTCTAAACCCCCCGCCCTCCCACTAGTCCGATTTCAGGCGTTAACGAACTTGATCTGTATTTTTGCATAAAACGTTTAAATATCGAGTTTGGTAACGATCAAACAAAAATTGCGACCGCTAGAGCGTTAACAGACAAATATATATATATATATATATATATATATATATATATATATATAATTTTGAACGGACCTCATTTTCGTCATCTCCTGGGTAGGAGCGATAGACAATTGAAATTTTTTTTCGAAAATCGCGTACGACCTCAATAGCTGATTTCCCTTAAGGGAAATCTGCTAACAGGGACTTTTAAACAGCATTATACTACTATAATGGGCATAATGACCTAGTTGTTGATTGCCTAAATCATATTAATCCAATCTATGACTTTGAGGGGGAAAATTCGTGAGACATTTTTGTCTCAAGCCATATTATGAATTGTCCCTCAGACTATAAGATATTTAAATACTACAAAAAATGTGTTAAAGTGTCACGGTGCAAGGCAAAAGCCTCTTTTTATCTTTAATTTATTAATTAAAAGAAAGCAGCTGAAGAGAGAATGTTTTAGAATTATTTTGTTCTAATGAATGGAGTACTGTAAATAACCTTTATATTCAGCAGAGAGCACACTTTAATGTTAATATGGAAATGATGTTCCCATCTCCCTCGTTATGAATAATTTTATAATCTCCTTTAGTAAAATATTTTTTTCTTTTTTAATTGCTCCGGAACTATTTGAAACTTCCTTAGAGAATACAAAGACACTTCAACGTCATTTATTATAGGTGCAGTGCTTCGTTCTGTTTATTTTAATAAGTTTACAGGATTTTGGAAGTTTATTTTAATCAAGTAATTTAAATGAATTTATGAAATGACTATGTTTTGGCTGTCAGTATCTATGAAAGTGTAAAACGGCTAACCTCAAAGTAACTGAATACAAAACATGATCAGGGCATCATACGTCAGGCAAAAAAATCTCATTTTTCTTGGACGGGAATCTGACTGAACTAAAAGACACAATTTGAATTAAAACACATTGCGACAATCAAGTTTCAGAGCAAATGGACGGGGAGAAGCAGTTCTGAGTTGGCCACACCGAATTAATCTGACGGCAAGAACAAAGAAACAAAAATGTACAAGTTGTAATGCTGATCTGACAGTTAATCATTTACTTAGTGACTGTAGGCTACTACAAGATTACCGAATTCCATTCGACATAAAAGAACTATTAACTGATGGCAACGAATATCGCACTTATGCTACTATACATAAAAAAAACATAATCATATATACTGCTCAAAAATGAATAGGGATATTGGTTATTTTTTCTTATCCTATTAATTTTAATTAAATCCATCTTAATTAAATTTCTTTTTTATTGGGGAAAAAAAACAATGATTTCTAATAAATATTAATGATATTTATAATAAAAAAAATGAAAAAATGCTAGGCCCCATACATACCACAAAACAGCCAATATCCCTATTCATTTTTGAGCAGTTTATTTTTATATATTTCTCCTTCTCCAGAAATTTTGGAAAAAGGCAGTTCATTAGCTCTTATCTACTGCACCATGATATTCCCAACTCTTACATTGATTTCCTTGATTGGTTTTCCTTTTAGTTCATTATGCATTATTAATGCATGGTAATAAAAAAAAGGTGGGGCAAATATAATCTGTATTAATAAAAAAAATTGTATTTATTTATTTATACAGCAGCATCTTGGCGATTTGGCTCAAAGTTTCACAATGTAAAATGCAAACAAAATTATAGAAAAATAACAAATCTGAAACAACAAATAAAAAATTAAATACAACAAATAATCATTAAATAATAGTAATAAAGACAATTAATAAACTTAAGACATAAACAAACATAAATAAACATTAGATAAACAAACATAAATAAACATTAGACTAGTAATAAATACAACAATTTAAAATGGTTTTAATAAAATAATTATGTTATTCCTATATACTAGTACATTTATATTATTTTTTTTAAAATTTTATTTATTTAGTTTTGTACCCCATAGCGATGGTGGTTGGCATTATTAGGATGATATATTTACTCCTTCATGTGCTTACCTTTTTTTGTACTCTGGAAAATATTTCTTTAATATCTAATTGTTTCTCACATCCGTGCTTTGCCCAAATAATTAAAATAGTACAAGCAAAACAAATATAATGAAATATAAAAATCAATAAGTGAATTAATCGGTTAACAAAAAAACCAATAACAAATAAGTAACTAAAAAAATAAATTAAAAAATATAGTACAATTAATAATTACTACATAGCCAATGGAGATCAGATAAACTCTGAGAATTTGGTCAAGTTCTTTAAAAATTAAGAGAATAAAGTTTGTTCGTGTAAAGGACAGTGTTTTATATTCATCCTAAGAACTTGTTATACTGCTTCTAGGCCAGTCATAAAAAAGGGTGTATGTAACTTTGAATACTTAATCACTTTTGCAAGTGTCATTCTGTGTCAGTCCTAATCAACAATCAAATATGAACATATATCAGCAAAATTTGATAGATCTGTGCTGTGTATAACTTATATAGCCTATAACTCACTTGAGTCTTTTCCCAAAGTAAAACCAATCTCTACTCTTTACATATTTTAATGTTATACAGATGTGTCTGTTGATTTTGAAGTGAAGTATACCAATTTCTGCTGCTAATATGTATTGATATATAGGAAATTACCTTTAATAGTAACCTTTCCACCAGGGCATATTTTATTTTTTGATAAAAATGAAAAATGCATATTTTAAAAGGAAAAAGTAGAAATTCTGTTTACTTATCACATTAACACAATACTCGAAACGCGTTACGGATAAAAATAAATAAGTTGATTTAAAGGCTAAAAAATTAAATTTGTTTAATCTAGTGTGTCTATACTTTCAAATTATTTAAGAAGCTGCTCGTAAGTAGTAAAAAATGTGCATATATATTGCACATGCAAAAATATTTTTTTCAAATATACATGCATATATATATACACACACACATATACACATGCATAAATATTTTTTCATAAATAGAAAGTAATATGATAAAGTAAAGATTTAATTTCTGTTAAAAATAGAAGGTATAAATGTTATTATTTTTTTGAACGTCCACTTTTTGCTGCCATGACTTATCGGGATATTATTAGAAAGAAGCTTTCAATATACCATATTCATTCTTATTTTATTATTAGCAATGCACATAAATTCTTTATTTACTGTGTTTATTTACATATGTCTGTTTATCCACAGACAAATACATGGTCTCACTTGGAAAGGATGCTTTAGTTGGAATTGAATAACGATAGATCAACCCTAAGCATTTAATGCCATTATATGAAATATAATATATTTTATGAAAATTGGCAAAACTGAATTTATAAAACCAAAGTAAGTTTGTCATTATAATACTTTGCCCCAAAGTTCTCTTTTAACATCGAAGCTTGAAGAGGAATTGAAATTACCAGCTTCCTGAAAGATTTTCAACGTTCTAAAAACTTTAGTACGTGTTAGATTTGAAAGAGTTTGGAGTTTGAAGGAGAGGAGGGGGGGGGGCGGTACTTGGAACAGTTTTCCCTACCATCTAAAACCTCTAAAGAAACTTTCTTAAGCCTAGATTCAGCTTTTATATCCTTAACCATGCCTCATGGATACTTGGTAAATTACTTACCAAAACTTCAACCAGATATTTAAATTTCCTTCAAAACCCAACAATAGCTTCTAATAGAATTATAGCCTGAGTTTATTAATATAAAGAATAACTTTTCACGGGTTTATCCACGGGACTTAAGGACGAAATGAGCGCCAATAATGACTATTCAGCACAAATCCAAAGTAGTCCCAGCGTGAATACATGTGCATCTTAGCAGAATAAGGGAAATCAGCTATTGAGGTTGCACACATGGCACAATTTTTGAAAAATCTCCAATGGTCCTTACCTAGTAAATGGGGAAAATGTGGTCTATTCAATATATATACTCACACATGCTAGTCTGTTTTATTTTAATTAACTTTTGAATTTGATTGACTGATAAAATGCTGTATATATATATATATATATATAGGTTTAGGTCAGCTTCATATTTGGCCAAACTAGTAATCCAGTATAATTAAACATGTGCATAAAATTAGAAGTGGACGATCTAGAGATTTAAATATAATTGTACCCCTTAACCAAAAATAAGGGATGATTCTCTATTTTTCACAGCCAAATTGATAACATAGGGCGGAAACATGTTTCCCCCCTCTAATTTTTGACATTTAGCCGTTAGTATGGTAAAAGCATGTTTGGCTAAACTGGTTACCCTGTATGACTGAACATTTGCATAATTTTAACGATCGTCTAGAGTTATAAATCTAATTGTGCTCCTTTAGCCAAAAAATTAGGGATGAAAATTATCAATTGTAGCAGGTTTATGCTATTGAGGTTGTAGTCATGACGTGATTTTCGTAAATTTCCTCAAATGTCCGTCGATCATACGAATAGATGATGAACACGGCCTGTTCAAAATGATATATATATATATATATATATATATATATATATATATAATGTTTACATTATCGCTCAAGTGGTCGCAATGTTTGTTGGTCGTTACCAAAGTCATTACCAACGATCCTAGCTTTTCGTGCAATACTAAGATCAAGTTAGGTCATGGCCATAATAGAACCTCTGGAAGCGTGTGTGAGTACAAAGGGGAGGGGGTTTCGAAAATTCTCAGTTGTTATACGCCACTTCGAAAATTGTTTCCAAAGTTGTTTTCATTGAACATTTACTGTGTATGATATTTGAAGTTATTTTCGGCGTGACGTCATTATTTAAGAGTTTTTGTTCAAAGCTTTATGATTTTTATTTTATTAACACCACACTCGATTTTTCATTGTTTCATGGGAAACTAAAACTTTTAGTTGGTAATGGCTGAATTAGCCGTTGGTGAGGGGGGGTTTAGTGAGGGTACTAATGGAAAATTCGAAGTATCTCGTTTATTTAGTTGGATGAAAAAAGTTGGAGTAAGCATCGTTGAAATTTTCTACAATTTTTTTAAAACCCATTTTTTCTTATCTAGATTTTTTTCTTATACGATTGGATTTTTATGTTTCCATCCTCAGTAGACCCCCACTTATAATCTTCAGTTTTTACCATAAGTAACTGAGTACATTTCAAAAGTTTATATAGGTTTCCTACTTTGGGTAAATATGAAATAGCTGGATGAGATGACCAATGTGAAATACAAGCACGAGAGAAATCTGCTTAGTTTACGCAGCCTCTGCGTGACGGATTTCTTTTCTCTATCCTAGTTTATGCAATAACATAGAGCGGAAACTTGATTCTCCCCTCTTATCGTTTACAGATGTTACCATTATTATGGTTAAATCTTCTGTTTTGACCAATCTGGTTACCAAGTTTGACTAAAAATATGCATCATTTTAGATGAAGATCATCTGCAGATATAAATATGATTATGCCAATTATTATGGAATAGTGTCAAAACAGCATCATTCCACATGGAAGGCTAAGTATCGTTTAAGGAAATCTCGTTAAGAAGAAACAGAAAGACTGTTAGGTCAGAATTTGTTTAAGCTCCAGCTATAATGTAAAGATTTTTCTTAACTAAAATGATGCCTTCCTTCTTCAGTTTATATTTTTACTTCTATGAAAAATAAAAAAAAAGTGTATTTTTTTGCTACAAGGAGAGGTTTTACAATTTGGCCATCAAGTTATTTATCTAATCGTTTCTGGGTATGTATTTTTAGAGTCCATTCTGAATGCAAGAACTGTAGCTTTAATATTCAAAAGGTCTATATATAGAAAGCTTTTGGGATTCGCTTTAAGCCCAGTGGGGCTGATATATTATTAAAATTGTCCTCTTATATCGATTTCAATTAATGAAAGTTTACCCTTTAGAGCTAATTAAAATTAGCCATAACTGCCGTGTTGCCCTTTGATTATGTTCCAATCACAGCATATTTATTATGAATGATATTTTGCTTCTAGCAAAAACTTATTGATTAAATAAATATGCATAAAATATAACGTTACATAAGAGTAAATGCAGTATTTGCAAATGGTAGAAAAATTGGGCAATGCTAAAATACCAGGAATTCGCTTCCTGGTTTGACATTCTTTCTGTTTTTGTGATCTGGAATTGATTATCTTGATTCTGAAGTTAATCAGTTTAGAGATACGGATCACAGTAAACGTTTTAAGAATCGATGAAGACTATTTGTCAATCGGAGACACACCAACTAACAATTTTTTTTTTAAACCGTGCTCGATGAAGATGTCGAAAAAATAATAACAGGAGCAATGGCTAATATGGTTACAGAATAGTTAAGCTAAAGAAGTCCGTTGTACTCCCAAGATGGAAGTGTATAAATGTCAATGGGAAATGGAATTCCACCAACACCGGTTCTCCTTTTAAGCTTCATCCTTTTTGGACTTGATGTGACTAAAATCTTTCACTTTCAATCGCTTAATTTCAGCCTGACAAGACCTTATCAGATAACAGTCACTTAGCTTGGAAAGTTGATGTATGATACTCCAGAGATGCTTACATTGTTATAGACAGTTTAGGGTTAACTTTAGCATTGGCTTACTTAATTTACACCTACAAAGTTAAGGGGTCTTTTGCTTCTTGGAAGTAAGTTTCTGTATTTCATTACTTCTTCTGATTGCTAACTCTATTTAGAACTTTTCTTTTAAGCCTCTACAACTTAGGCGTTAAAGAATTACGTAAGTTGAAGCACAAAGTTTTTATCCTTTTAAACTTAGTTATTATTTGTAGATTGATGAATATAATAGTGTTGTAAAATTAGGGGTTTGATTAAAGTGATTCTCGTCTTATTAGAGGATATTCTATATATATTTTTATAAAAGGCTAAAAATGATATATTTCAGTCATAATAATTTCACGCTTGTGAGTTCATTCTGTCTGAATTAAAATTCTGATTCCTTGTACCTACTTACACCACATTCAATCGTTGAAGTTTTTATAGGACATTGGGCCTACTATTTTGGTGTTCATCTGAGACCCATTTCAAACAGTTTGCACCCCCACCCCTCCATTATATAGAGGAATTTTATATAACTTTAAACTTCCATTTAACTAGTTTAGGAACCTTTTAGGATAGTTTTGCAAACATTCAAGTTGTTCTTTTTAGAGAAATTCGTTTATCAAATAAAAGTACCTCATATTCTTAGTATGTCATCAAAGAATATATATCGGGATATTTTTTTTCTTCTTGAAGTTTCCCACAACAGAATCTTTGAATGTCATGCAATCCGGTGTTGCGGAACTCATTTAAACAAAAAATGAGTTATTGAAATATTCAATAATATCTTATATGAATTTTTTATCTCAGATTTCTTGTACACGTTGTTTCTTTTTACTTATGTGGATATTTACTTTTCTCTTCCGCTAGGTTTTTAATAAATGGAAGAGATATCATGCAATTTTTTTTTATCTATTCTTCCGCCATTTCACCTTTTATGAAGATTGGATTGAGTCTACATTTCTACTAACTCCTATCTTCAATCAGCTATTTTGATAATTATTATTATGGGGGAGGTTTATACTCAGTAAAAACTGGGGTAAAATCCATATCGGGGAAAAATCCAAAATATGGAGTTTGTGATTGTGACATGTTATTTTGAATTTAAAAATTTTCGAACAATTCTGGTAGTTTCAAGAAGTACCCCTTGCTGTGCTTCTTTTATAATTGTTGTTGGCAGATTTAAATTCATGGTGCCTGCTATTGTTGTTTTTGGCACGAGTCCATTTGAACTTACTATAATAGGCGTAACTATGGCAGATTTCAGTTTGTATTATTATTATTACTATTATTACAATAATCGCACTTCGCAACAGGGGCGATTTAGCGACGAATCAGTTAAATTCCTATAATCTCTTTATTATATTTACGTAAACATGCTCATTTCTGCACATATTTTTAGTATTGTCCTTCTTTATAATTTTTTGAAAATGTTATGTTTCAAGTGTGTAATACGCGGTCTATATACAGGCTACGGTCATGAATTAATTCAGTCCAAGTGAATGGTCGGTTTTTTATCTTCATATCACCAAGATATTCTATAAACTGCAGACATTTCCAATGGCTGGACGTTACCCATGATAGCAGGGCATTACCCCTTAACCCATGATAACAGAGCTTTCATTGATTTCCTACATGCCCAATTCTTCTGGCATTTCCAATTTATTCAACTCGTTTAATGAACTGGGCATGTTAACAATATTAACGAAATTATAAAATTATTTCCGAACGGTAGGCAGTTACATGCGATGTTACCCAAGGTTCTATATTCAAGGGTTGTTCACATTACCAGCGCCACCTGTTACTGTTTTATTCACAGCTTCGTATCACAATTCGGATATTTGATAGACATCTCTGAATAAAGTTCTTTCTTTTCTAGATGATCAATTTTTTTATTTAGCCTTATTTTACACTTATTACTAATGACTTTGATTCGAACAAGCAACTAGAGCATTTCTTGCTTGTATAAAGTGAAGGAAGTATTATAATCGCAACATTTTTCTGTTTTGATATTTCAATGAATTATCCATTTTGACCATCCCTGAACCCATTTTGACTAGTTTTGGCGTGATGTATATACGTACATCGCATAGTTTCAAAATGGCTAGGCTTAGAATGTTAAATGTTCACATTTGAAATGGTTGCAATGCCTTGCTGTGTCCCTCCATTTTTGAGTGAAATCGACCAAGGGGAAGGGGGAGGTTAGAATAGGGAAAAATGAAAAACAATTTCCGTACATATTACACATATAAAATGTTTAAAGAAGACTTTTTTTTTTTCTTTTTCTTAGAAAGACCTTTAAAAGAGGTTCCATATTTTTCGATCCGTTGCAATGGAAAGGAGATATCGTGCTTTAGTTTCTAATAAAATAATCTCTTTTAAATCAAATAAACCAAAGACTTATTAGCAGATTTCCCTCAAGGGAAATCAGCTATTGAGGTCGTACTTATGGCGCGATTTTCAAAAAATTTCAAATGTCCATCGATCCTACCCAGGAGATGACGAAAATGAGGTCCGTTCAAAATTATATATATTTGTCTGTTAACGCTCTAGCGGTCGCAATTTTTGTTTGATCGTTACGAAACTCGATATCTAACCGTTTTATGTATAAAGACAGATCACGTTCGTTAATAGCTAAAATCGGACCAGAGGGAGGGGGGATTTAGTGGGGGGATTTTTGAAAATTCAAAATATCTCCGTTATTATGCATCGGATCGAAGAATTGTATAGAACCAATCTTATTGCAAATTAAATTTACTATAAATATTGTTATATACATTTATTCTTTACCTTGAATATTAACCGAGATATTTGCATTTTTATGAAGTCTGTGGGACACGTGGTCGGCTATCGTTCGGATTAGTTCGGCCGTTTTCGTAACTGTTCGGGTCTGGTGGAAGCCTCTTCTAACCTTACCTGTCCTTTCTAACCTTACCTTACCTTCTTTACTTTGTGAGATTTGTGCAAATACGTTCTGTTCGTCCCCCCCCCCTTCTTTAGTTCTTGGACTATTAAAATTTGAGTTATTAAAATATAAATTATTCTTACAATTCAGAAGCCGTTACATTAAAATTAACAGATAGATTTCTCATTACCGTTTGTATTTACTCATGGTGGGGTTACCAGTATGCATATTTCTCCATTACTAAACTTCACATGGAAAATCTGCTTAGCTTACGCAGCCCCTGCGTGACTGACTTTTTTAAAATTTAATTCAACAGGAGAACAAATTAGTTTTGGTGCCTGCATCAGATTTTTAATGTTGTTTCATGGCATATAAATAAAACAGAGACTATTTTATCGTGTTATGTGTTAAATGATTAAATACTTGGACTAATAATGCAGCATAATAAATTGAGTAATTGTCCAAAGTGATTTATTTAGCTTCAATTACTATAAATAATATTTGTGGAGGCATTTCATGGATTTCACAAGAATCGTGTTTCAGATAAACCTTCCCTCGATTATGTCCTCCAATTATCGAAGCTCGTCGATACGATTTAATTATTCTTGGGTTATAGAGGTCTCCGAAATAATGTTATGTTACAGTTCGAATGTCATTTACTTGAAATTGGCCGTAAATTGTTTCTGTAACGGCGTTGTTTTTTTTTAATTAATTATTATTCAGGTATTATTAAATAAAATCCTTAGACCTACCCTGGCAAAAATTGCTATTAACCTGTAGATACCTCGTCCCAATTAGCCATGCTTGCAAAAAGTGGACGTTAATAAATAATGGTATATATATATATATATATATATATATATATATATATATATATATATATATATAAACCCATATTAGCTAAGGTACCCGGCTTCGCTCGGGAATTCATATGAGAGAATGTTTTATTTTTGGCAGTGCTTCAATGTGTACTACACTTTCCGTCTGGGCGTATAGTTTTCCCGTGAGGGTTAGGCAGGGGACTTATAGAATAGATGTTTTAGTTTTGAAGAATAATTGAAAATAAGTCACTTGACAATCTTCTGTCCATTGTTTGACACACTGTGAATAATTCAAATCATAATCATGGTTAGCGTTTATTAGAATCAAATATTACCTATAATGTACATATTTCCTATCAAAAACCAATCCAAGATTGTGAGCTTAGTTGTATAAGTAGTAGTAAATTTGAGTAGAATGCAATTCTATCATTTCACAGGAAATAAGTTAACACAGTTAACTGTGCTAGTCTCCCGACAACTTTCGCACCCGCTTTAGCATCAACATTGCTTTACTTAAATTATTTATTTAAAACATTAAACAAAATATTTTTTAGTAATTTATATACCTGTTGTAAATAAATAACAGTGACAACCTAAAAATAATTTACTTTATACTCTAAAAGCGAGTTGAGGAAAAGAGATTGTAGCCCTCCCTGCAAACCCAAATCATCTAGAGTTTAAACGTAAATTGTCTTTTGTTATAATTAGTTAGCAAACCAACTAGCATTTAATGGTTATAGATAGTACATAGACATTTCAATATCGTCAACATATCAGAGGAAATGAGATAATATATACAGCAATTAAAGAATTTGATTCCGCACAACTTCCGCTATCACACGATGTGCGAATTCAGCATGACTTTGTTAAATAATGCACTATAAAAATTAAATAATCGACATGCTCTTATAGTTTGAATTTATATTTGAAATAAATAATTATATATTTTCTAATTAAAACTAAAAAAAAAACGAGAAGGGGAGGGGGCGGAGATTTGTTACTTCCCTAATCCAAATCATAGTTAGAACTATCATACAAGTCTAAAACCATAACATGATTTGTCATAATATGCCTATATTACAAGCACTTTAAAGAGTAATAATAAATTTGTTGATTCCCCGCTATAGTTATTAGCGGATATCTCGTTTATACTTTATTATTCGACAAAAATGAATATTACAAACGTGACTCCAAGTAACAAAATAAACAACTTTTGTCATGTGCATATTTGACGAAAACCCAATAGGCAACGGAATATGGCGAATTTTCATTTCTGGCCTCCTTTATAACCGCCACTCCCGTTTGAACCTAAAAATGTTAATATAGCTTATAATCTTGGAGGAACTAATGCTAATTCACCTACCCAGTTTTGTTAAGGTTTAACCGTTGGTGCCCAATAAAATAGTTGGTTCCCGCATTAGTTTTCAGTGTATATCTCGTTTATTTTTAGTGTATATACCGCAATTAGTCCAACCTCAATAGCATATTTCCCATTGTGGAGAATATGCTAAAACACCTTAGCCTCAAATTCTGCTTACTTACTCTTCTTATTGTAGGAAAAATGGAGACTTGATGGCATCAGATATTCAGCGTATCCGAAACTTAGGAAATGTGCTGAGTGTCATCCCTGCTTAGCTTTTGTGGCAGGATTAGAGATGTGATTTTACCCGGTAAATACCCAAATTCGGGAAAATACCTGGGAAAATACCCGGGGAAATACCCGATTGGGTAAATATTTGGGTATTTTCAAATTAGCTTCCCGAACTATTTTTGAAGTTATAGATTCTAAAACTTTTGTGTTGAAACGATTTAATGTTTGACTCATCAACGTGTACTGAGACTGTACATCGCTTGAAATGGAATTTTGCGACGTGCTTCGTATAGGCTTTGATAATGAAAGTGATGACAGTGATTAATATGTTACACTTAATATGGAAAAAATGTACATTTATTTTGTTGAATAATAAATAAATAATAATTATTAATTATTATAGTTAATAATTATTTATCATTATACTTAATAAATATTTATTATTATAGTTAATAATTATTAATTATTATAGTTAATAATTATTTATTATTATAGTTAATAATTATTAATTATTATAGTTAATAATTATTAATTATTATAGTTAATAATTATTAATTATTATATTATGTAAATTTCTTTTGTTTCAATATTGGCTTTGTTTTATTTCCTTGCTTTTAACTCATTATATACAGATTTTTTAATCAAACCTCAGTTTGTAACCCATTTGGGAAAATACCCGGGTTTTTACCTTTTGGGTATTTACCCTTCGCCCATCTCTAGGCAGGTTTTACTTATTCATTAGTGTTGTCATCAAGACTATATTTCTGGGTCTTAATCTGGTGCTGTGCGATACTTTTTTTTACAAATGCTCGTTTAATTTGTATGAATAACTTTAATGGATTTGAAGGCATATTATATATATGTATGATTGCTTTTCAAAGTGATTTCACTGAGGCAGGACGAATTTATGTAAGGCCGCTAATCGGCTTAGCAAAATCCCCACTGGCGGCCATATTTATTAAAACCAACATGCCGCTTCATACAAATCGGGACTTATATCTTAATATATATAAATCTCCTGTCACGATGTTTGTCCGCGATGGACTCCTAAACTACTTAACCGATTTTAAATTAAATTGGCACACCGTGAACAGTCTGGTCCAACTTGAGAGATAGGATAGCTTAGATCTTTAATTATAGTCGCAATTTTATTTTATTTCAAATTATTTGTCTATAATTAATTGACAGTCACAATTATCTGTTAACTCCAAAAGATTCTAACAGATGTGCATGTCATATGTTATTCACTAACAACTTTGTAATATGCTCATTCGTTACAAAATTAATTGGAAATAATAAATTTAAAAATTAATTCTTTTGTATTGGTTTCTGCTTAATATAAACTGTAAGAAAATTTTAATCAATCGTGTTCAACGTCCTTCCCCTTCAAATCCTAATCCCTTGAATTTGTGTACCAACTTCAACATTTCCGTCTTGGTTCGTAAATAATTTCATTGTACTAAAGGGTTGTAGTCGTAGAAAATCTGTCATGGAGGTCACCATATTTTTTTACAAATACCATCTATGTAAAAAGCATGGTGGATCCCGTGACTGATGTTCTCCTACCGTTCCTCTTAAATTGTATACTACAATGTAATATAACAATAACTTTAGCCACAGCAACGCGTGGCCGGGTCTGCTAGTATATCTATAGGTTCGTCAACAAATTCAATTTACAAATCTCTTTATTGCTATCTTTTAGGTTAGGGCTAAGGATATTGTATCTGTGAGGGATATCACTGATAGAGAAAATTGTTCTTAATATTAAAAAGAATTATTAATCAGTTGATCTTCATGAATAAATGCGAAATTTGTTGCGTGGTAGCGGATTTATATTCCCTTAAAGATGCGTTTTTGCCACAGGATATGAGATATATCAAATTTTCAGTTTTCAAATATTTTATAACTTGTGTAAATATTAATTTTGTTAAAATTTGAATCCTTGCCTGTTAGTCTTCAACGACCAATGGATTTCAATAAATATTTTATATATTATTTGTAACTCAGCTGACTGAATGTCAGGCATAAGTTTTATGATAATTCGATTATCTATCCAGGATTGTGCGTTTAAGCAGACTTATTTATCCGTTAATATCGTCCTTACTATTGGTTTTAATGTGTAAATCATTAGACAACAAATTTTATAGAGTGTATTTTTCGAGAATAATTATTTATTATTATTATTATTTATTAACGTCCACTTTTTGCAACTTAGGCTAATCAGGACGGGTTATCTACAGGTCACCACCCTTCTCTAGCCAGGGTGGGATTTTAGGACGTTATTTAATGAATTTCGTCACTAAATAATTTCCTTTGCCCAGGCAAGAATCGAACTCACCACTCTAGGTTTACCATGTGAGATAAAGGTCAATGCTTCAACTCGCATGGCTAACCTGAGCCCCACAATAATTATTTGTTTTAGATTGAACGTTTTTGTCTAAATGATTTTCGAATAGATTGCTTGAACGGGATTTTATTTGTTGTAATTCGTAAAGTGAAATTGGCTTTGAGTAACACTAATTTACTTCCACTGTCAGAAATGGGTATACAATGAAGTCGGAATATAAATGGTACAGTATAATAGTTATCTGGATAAAAAAATGTATATAAGAGAAAAGTTTTTTTTTTCCTAAGGAATAACCTAAATATGGAGAAGTATTGGAGGCTTATATACACTGTTTAATTTCAATTTGTGTGCTCTGTTCATATATGTATTGCCTACAATATTATTTTATCATAGATTTCCAGTTGCTGGTTAACATTCAGGGAAGTATTCTGGCAGAAAGTAGAATCTGTACGTCGCGTCTTATATAGAGTTGGTTGTGTTTCTTACTGTTTTTTTAGTGTTTTATTTTTGACGCTTTGTTGTTAGTTTAGCTCAGAGACAGAAGCTATTCAACATCGCCGATTTATAGAGGACGAGCTCTAATGATGTGGCTGAGCCCTTGAAAGCTACCTCTGGAATAAGGAGTTGAAACCTAGTGTACGTGTTAACCTTTTAGGAGATTTCCCTTAAGGGAAAGCTATTGAGGTTGTACTCATGACGGAATATTCGAAATTTTTCTTCAAATGTCCATCGATTCTACCCAGGAGATGACAAAAATGATTTCCGTTCAAAACTGTATATATATATATATATATATATATATTTGTCTGTTACCGCTCTAGCGGTCGCAATTTTTGTTTGATCGTTACCAAACTCGATATTTAGTCGTTTTATCTAAAAAGTAAGATCAAGTTCGTTAGCGGCTGAAATCGGACCAGTGGGGGGGGGGTTTAGAGAGGAGGATTTTCGAAAATTCGAAATATCTCCGTTACTATACGTCGGACCGAAAAATTGTACAGAATCAATCTTATTGCAAATTAAATGTACTTTAAATATTGTTATATACATTTATTCTCTATCTTGAATATTAACCGAGATATTTGCATTTGTATTCTGCTTGTGGTCATCAGTAGGCTATGTTCGGACTTTCCGCCGAGAGCTCTGGCGGCCGTTTCCATAACTATTCGTCCCTCGTGAATAGGTTTAGAGGTTAGGTTAACTGTTTTTTGGGGCTAGAAACTACTGGGTTATTACGCCCTAAATAATGTTTTAGGTTTAGAGGTTTCTTACTACTACAGTTGTTATTAGGCAGATTTCTGTATTGTAAAACTTCACGTGGGAAATCTGCTTAGTTTACGCAGCCCCTGCGTGACGGACTTTTTTCAACCTGGGTATGTATATTCCTCCCACCAGTCAGGATATCCAAATCATTATCAATCTCTTACAGATTTTACTTAGGCACTTTTGTTTGGAAAGTTAATTACGAGCCCAACAGTGATCTCCAACGACAACAATGTCGTTCTGCATGGAACACACCCCATTTACCTATTTCGAATGCGGTAATTGCTAACTGAGCTTTGACCTGAGGCGTTAATTTGGGCAGGAATTTCTTGACTTGGAGACCGGTAGGGCTTAAATCCAATTTACAGGGTCAGCTACTGCCCCTAATCAAACATTCTCATTTAATTGAAATCCGTTTGTTGCTTCCGCCAATAAACGTCTTTGTTCCTTGACAACCAGTTAATCCAAAACCTACAGTCTTTGTTAATGGGCTTAGACGTAATCAATAGCTCTAAAACGAGCTTTATCTGTTAAACGGAATCGGGAATTAACTGTTGTGTGCAAAGGCTACAAGGGGATTGCACTCTCTGACCTGTTTGGCCGAATGAGATACTATTATGACTACATTATTTATTTATTTGATGAGCTCCACAACTATGTTGCTCAGTGTCATTTATTTTCAATTCCCTAATTTATAATAAAGAAAAATGTTTGCAAAATTATTAAAACATAGTATAAAATATAGCGATATAAAATTGAAGAAGAGTTAAAATAAAACTATTGCCATAAATCGTGGAATGAGGATGATGGAAGGCACAAATTTAAAAATCTATTTAACGCTATTGTTCACACAAACACACACACACGAATTAGTAACGTAATTTGAGATTAAAAAGGGGAGAAATGAGTAGAGTAGGTGTGGTTTAAAGTTTCTTTTAAATGTCAATTTTCTTCAAATGATTTAATAGTATATTTATATGTGCCTTGCAGTCAGTGAGGAGATGTTTAATGGTCAGTACTGTGTTACAGTTAGTGCATATCTTTTCGGTTTATGAGCTTTGAATGTTAAGTAGTGAATGCCCGAGCCTAGTGAACACCACTTGATCTCACCTGGTAAAATTTTCCAGGGACTTTCCTTTGTGTTGGGTTGGCTTTCCGTTATCTGTTGGGGTTGACTTCTCGGAGTTTGTAGCCATTCGGTTGTGTGTAGTCAGCCTGTCGATGTCCTCAGTTCTTTTCCAAGCTGCTAATTTAGCTACCAGGACATACAGACATGACTACATTATATCTCAAACTAAATCATTATTTGTTATTTCAATTTTTGCCATTAAGACAGTTCGTCTTGAATGTCATACATTAACAATTTTTTCCAGTGTTTCTTCTTCCTCAGTTTTGTACATATTTTCCCCTATTTTCCGTTATTTTACCACATTTTTCGTTCAGAATTTGTTTCTGAATTTCTCCACTTCAGTAAGACCTCAATAGCTGATTTCCCCTAAGAGAAATCTGCTAAAAATAAATAAAAATAACAACTATAAATAGTTAAACTAGGAGGAGGCAAAACTTATATTCCACGTTCAGTGCTTGCTATATATAACTTTCATAATGGTAAATAACAGCTTTTATATTTCATCAAATAATCCTTTATTTTGTAAATACTTAAAAACGTTATTTCTTTAATACTTAAATACGTTCTAGAGAATCGATGATAGGTAGAGCGAAATACAAACATCCTTTTCATTGACAAAGTAATTGTTAGGAGCTGCCTTTTGAAAATAACGATGTAACTTGGGTTTCCAACATATCGGATTGTCTAGGGCGTGTATCAATTCGTCCTGAGGAAACATGACAGATATTCGACGTCGACTCGAGTTTGAAACAATATTAAATTTGGTCTCCATGCTGGCCGGCCTGCTCTTGGAGGATGTATTACGGGAAGGAAAAAAGTCCGTGACGCAGAGGCTGCGTAAATTAAGCAGATTTCCCACGAGCTGGAATGGCACACTGGTGATCCAATGTAATCACTATTTCACCCGCAATGAGAAGCCTGTGTGAACAGGCTGGGCATGAGATGCTCTGGATTTTGTTACTCAGTGTAAATATCGCATGAGTAGATGTGGGGTGTTACTGAAGGCTGAAAATAAGAGAATACAAATTACTCACTTAATATTCGCATTACAAAAAAAGAAGTTATAGAACAATTACAGGGCATTGAGAAGCATAGAACAGTATTCGTAAAATCTTAATTGGTGACTGCACACATAATTTAATATAGCATCCATCTCACATAGTAAAGGTTTGTCTAAAGCATATATGGGGAACAACCGGACCGCTGTAAGATTTGATGCGCCCTCCTAGACATTTTGAAAAACCCTATTTAACAAAAATATTACACTACTTATTCCAAATGAGGAGGATGAGGAGAGATTTATGCATTTGGCAGTACTTATAAATGCGAACAGTTCTTTTCAAGGCTGAAATTTAATAAATCAAAACATCGTACAAGGCAGACTGAAGATAATTTGGAAAATTCTTTACGGCTTTGCATCAGTGGAATTAATTCAAACATCGATGGATTAGTTTCCCAAATTCAAGATCAAGTGTCTCATTGATTTCGGTGTCGCTATTTAACTTTCGTTGTTTACAATAATTCCAATAACAATGTTGTACAATAATGCTATACCTATTTTTTTCATTTTGTTTTGTTATTTTAATAAATTGTATTATAATTACATTGTCATATAATTTCATGCCTGATATTTATCGTTAAAAATTATGAACAGTACTTTAAAATGCCCTAAATGCGGCCCGCGAACGTATTTGCACTCCAAAGTTTGGCCCACAACATGTCAAAGGTTGCCCATACTGCTCTAAAGCCTTATTTGATATTTCATTTAAGACTTCATTATTCACCTGCTTGTTGAAATACTAGTTGAGTAGGAGTGGGGGCTTACTAATAGCTGAAAACTATAAAATATAAATACCTCGCTTAATATTTACATAAAGGATCAATTAACTGAAAAACACTTATAGAAAATTAAATTTACATCAACATTAGGTTTATCAATTTCTCGATTCAACTCTATAGTAAATGTATTTAGGATTTTCCATCCCCCCGTCTAGACTTCCTCCCTCCATGGACGGAATTCGACGAATTTGACCTTCTGTTATAGATGAAACACTTGCATAACAAACAAAAATTACTGAAGTTACAACAGACCAGTACACGTATAATTTTGTACGGACCAAATTACCGATATGGCCGTGGTAGGATGCAACGGTCACTGCCAAACGATTTACATGTCTTCGGAAGGAATAAAGAAGGTTTCCCACCTGGGAATTTCCCATCTGCCTCTTCCCCCATTGTCTCCAGACGTCAATCCCATTGAGCAAATGTGGGATGCGTTGCAGAGAAGGCTTTTTGATCACCACCCACAGCCAGATAACCTCCAACAACTGAGTGCAGCATTGCAGCAGCTATGGATTGAAATTCCAAATGAAGTAAACGACAACCTTATTGAGAGTATGCCCAATAGATGCACAAAGGTTTTGGCTAGAGGTCATTATACCCATTATTAATTGTTTCATAAAACTTTTATGTTGAATAAAAAACATTGAAAACCCAAAACTGAAATCTATTATTTTACAATTTGTCCAAATTCCTTAATTAAATTACTTTTTCAGGTGGAAAAAAAGACAATAATTTCTCATAAATATTAATGATGTTTATAATTTAAACAAAATATATGCTAGGCCCCATAAATACCACAAAACAGCCAATATCCCTATTCATTTTTGAGCAGTTTATATTTTTAGCGTATATTTTGCTCGGAATAAAAGAAAAAGTACAAATGGAATCCTATTGTTTACACTTTTTTTATCAAATGTACAAAAACGCAGATCGGCAAGTTTTTGTTATTTGAGCCTCTTAGAATAACTGTTTATCTGATCAGCAGATGGATAGAAATACGAAATTGTAATGTTGCCTTTTTCTACTATTGAAAAAGGCAACATTACAATTTCGTTTTGAAGAATCTGTTTTGATTCATCGTAATAAAAGGGCATATAATAGGGCCGCGATATTTAGAGTTCCATTTAGTCCGCTCGGGTAATTGCAAACCCTTTCGAACAAGTTAAAAAAAAACGAACTAACATCTATTTAAAATTGTAACCTACACATTGCCCTTATCTAGCAATATGCTTCTGAATATTGAGTGTTGAAATCGGATATTCCGATTATACAGCATTTCTGTGAATCGCTTCTTCTTTTTATACTTTCTATTCAGCCATTTGACTTCCTTTCAGTATCCCTTCCGATATATTAGAAAAAAAAATGAAGTACAATATGTGATAGTAAAATCGGTATGGTAAATAACTTGTGTACATATTGGATGTTTGCTCTTAGAATATATAAACTGAAGTCGTATCGCCAAACCATCTATTAAATGTAAGAGTTTTAGCATAGCTAATGGCTACCCGTTTCCTTGGTGATGTATGTCCCTCCCAAAACCTAAAGACTTCCAGATAAAACATTTAAGATAATGATAATAAATTAACTCCTCATAAATATTCGACTATGTAATACGCTCTGTAGTATGCATGAATATGTATTAGCATACAAAGCGGGCCCTATTTATAAATTCATTAGGTTATCTTAAAACCTAGAAGTACTAAAACCATTTATTTAATGCAGATCCGAACGAGGATTGAGATCTATATTAAGAATCTACCACTCATAATGTTTTAGCAGATTTCCCATAAGGGAAATCAGCTATTGAGGTCGTACTCATGACGCGGTTTCCGAGAATTTTCTTCAAATGTCCATCGATCCTACCTAGGAGATGACAAAAATGAGGTCCGTTCAAAAATGTTAAAATGATGTTATATATGTATGTCTATTACCGTCTCTAACGGTCGCAACGTGTGTTTATCGATACCAAACTTGGTGTTTAATCATTTTATGTAAAAATATAGATCAAGTTCGTAAATGGAGGAAATCAGACGAGTGGGAGAGGGGGAGGAATTTCGAAAAATCGAAATATCTCCGTTAGCCTACGTCGGATTGCAAAACTGCATAGAACCAATCTTGTTGAAAATTGAATGATCTATAAAAGTAAATCTGTAAAAGGTGATTCCGTATAATGAGAACTCACCGAGATGTTTGGATTTTCTAGTTTTCCGCTTTTTGTAAACCCCCACTCCTACTAGTGTCATATTATTAATATTATTAATTATTAATTAGCTGTTATATCATTAACCACTCCATTACAAGGCGAAATACCAAATATTGTTTTCAACAAAGCTTTATTATACGAGATACAAACACACACGTTCTGTTGACCTCCGTCCTATTCTTTTGTTCCTGGATTACTGAAATCTGATTGATTGAGGTGTAAATTATTCTGATTCATTTCAAATTACTCCACTAGCTATAGTAAATAGTTTATTTCCTTAACATTCACAGTGGTGTTACCGTATATAGATTTATCTGTTGTAAACCTTCCCATAGGAAATCTGCTTAGTTTACGCAGCCCCTGTGTGAGACACTTTTTTAATTTGCTATCTGCTTTAACACGAATTATTTAAGCCTCTTTTTCCAGTGATGTTCCATGCATCTTCAAGTACTGAGAACCCCATTTGAAATCTTTCAAATTTGTTTACCCACTTGCACGAAAATCGTGCTTCATGTTCATATTTGGAGATACAGTTTTGAACTGGTTGGTGTAAATTCGAACTTCAGCATTTTTGAAGAGACTTTTAAAAAATTCAGATTTCTTCCTTCGATCATTCTTGCCTGTCTATGTTTTTCATCAATATTGGTCTACCATTCTTTTCCATTTAGTTACTTAAAGTCGATACTCCAACTGCCGCCTTCCGCATGAGCTTTTACTCTGGTCATCCTGTTGAATACATTCCGATGGAAATGTGTTGCAGATCATATCCAAGTGGCTTTTGATACATTTGTCCGATAGAGAACAGGAGGATGGCTTGAGTTCTATCTTCCTTGGCGAGATCCCTTCTTTACAGACGTTTCGATTTCATCCCTATCAGGTGTGGAAATCATTGCTGAACTACCATTCGTTGGGCAGACTCAGAAGAACAGGCAGAGAATGTACAGTGCAGTTGCCATCTCCCCTGATTTGATTCCTTTCTGTGATAAGGTTTCTCCCGGGATTCAGCCCCCTAGTTAAAGGGGGGGGGATTTTTACAACTGACTAATCCCTCATGTCTGTATATACTCCTGCATATCTACGTGTGTTTTAGAACATCTCTTTTCAAGAGGCATTAGATGCAATTCGAGATGGATTTTCTTTAATTGCTGTCGTACCACTTCATTGCATTTCTCGCTGTATCATTGATATGGAGAGGGAGAGAGAGTGAGAGTGTGTGTGTGTGTGTGTGTGTGTGTGTGTGTGTGTGTGTGTGTGTGTGAGAGAGAGAGAGAGAGAGAGAGAGAGAGAGAGAGAGAGAGAGAGAGAGAGTGAGAGAGAGAGAGAGAAAGAGAGAGAGAGAGAGAGAGAGAGAGAGAGAGAGAGAGAGAACAGAGGGAGAGAGAGAGAGAGAGTGCGAGAGAGAGCGAGAGAGAGAGTAGAGAGAGAGAGAGAGATGGAGAGAGAGCGATGGAGAGAGAGAGAGAGATGGAGAGAGAAAGAGATGGAGAGAGAGAGAGAGAGAGAGAGAGAGGGAGAGAGAGAGAGAGAGAGGGAGAGAGAGAGAGAGAGAGAGAGAGAGAGAGAGAGAGAGAGAGAGAGAGAGAAAGAGAGAGAGAGTGAGAGAGACGTGAGAATAAAAAATCCAGGCTGGAGGGAGGCCATTCATCATCTCCCCCTCCCCCTTTTTCCCTCCCTTCGAACTCCTACTCACGTGCCCTAATATATATTTTATTTGAAGTTTTCACATTCTCTTTTCTTTCTTTCTTTCTCTCTTTCTTTATCTTTTTGATAACCATTCCATTCCTGCCTGACCGTCTCACAATTTTGCCTGAAACTCCCTCGTAAACTTATTAGTAATACAAGATCAATGCGATTGCAGCATTTAGTAACTATCTGTACCAAGTAGGTACTCTCAGTTTACAATCCTTTGTGTGTCCAAAATTCCACAAAACTCGAACATGAAGGCAAGAGTATCTGTAGACATGATTACAGAAGGTATCTAAAGTAGTCCATCCCAAATAGAAACCCAAGGTCGTTCAGATTTCCGATAGTTGAATTTCGAAATTGGCATGATCGATTTGTTTTATAAAACGATGATTTGAGTAGCTGATCAGGATCAATCTTCTGATATAAGGTGCTGAAGACTGAAGGGTTCAGTAGCGGTTTTTATTTAAGTATTTAGCCTCTTCGTACTGATCTGTCCCTGTTCTATGTAGTGAGTTCTGTTATGTATTGCCAGTCTTGAAGTTAATTCCAGTACAACTTTCAGTTATCTAAAATATCACATTCTGCCTTCGAGGGATTAGAGCGATAATTGCTAGAGGGCGAGTTAAGTCCTAGTATGTAGCACGATGTGTATAAGGTAACCTAAAACTAAATGCCGTCGCTTCAAAATTGATCCCGGAAAGGTCAAAATAGATAATTCCTTTGAAATGTGAAAACTGAAAATTGGCGCTATTACAGAACATTGTGAGAATGGAACTAATATAGGCGTGGTTTAACGAATAGCAGCTTGCAGGTATATATTTATCGTGTAGCTTTCGCCTCTAGGAACCATATTGAAACAACAATAGGAAATATATAAAAATACTAAAAGTCAAGTAACAAAAGTCCGCCTTCACGCAGGGGCTTTACTCTGGCATCCTGTAAACTACAGCGATGGAAATGTGTTCCAGATGATATCCAAGGGATTTTGATACATTTGTCCGATAGAGAACAGGAGGATGGCTTGAGTTCTATCTTCCTTGGCGAGATCCCTTCTTTACAGACGTTTCGATTTCATCCCTATCAGGTGTGGAAATCATTGCTGAACTACCATTCGTTGGGCAACAGACTAAGAATGTACAGTGCAGTTGCCATCTCCCCTGATTTGATTCCTTTCTGTGATAAGGTTTCTCCCGGGATTCAGCCCCCTAGTTAAAGGGGGGGGGATTTTTACAACTGACTAATCCCTCATGTCTGTATATACTCCTGCATATCTACGTGTGTTTTGGAACATCTCTTTTCCGAGCGCATTAGATGCAGTTAATGAAACGGCCGAACTGCTTTTATTGCTGTCGTACCACTTGATTGCATTTCTCTTTGTATCATTGTTATGGAGAGGGAAAGCGAGTGAGAGTGAGAGAGTGTGTGTGTGTGTGTATGTGTGTGTGTGTGTGTGTGTGTGTGCCTGTGTGTGTGTGTGAGAGAGAGAGAGAGAGAGAGAAGATAGAGAGAGAGAGAGCGAGAGAGAGAGAGAGAGAGAGAGAGAGAGAGAGAGGAGCAGAGAGAGAGAAGGAGAGTAGAAGAGAGGAGAGCGAGAGAGAGAGAGAGAAGAGAGAGAGGAGAGAGGAGAGAGAGAGAGAGGAGAGAGAGAGAGGGGAGAGTGAGAGAGAGAGAGAAGAGAGAGAGAAGAGGGAGAGAGAGGAGAGAGAGAGAGAGGAGAGAGAGAGAAGAGAGAGAGAAGAGAGAGAGAGAGAGAGAGAGAGAGAGAGAGAGAGAGAGAGAGGAGAGAGAGAGAGGAGAGAGAGAGAGAGAGAGAAGAGAGAGAAGAGAGGAAAAGAGGGGGGAGGGGAGAAGGATTGAGAGAGACGTGAAATAAAAAATCCAGAAGGCTGGAGGGAAGCCATTCATCATCTCCCCCTAACACCCCTTTTTTTTTTTTGATCTACCCCTCCACCTCCCCCCTCCCCCCCTCCTCCCCCTCCCCCTTTTTTTCTTTTACCCTCCCTTAAGATGCCTTTTCGAAGAGAACATCCTACTCTCACGCGCCCTAAATATATATTTTTAAATTGAAGTTTTCCCACATTCTCTTTTCTTCTTCTTGTCTTTCTTTCTCTCTTTCTTTATATCTTTTTGAAAACAACCATTCCATTTTAGCCTACGTGAACCGTCTCACAATTTTGCATGAAACCTCCCTCGGTTAAACCCTTATTCAAGTAATACAAATCAATGCGATATGCAGCATTATAGTAACTAACCTTGACCAAGTAAGTACTCTCAGTTTACCAATCCTTTGAGTGTCCAAAATTCCAACAAAAACCTACGAACATGAAACGGCAAGAGTATCTGTAGACATGAATACAGAAGGGATCGTCAAGTAGTTCCATTCCACATCCCAAAATAGAAAACCCAAGGACGTTCAGATTTCCTGATAGTTTAATTTTCGAAATTGGGCATGATCGATTTTGTTTTATAAAAACGATGATTTGAAGTAGCAAGGATCCGATCAATCTTCTCATATAAGGTGCGAAGACTAGAAGCGGTTCAGACAGCGGTTTTTTTTTATATTAAGTATTTAGCCTCTTCGTACTGATTCTGTCCCTGTTCTATGTAGTGAGGTTTCTGTTATGTATATTGGCCAGGCCTTTGAAAATTATTCCAGTACAACTTTCATGTATTCCTAAAATATCACCATTATTCCTTAATTCTGTCCTTCCTTCGAGGGGGGGTTATTTAGAGCGATAATTGCAAGAGGGCGAGTGTTTAAGTCGAGTATGTAGCAACGACGTGTTATATGGTAACCCCTAAAACTAAATGCCCGTCGCTTCAAAAAATTGGATCCCCCCGGAAAAGGTCAAAACGGATAATTCCTTTGAAATGTGAAAACCTGAAAATTGGTTGGCGCTAATTATCAGAGAACATTTGTGAGGAATGGAACTAATATAGGCGTGGTTTAACGATTAGCAGCTTCCAGGTATATATTTATTGTGTAGCGTTCGCTCCCAGACCATATTGAACAAACAATAGAATATATAAAATACTAAAGCAATAAAAAAAGTCCGTCACGCAGGGGCTGCGTAAACTAAAAAATAAGCAGATTTCCACGTGAAAGGTTTTAACAATAGGAGAAATACAACGAGAGCTTGAGGGCAGTTAATGAAACGGGCCGAACTAGCTTTTGGCGGGAAAGCCACTTATACGGTTCGACCGTGTAGGCCGGGCCAGATTTAATAAAATTATGGCAAATATCACGGTAAAAGTATTCAAGATAGAGAATAAATGATATATCAATATTTATAGAAAATTTATTTTGTAATAAAGATTGATTCTGTACAATTTTTTTCGACGCGACGTATAGGTAACGGAGATATTTTGAATTTTTTTTCGAAAAAAAAAATCCTCCCCTCTAAAACCCCCCCCTCCCACTGGTCCGATTTCATTCATTTTCAGCCGTTACGAACGTTGATCTTTCTTTCTTTTTACATAAAACGCTTCTTCTTAAATATGAAGTTTGGTAAGGACAAACAAACAAAAATTGGCGAGACCGCTAGAGGCGGTAACAGACAAATATAATATAAAGTAAATATATATATTAATATATATATTATATAAATATAATATATATAATACAGTTATTGGAAAACGGAGAACGGACTTTTTCCATTTTGGTCATCTACTTAGGTAGGATCGATGGGACATTTTGAAGAAATAATTTGTCGAAAATTCCCCGTCATGATAACAATCTCAATAGCTGGATTTCCCCTTGAGGGAGAAATCTGCTAATATTAAAAAAGGACAAACTATAATTAGGAATAAATTACAAAAACAATTATTTATATCTAATTGTTAAAACTAAAGCTATTCAAACAAACAAATACAAAAATTTACGTACATACATAAAGTTAGTAGGTTACATTATCTAAATCCTGTCTTCTTCAGATTTTTAATGGTCATGTCTTTTGCAGTCTGTTAGTACATGTCTTATTGTAAGCGGACCATTACAAAAAATACATTTAGACATGGTTTTCTTTTTAAATAGAAAACCATGGATTTGGAGAGTATGAGCTGTTCGTTGTCTAGTTAGTGTCAGTAGAATAGACTACTTTCGATGGAATGTTATTTTGTGACTCGGAGGTAGGAGTTTTCCCATTTGTTTGCCAGCAATAGAAATGAATATTAAGTTGCGGTCAAATTTTTACTTCTCTTTGTCCTAAGCTCTGGTTAGTTGGCTGACTGATTCTCTAGGTGTTTGAGGGATACTCTGGAGGTACAATTCACTTCTAGAAGAGATTTATTTTCAACTACTTTTATTTATAAGACTAGTGGACGTGGCTTTGATCATTGAGCTGTGGGAATTTTTACAGGAACTGAGGCTGAGAACGAAGGAGTGTAAGGAGATTTCGAGGAATATAATTAGGCAGAGTGAAGGCGATAATAGGTATTCAGACAAGAAACTGAGGGAGAGAGCTTTGAATTGTGAATTCATGAATGAACTATTGAGGATTGCATAATCATAATAACAAGTCTCAGTTTCACAAGGGCAACCTTCTGTCCTAGCTTATGATGAATGCATTATTGATCGAGATATGGTTAATTGCATTGCCCACTTTAATCAGTATTTCTAGTGAAGCTTCTTTTCTCATCGATATTGCCGTCAGTGACAAACATTAAGCTATTTTTTTTTATCACACTGCCTCCAAATTTTGAATTCATAGTTTTTTACTTAACAGAACTTTCTGAATAAAACTAATATCTGAAATATTAGTTTAAATTTCTTACTACAAAAGTTGTTATGATATTGTTACGTTTATTACAAAAGTTATAAACGTTGTTTATTAGAGATCTTTTGGATTCTAAAATTAAACACACAAGCTTTAGAGTTTTTATCACTGCACAATTTATTTGGCAATGCACTACACACTTGGTAATTTTTTCTTAACTATTACTCACAGTATGCACTACTAACTTCACTTCTTATTGCACAGTACAATAACTCAAGATCAATAAATCATTGAAGATCACAAAACACGGCACTGCACTGATCTTCAGAGAAAACTCGGCAATGCACTGTTCTTCACATGGACTGCAGGGATCATCACATAAAAAATTGTACCACACTGAAATTGAAATCAACTGATCACTTAAGCTGTTATTCACTAGGAGATAACTGAGAACAAACTAACTGTCTAGGTGGGAACTAGCGCCGCCTTGAACATTAATGGTCCTGACACTTTCATCTGTCGGCTGCCTTTATCTACTTCGTAAATACTTGATCAACTTTATCCGAATCCCCATGCACGTAGCTTTCACAACAATATGAATTCTGTATGCACAGTTTATAATTTTCAAATATTTGAATTAGCTACGAATTTTTCAACCATACTCGAGTGCTCAAAGTTGATTGTGTCCCTTCAACTTTTCGTAATGTTCTATATTCCAAGGCTTAGGCAAAATTAACGCAAATAAATTTTCTTGTCAAAACAGCCTAGGTTGATTTCATTCCATAAAATGTTGATCTATACTTACAAATAATTCTAAAGAGTGTTAATAGTTTAATGGCGAGGGTCATCAATAAGATCACAATAATGTATAAAGAATTAGTAGAATTCTAAAGATACACCTTCTCATTTATTAAATTATTATATTGGGATTAGGGGAAATATCTTTGTCGTTTTAAAACTCTTATTCAGCTGCACTATATAAGAGCTGTGTTATATATTATTCATATGAATGATTTATGATACCCAACCTGGCTAGAAAAATGTGGTAACCTGTAGATAACCCGTCCCAATCAACCATAGTAACAAAAAGTGGATCAATTATAATGAAATATTATTATGATTTGTCAACATCAAAAATATATATAAGTATATTTTTTTCAGAAAAACCCCGGTACGCTGAGGGTTCCAGAGACTGAGAAGGAGAAGGAGAGGTTTGAGATGGACATGTACGTGGAGACTGGTCGCTCTGGGCAGATCTCCCGGCACATCGGTGGGCTGTGTGCCGAAGCGGCGGATGCTACCTACACCAGGAGGGCCGATCTCATACACTGGGCCAGGATACAAGGTAATATACAATAATATACTATATAGAAATCTAATTAAGATAGAGAAAGGAGGGGGTTTAGGTAAAAGGGGAAAAAGGTAGAGAGGAGGGAGGGGTTGGGAGAGAGAGAAGAAAGAGAGAGAGAGAGAGAGAGAGAGAGAGAGAGCGGGGGGAGAGCGAGAGAGCGAGAGAGAGGGAGAGGGAGAGAGTGGGGGAGAGCGAGAGAGGGAGAGAGAGAGAGAGAGAGAGAGAGAGAGAGAGAGAGAGAGAGAGAGAGAGAGAGAGAGAGAGAGAGAGAGAGAGTTGTTATTGGGAGTGTGCGCGCGTGCGTGTGTGTGTGTGTGTGTGTGTGTGTGAGAGAGAGAGAGAGAGAGAGAGAGAGAGAGAGAGAGAGAGAGAGAGAGAGAGAGAGAGAGAGAGAGAGAGAGAGAGAGAGAGAGAGAGAGAGAGTGAGAGAGAGAGAGAGAGAGAGAGAGAGAGAGAGAGAGAGAGAGAGAGAGAGAGAGAGAGAGAGAGAGAGAGAGAGAGAGAGAGAGAGAGAGAGAGAGAGAGAGA
This sequence comes from Riptortus pedestris, assembly GCA_019009955.1. Classification (NCBI taxonomy): domain Eukaryota; kingdom Metazoa; phylum Arthropoda; class Insecta; order Hemiptera; family Alydidae; genus Riptortus; species Riptortus pedestris. The sequence goes on from CM032228.1 coordinate 38,016,703, forward strand.
GAGAGAGAGATCCCAAAGACGACATTGGGACCCCCATCATGAGGGTTTTCAACAAAATACAATTAACCTTTTACATGCCGCTCTGTGATTCCAGTAAAAATTTTATTTTTTTTCTCCAATATTGGTCTCAACATGTTTCAGTTTAAATAGTTAATACAAAAAATCTAAAAAAAAAAATTTTTTTGGTGGTTTTCCAACTTGTTCCAGAAGTGGAACATTGGCAGGTTCAGGTTATGCAAAGAGAAACAACATACTTTTTCTTAATACTTTCATTAGAATGTTCGATACAATAAGAATAATGTTGTTTTTATTAATATTAAAAAAAGTAAAAATTGTTATTATATTGTAATAAAACATTGAAACTGTTTGTAAAATAATAAAAAAATGCGTATGAACAATAAGAATACGGAATCAAACAATTTTGCTCTGCAAATATAAGATTTAAAATCCGTGATATTGCGGAAAACAATCAATATGAATGCGTTTCTGGCATTCTTTGCATAGATATTTCGTGTTGGTGCCACAATGAACACACCTTCCTTGGGAAGCCGAAATTATATAATGTCCATCTGTCTTTCGCCTGCTAGGAGGGATGGTATTCTTCGGGCCTGTCCGCGGACCATCTTTCCGTGGTAAAGCCCGCATTAGTGCCATAGCCACCTAAGATATCAATTTATTCTGAATAAGTTTTGTAATAACTGATAATAATTTTTGGAAAACAAAAAAAATAATAAAAATGATTATGATTTTACCTGCCGTCGAAAATCTAGATGAGTAATCTGAGGAGACGACGATTTTTTGTGGATTTCTTTGTAAAGTAGCCAGGATGTGACTACGGCCATGTTGAGAGCATTGGAAAATAGGTTCCACCACCATTTTTTTGAGCGAAGCTTAGGACGATATGACCCAAGCATACGGTCTAAAATATCCACTCCGCCCATCCCACGATTATAATTTGCAAGAATGTTTGGTTGGTCTTATGGATGTTTTAGTTTTCTTCTCTGCTGAATATATAAACAAAAAATAAATCTTCATCTGAACTGTTTCCCGATTCAGGATCACTCAACGATTTTAGGTAGTCCAAATATTCCACTGCTTCTTCCACGGTACGAAATATTTTTTCCATTTTTAGTTATAGATAATTTAAAAAAAAATCCACGAATAAAATACTTAAACTATAATAAAATAAGAGAAAGAAACGCGATGCGGTTACGACAAGAACACAGTAATAACTGAGATAACTACACCAAAGGATGTTTGGCGTAGTATTTCCAATAATATGTGTTCTAAGAAAATAAAAAAAAAATACGCAGATCTTCTCTATCGCTAAGGAGTTATAACAAAAATTGAAGATCTTAGAAAAGCAATTAGTAGTTCCATGAATTTTCGTGTTCAGTTTTGTACGAAGAAAACAACGTAGGAAACAATGAATAGAACGATCATTTCTATAGCGTGAAGCTGCCATTGTTCCATATGTGGAACATTACATTTATAATAAGTAAAACTGATTTTTACCATTTTTTTATTTACATTTTCTACAATGCATTATATTCAGTAATCTATCACAATTAATTAAATCGGTATTAAAATTAAATTTTATTGCTACAGAATTAAAACGAAAAAAAATAATAAAGACGCCTCTTGACATTGAAAAATCATAAACTTTAACTTTTTTTTACCGAACTAAAAGTGATGAAATCTTTATTGAAAAAAATTTAAAAAAATATTTCAATCTTTGTTTTGATGGGAAAAAATTGCTTTTGCAAAAAAAATAATAATTAAGTTGGTCGAAAAAATTGTTTAAAATATGTTCCACTTCTGGAACAATGGCGTGTAAAAGGTTAATAATTCAACTAACATGATGAAGAAGTCCATTTAACGTTCACTGCACTTCCCTCCGAATTTTGAGATATCGGCAAAGAAATTTGAATCCAAAGGTAATACTGCTAAAATACTCACGATGTTATCTGAGTCGAAATACTTATTCATTTACTTGTTTTTGCCTGTTCATGTTTTAAGTCTTTCAGGATGGATAAAGACATTTCGAAAAATCATTAAATTGTTGATAGAAATTAATTTCTATAATTGGATTCAAATAATGTAACAATGTTTAGGAGGCCACTCTGAACAATTTGCATTTTAACTTTCTTTCACTGAAGATTCATGATTTATTCCATGAAAATTATATGATACCAAAGGAATAGACTTTAATTTCCTTAAGAAGTTTGTATTAAATACCACAAATTCTCAGGCGTTGTCCTTTTAAAATTATAATAACCTTTTAGTGAAAGAATGAGACTAACAAAACGACACTTTTTCATCGACTGACTTCATCATCTACATAGATTTATTATGAAGGAATATGCGTTCACAAGGGGAAAAAATGAAATAGCAACCATAGTTGTACCAGAACCAACAAGTCATATCTCACGACAAAATCATACGATCAGATATTAATTCAGTTCTTAAGGAACAACGAGAAAGAACATGACATGTTAGGTTGAGCACGACAAACCCAGTGACATATTTAAGCATGTTCATGGCTGAAATGCTATTTTGTCGAGTCGATTATCACATTCCGTTTGGCATAACTTGCGATCTGACGTAACGAGAACAATTGGTAATTCCATAGTTCGGGGTAAAACTTTTAACACATATTCCTAAGACCAGACCAAAGGAGGAGCTTAAATGTTTCGAAAATACACAACTTATATAATATTAAAAACTTGATTTTAACAAATATAGAGGTCGTTGTTCGTTAATTATTAGGTCCATTGACATATATGAAAACAATTCAATTCTGCCTCAAAAAACCATTTTGCCTTTTTATTTCAATTTAGTTATTTTTAGACATCGCATCAATGCTGCCTTCTAAAGAATTCCAACTACTAAAATTTCACTACACTAATTCAAAATAAAAAGGAATAATATTAACTGAGTGCAAATATGATAACGGAGCTCAGGTTAGCCATATGAGTCAAAGCATTCACCCTAATTTCACATGGAAAAGCTAGAGTGGTGAGTCCCACCTGACCAATAGTAATTTATTTTGTGACGAACTCATTAAATAAAATCCTTAATCTTACCTTTGCTAAAAAAAGGGTGGTAACCTCTAGATAACCTATCTAAACGAACAACTATAAATCAGATGGACGGAAAAAAGAATCCTTAAATCGTATTAAAAAAAAAAAAAAAAATCGAAGAATATACGTTTATATCAATGAAACTTGAGCTAGTACAGTTGTGTTAGTTTTATTTAATTGTTGTGTGTATGTTGATGTTAAAACAGATTTTCCTTTAGGGAAATCATATAATGAGGATGAGCTCAAGTGTGATTTTAGACAAATGTCCCTTGATGCTGCATAGGAAATGACGAAAATGCGATCCGCTCGAAATTTCCACACACACATACCCATGCGGTCATACTCACTAAAAAGAAAGTCCGTCACGCAGGGGCTGCTTAAACTAAGCAGATTTCCCACGTGAAGTTTTACAATAGAGAAATCTGCCTAATAACAACTGTAGTAGTAAGAAACCTCGAAACCTATTCACGAGGGACGAATAGTTAAGGAAACGGCCGCCAGAGCTCTCGGCGGAAAGTCCGAACATAGCCGACTCCTGCCGACCACACGCAGAATACAAATGCAAATATCTCGGTTAATATTCAAGATACAGAATAAATGTATAGATCAATATTTATAGTAAATTTAATTTGCAATAAGATTCCTTATATACAATTTCTCGATCCGACGCATAATAACGGAGATATTTTGAATTTTCAAAAATCCCGCTGTAACCCCCCCCCCTCCCACTAGTCCGATTTCAGCCATTAACGAACTTGATCTTCCTTTTTACATAAAACGATTAAATTCCGAGTTTGGTAACGATCAAATAAAAATTGGGACCGCTAGAGCGTTAACAGACAAATAAATTTGCAGGACAACGAAAATTCCAACCGCTGGAGCAGACAGCCGAGGTTCTCACAATGATAATACTCCCCAGCGATGCAGCCTCAAAAATAGAATATATATATATATATATATATATATATATATATATATATATATATATGTATATATAATTTCGAACGGACCTCATTTTCGTCATCTCCTGGGTAGGATCGATGGAAATTTTTCGAAACTCGCGTCATGAGTATGACCTCTATAGCTGATTTCCCTTAAGGGAAATCTGCTAATAACACATGCGCGCCCTTATAAGAAACTGGGGGGGGGGTGGACAAATTGGAGTATACGCTAGAAATGAGTTAGGATGTCCAAATGAAATATATTCATATCCATTAAATACTAAAAAAGTCCGACACGCAGGAGCTGCGTAAACTTATCGGGTTTCCCGCATTCTGGAATGACATCAGTAATGTTTCTATATATATCAAAAAATATTCTCTATTTCAAAGCCCAAATTCGACGAGCAGTAGGGGGGGGGGTCTAATAAAGGCTGGAAACAAGAAATTGCCAATATTACGCCTAATATTTGCGATGCGAGAAAATGTGTAGAGCACAATTGTATAACAAGAATAGCTGTATAGCTATTTATGATCCGACTCCATTATACCGGAGATATTTTGAATTACCGAATTCCCCACTCACTAAACCTCCCTACGACTATAAACTTTACTGTTGAATGACAAATCTGAAATATCTCCACTATTATGAGCCGGTTAGAAACATTATACAGAACCAAACTTGATGCAAATTTCATTCTATAAAAGTTGTTCTATACATTTTTTTCTCTATTCCGAATATTAACTAAGATATTTGCATTTTTTAGTTTTCACTCTTCAGAAATCCCTACTCGTACTCGTTTCATATTGACGAGAAGCTGACATTTCGTGAAACTACTTATTCCTAATCTGAATCTCAAATATGGTTTTCAACGAACCTTTACGATGTGAGGCACATGTAAATATGTTAGATGTGACATCATGAATAAAGATTATACTGACTAGAAACCTCAATATTTACCTTATCGATACCATACTTAAAACTTATTTATTTATTGGAGCTTTGCAGCTTTGGTGATGTTCTAAACAAAAGCTTCGTAACTTAAAAAACTAAACAAAACAAAACTCAAATGAAAACAAAACAAATAACCAAATTAAACAAAACAGAAATGGAACATAGAACACAGAACATAAAAGGATCACAAAACAGAGAGAAAACACGAAAAACAGAGATGGGAAAGAAACAGAAACGCAACACAAAACAGAACTGGAAAGCAAAAAAAAAAGAAAAAAAGAAATAGATCACAAAAGGCGAAATTAAAAAAATAAAAAATAAAAAACTGAATGAGGCACAAAAACGAAAATGAAACTCTAAAAACAAAATACAAGACTGGAAATCAAAAAATTAAAATGGCACACAACAAAGAACAAAATAAATGAACATGGGAACGAATAAAGACAAAATTCAAAGCTAGGTACAAAACTCAGAATCGAAACTATTAGACAATAGGGAAATCATTAATAAAATATTTAAATATTCAATAAATAAGTAAGTAAATCAATAATTAAAATAAAATTGATATATAAAATGAATAAAGAAAGTTATTAAGGTTTAGATAAAACATAAGTTGTTACAGGTGACTATTTACATAAAACTCTGTACCTCCCTAATATACACACTCAAGTGAGTGAAAACTTGAAAACCAAAAAATTGAGGTTTAGATAAAACGTTTATTTTTGCATCCAAAAATGTTATATAAATAAAAATGTAAAACTTAAATTAAAAATATATCAGATTTTTGAATAGATGTGTATAGTCTTTAAATGTTTGAGAAAAGTATCTATGTATGGACTCCTCTTTGTCAGTAGTTGGTGTAAATTATTTTTTATCTGTAAGTAATTGCGTTGCCTGCAGTCAGTCAGTATATGTTCAACTGTCAGAGCTACATTACAACATCTACAAATCGGTTTGTCGGGTTTGTCCATCAAGTATGAGTGTGTTAGTAGAGTGTGTCCAATTCGTAACCGTGCAAGTATTACTTGTTCTAAAGTCATAAGCCCAAGGCTTCACTGGATGTTTAATTTATCTAATACATAAATGATTTAGTCTACTTAAAACTTAAACTATTCATATAAAGCTCAAGATAGACGAGGGGAAGGAGGGTAAGAAGATGAAATTAAATTTCCAAATGTCTCCGTTTTTACGAGTGATTATGGATTGGAAAATTGTATATAACCATTTTTTTTATTCATTTAGTGCCCTTCAATATCTGATCCATATACTGTTTCAATTTGAATATTATGCTGGCACGTGGAAAATCTACTTAGTTTATACAGCACCTGCACGATGGATTTTTTAATGAGTTGTTTCTAGTATTGTTCCAATTTGTGGGGGATTTTTTGATAGACAAGATAACCAAAACTATATGGCATCAGATAATTCTTTAATTTGTTTTATGTTATTATTATTCAAAGAGTTAGAAAAACACATAAATATCTAATATATAACCAATAAAATGTGCAGAGATAGTTCCTGTATTCAGTTATTTGAGTGAACCTTCATTCAACTTATAAGCTAGTAGGGGATTGCTGAATAATGAAAATATTTTAGAGGAATTTCGACCCTGCTTTATCATGGATATATATTCTGTCCCCTCTGAAAATCCAATTTGTACAACATAGCTGAAATAGTTTCGTTTGTTAAAAGCTTGCTTGTTATTACATTATTTCTGAATATATCCCAGATAGTGTGGGGAGGGCAGACAGAGTCCATTATATCTCTTTCTCAGGATTTTATTTCCATTATACAATATTAAGGTTTTTCCATTTTACTTTACTTGTATACAGAAAGATGTTATTTTTGAAGTATGATTGTTTCACCTTCACGGAAAATATGGAGCATAATAAATAGACATTTTCTGAATGGTGGGCTTTATCTAAAAAATAAAATATATTACCTGTGTACGTTGTTTCTAAACAGAAATATAATTTTAAACATTTCCTATAGGTTGCTTCAATTAAAAATCTCTTATTTTTTAAAATACCAATTGCCCTTTTAAAACATTGCACATAAATTGCTGTTTAGGTTAAAAAAAAAAAAAAAAAAGTAAAAAGTTTCGACAACTACATACTACATATTCAGGGCTATAATTATTATAGAGACCATTAAACATATATATATATATATATATATATATATATATATATATATATATAAACCAATTGTCCTTTTAAAACATTGTACATGAATTGCAGTATTTCACTTTGTACCAAATATTTTTTTTTTTAATTCACAAAAATGAATTTTATAATAATTTTTCTAGGTCCGTTATAAGTACAGTTAAAACAACAATGTTCAGGTCTTATCACAAATAATTTTAATTTAACACAAATAAGAAGAAGAAATGTGGTTTTCTTGCTTATTGTTCAAATATTGTAATCAAACCATTGAAAACAATATTATTTATACCAAATTTGAGATACCAAATCACCAGGTACCACAGCGAGTTTCACCCCTCTTATCGGGAATCTTTTTCTCTGTTGTATTATTACTTTTCTGATATTGTAGTAGGAGTTTTACAGTCTTCATAAAAATATAATTTTTCTGTAATCGTTGAATAATGGTAACATTACTAAACTGAAATGATGAAATGAGTGAAGAAAGTGAAACATTTTGCAATAGAGTGACGAAAGTGAATTGCCTTCTTAATTAGTAATAAGTATAAATTAAAAAATAATTTGAAGTTGGAAATTAAATGCTTTTAAATGTTTCTTAACATTGTAAGAATTTATTTTAACAAAATAAATTGAAATGCGAATGAATTATTGGTGGAAATAATCAATATATTTTAAAATTAAATTATAATAATAATTACCTTCCTTGTTTATAACCTGCACTTGTTTATAACTGCACTACTTCACAATCATCACTAGTTGTTTTATAACTATGCTTATAACCTTTCACAACCATGCTTATAACCTACCAACAACATACCTTCACAACATCCTAATTTTGTTCATATTCTGGTTACATCTGATCATGTATTACACGATTACAGAAAAAAATTAATATTACACTCGTGACGAAAGTAGAATTTACAACTCTCGTGAAATTACCACACTCGCTTCGCTCGTATGGGTAAACGTTTCACACGAGTTGTAAAATGATCTACTTTCGTCACTTGTATAATAAATAACTATTCTTCTCAAACATAACTTCTTTCCATCTCTTGGTCATTTCATTTTTGACACCTTTATTAAAAAGAGGTGGTGATAGGTAGCTGTACATTTATCCGGTTTCATAATTTGCAGAGGGATCAGTAGAAGAGAGATATTTTTTCAGCTTTGTATTCTACTTGGTAAACAAGTATCAAGAAATTCTTGCTACAGATTTTTATTGTATATATATATTTCAGTAGGACCTTCCTTGTTAAAACTGGTGACGTGTAGTTTTACTGTCATCCCTTCAGAAGGGCCAGTTACAAGGCCGGCAGAGAGAACACGTGAAGAGAAGGATATATATTTTTTTTCCCAGCTCGGTATCCTAATAGTCGGACAAGAGGCTACAAGTCCTTGTTACAAGTCTGTATTGATCCCCGTGACACCTTGATAGATAGAGCCAGCGGTCTGAGGGTCACTCTTAATTGGGATCCTACAATACCCCCCCACTCGATCCCCCCCCATGGTTCGATTTCCTGTGGGACAATGGAAAAGCTCTCCTTTATTGCCTCTCCAGTCTCTTTGCCAATCTTCATTACGCCACTGTCACATTCATCTCCTTGGAAAGCACTTACTACCTTTTTCAATTCCACCTACGACAGTCGATATCAAATCTATCACTTTTATACTCAAATTATTGTCTCTCTCTTTTCTCTGTTCTGTACAATCAGTAATGGCATCACTAAAGCATCCATAAGTAATTAAAACGTTCTGTTTTACGTTCTCTTCCGGAAAGGCCGGCCAAAAACGTTAGAAACTGAGACTGGGCCCTGGTTGATGGCCAGCCAACCGCACTTAGCCGAAGTGGCACTTAGCAGAAAAAGTCCATCACGCAGGGGCTGAGTTGACTAAGCAGATTTCCATCGTACGCCACGTTTTTGCATTTACCTCAAAACGTAAAGGTTAAATGATAACAATATAAAGTATTTAGGCTTCAAGTAATGTGCTTCTAATATAACACCTCACTGTCAATATGACACGGGGGTTTACTGTAGACCAAAAACTAAAAAAATATTGCAAATATCTCGTTAATAATCAAGATAAAGCAAGAATGTACATAACTACATATATAGGGAATTACATTTTTAATTATATTGGTTCGATACAATTTTTCGATCTGACGTATAGTAACGGGGATATTTCGAAATTCCCCCCTCCCACTGTTCCAATTTCAGCCATTTACAAACTTGATCTTTCTTTTTACATAAATGATTAAATACCAAGTTTAGTAACGATTAAACAAAAATTGTGACCGCTAGAGCGTTAACAGATATAAATATATATATATATAGTTAGTTAGTTAGTTTTGAACGGACCTCATTTTCGCATCTCCTGGTTAGGATAGGTGGATATTTGAAGAATGTAGTACGACTTCTATAGCTGATTTCCCTTAGGAGAAATCTGCTAAAAATTGGAAATTTTAGGTTTTCCAAAAATTATAAATTAGTTAGGTAAATGATTAGGTCGTGGGAGGTCAAAAAGCGTGAACAGTTAATAAGCGTCTAAATTATGTAGGCGTGGAGATGTAACTGGTAAGTAAATTAATAAACAGGCAAAGCATTTTAGGCATGTTTTGGCGTTAGTGCTATTTAGTTGTTTAGTACATCGGTGATTCTTGTTTTATATTGCGTCACGATATATCCAGTCATGTAAATTCAGTCCAGTTATTCTAGTATCCAACCGTGTTTTTATTTTTTATTAGTATCTTTGTTTAGTTGGTACCATTGAGATAAATATTGACGCAGACGGATAATTGGTAATTAACTGTACTGTTTAGTGATAAACAAAGGAAAACCTTCGATTTATACTGAAAGTATACATCTTTGAACATTTTGTATACTTATTATACTTCTATAAATACCAGTAAATTTCGATTAAATAATGATTTTAATAATTAAATATTGATATTAAAACATACGGACAGGATGAAGTCAGCTCCCTTAGCTTTGAGTCAGGTTATATTTTGCTAAACAGTCTAGTTGACCTACCAGTTAATGTGACCCGACCCATACCCCTTTTAGCAGATTTCCCTAACGGAAAATCAGCTATTAAAGTCGTACTCATGACGCGATTTTCGAAAAATAATTTCAAATGTCCATCCATCCTAACCAGGAGATGAGGAAAACTAGGTCGGTTCAAAACTATATCTATATATATAATTGTAACCTCGGTCTGTACATTGATTTTTTTTGCGAAATTTCACGATAACTTTTCGTTTCACATGTCATAGACACCATAACTGCATTTTGTTTCTTTCGTGTATGTTTGTTTATTTGTTTGTTTGTTTATTTGTTACCTTTTCACGCATAAACGGCTGAACCGAATTTTATGAAACTTGGTATGTATATTTCTATTAACCCAACATAGACTTTAGGCTATGTTAATGTTCTCTGAGAAGAACAGGAGTGGGGGTTATAAGGGAGGCCTGAAATTAAAAATAGCGATATTTCGTTTCCTATTGCATTTTTGAAAATTATGCAAATAAAAAAAGTTGTTTAATTTGTTATTTAGAGTAACTTTTGTTATTTACACTTTTGTCGTATACGCTAAAAATGATAGCAGAAGTCAACAATTTTATTTGGCAAAAAAGACTCAACCGAACTAAACCAAACTCGGTATGTGAATTAGCACTAACGTCTTCCTTATAATAAGCCATACTAGCATTTCTAGGGACGGGCAGGAGTGGGGGTTATAAGGGAAGCCTGAAATTAAAAATAGTGATATTTCGTTTCCTATTGGGGTTTCGGCAAATATGCACATACTAAAGTTGTTTATTTTATTATTTATGGAAATTTGCTCAACAATTCTTTGGAACTACCAGGTACCTCACCGGGAAAAATTAATTCAAATGTATGTTAATATTTTGTGCTTAATAATTCAAATCTATGCATAATGCACAGGAAACGGGAAATATGACAATATGGAGAACAGTGAAGTCTTACATAAAAAAATAATTTTATTATTAACAAACCCACAGAAACGACGGGTATTTAAACTAAACACTGGGACGGGTAAATGTCAAAATATTGTGCAAAGTAAAGCCTTGCCAAAAAAAATACCATCACCATTCAGCCTCAAATGAATTCCCGAGCGAAGCCGGGTATCTGAGCTAGTATATATATATATATATATATATATATATAAATATATATATATATATATATATATATATATATATATATATATATCTATATATGATATCGCGGTGGTGTGCGCAATTTTTGTGTAATCGTTACTAAACTCGGTATTTAATCGTTTTATGTAAAAAGAACGATCAAGTTCTTTAATGGCTGAAATCGGATCAGTGGAAGGGGGGGGGGTTTAGGGGGCCGGATTTTCAAAAAGTTCGAAATATCTCCGTTACTATACGTTGGATCGAAAAAGTGTATAGAACCAATCTTATTGCAAATTATATGTACTATAATTATTGTTTTATACATTTATTCTCTATCTTGAATATTAACCGAGATATTTGCATTTTTCAGTTTTCAGCCTTCAGCAAACCCCTACTTCTTCTCATGTCACATAAAGAATACTCGGCTATGTAATAAACCACATTCGAAGTTTAGATACCAAATATTGTTTCTAAGAATCATTTATTATACGAGATACGCGGAATTATGTTCTAGTGACCCCTCCCTCCCCCCTTCTTAAGTTTTTGGAAAACTTAAATTTGATTGATCGGGATAAAAAGAATTCTGATTCATTATAAATTATTGTACTCCTTATAGTAAATAACTTCCAATCAAATTAATACGTTTTATTTGGATATATTACTGTAATTATTTTTCCGGTAAGAAGTTGGCGGAACTGTTTGTTTACATTTCTGATGCTTCTCGTCTGGAGGCTTCTTATTATCGTTTATATTTATTCACATAATGACTGTGTTATTGTGTTACCAGTATGTAGAATTATCTATTATTAAACTTCAAATAGGAAATCTGCTTAGTTTACGCAGCTCCTGCGTGACGGACTTTTATATGCTTTTTGCAGGTCTATAATTACCCGTAAATTTGGATTAAATAATTATGTTAATATTTAAATATTGATATTTAAGCATTCTGACAGGATAAAGTCAGCTAGCTCTTAGCTTTCAGTCCGGTTATATTTTGTTAAACTGTCTTGTTGACCTACCAGCTAATGCGACCCAAGCCGTTTTCCAAGCTGTTCCACATGGTTTTCCTCATTTCTGCACCTATTTCACTAGTCACAGCAATATCTAATTTTCCTTTTAGATCCAGAGAATCCTTACAGGAATTCCGAAGTCCTGTGAGAAACGTTTTTGCAATACGCACTACATGATATTTTTAGCAGTTTTCCCTTTCGGGAAATCAGCTCTTGAGGTAGTATTATGACGCGATTTTCGAAATTTGTCTTCAAATGTCCATTGATCCTACCTAGAAGATGACGAAAATGAGGTCCGTTCAAAACTGTAATGTTTAATCGTTACCAAACTCGATATTTAGTCATTTTATGTAAAAAGAAAGATCAAGTTCGTTAACGGCTGAAATCGGGCCAGGGGAGGGGCGGTTTTGGGAGGGAGAATTTTGAAAATTCGAAATATTTCCGTTACTATACGTCGGATCAGAAAAATGTATAGAATAAATCTTATAGTAAATGAAATTGACAATAAATATTGCTATATACATTTATTCTCTATCTTGAATATTAACCGAGATATTTGCATTTTTCAGTTTTCAGCCTTCAGCAAACCCCTACTTCTACTCATGTTACATAAACAATACTCGGTTATATAATAAACCACATCATTCGAAGCTTGAATACCAAATAATGTTTTCGAGAAACATTTATTATACGAGATACGCGCAAATATGTTCTGGTGAGCCCCCCCCCCTTCTTAAGTTTTTGGACAACTTAAATTTGATTGATTGGAATAAAAAGTATTTTGATCCAATACAAATTATTACAGTACTAGTTATAGGAAATAGTTTCCAATCAAATTAATACGTCATATTCAGATATATTACAGTAATTATTTTTCTTTCCGGTAAGAAGTTGGCGGAACTGTTTGTTTATGTTTCAGATGCTTACCGTCGGGAGGTTTCTTTTTATCGTTTGTATTCACTTAATATTCACGGTTGTGTTGTGTTACTAGAGTGTAGATTTATCTTTTTGTTAAACTTCACACGTGAAATCTGCTTAGTTTATGCTGCCCCTGTGTGACGGACTTTTTATAAAGTTCTTAGGAATTTCAACTCTTTGTGGTATTCGGAAACATGGCCTACAGGTCCGTCTTATAAGGACTTCGTTACATGCCGAAAGAGTGTTTTCATTGGCAGGAAGCTCATTGTCCAGACGACACGAAGTCCTTGGTTTCTGAAATTGCCGAACAACATGGATATGAGCAGTTATTGGTCGTGCTTTATCCATGAGTTAATGCTAACTAAATTAAAGTTCCTCCGTTCTATGAAACATCGGATCCCCCTCCAGGCTCTGCTATGAATTACCCCCTCCCTCCGGAATCCCTTTATAGGAGACCTGTATGGTTATACATTATGTATGAACTGCAATATTCCTGAGGCTAAAACCAAGAAAGCCCTTACAATGCTCCTCTCTTCATATCTGCCATATATATGTTGAGTCAAAGAATCACGCTTCCCCTCATATAAAGAATACAATACCTGAGCAGCTGTATCCAACCCTACTGCCTCTCGAATATTAATTGTTCGCTAGTAGAATTCAGAGTGGGGCACTTCGCTTATTTATATATATATATAATTCTACTGTACGTGTGTATGTGACTGAACTCCTCCTTAACGGCTGGACCAATTTGAAGGAATTTTTTTGTACGCGTATGGGTGACTCTCTGGGTGGTTTAGCGTCACAAACCAGCCCGGCAGATGGAGCAGGAGTGGGGATCGTAAAGGAGGCCTAAAATTAAAAATAGGGATATTTTGTTTCCTATTGGTTTTTCGGCAAATATGCGCAGGTTAAATGTTGTTTATTTTGTTATTTAGAGTAAATTTTGTTATATTCACTTTTGTCGTAAAACATGGTATAATCGAGATATAGTTAAGTAGCTTTTGTTTTAAGCATAATATTATTCAATTTAATATCCTAATCTCTTGAATTATCATGCTGGACAACGTCTGCCTGGTCCGCTAGAATTATATATATATATATATATATAAGTAGTAGGTGGGCCTATATGGAGCAAACCCCTCTTCTAAGGTTAAATTCAACCATAATTCGATTTATTTTTTAAGGCCCCATTTAACCTTAAAAATTATTTCATTATTTTTTTCCACGCCCCTCATTTATGGCTGGATGGTACCCTTTAGCAATATGATTTTTTAATATTAATTTATGGTTCCGATTATCCATAGATTAAAGGAATTTCTAAGGTTCTCGAGCAACCATAATTCTATTTATTTTTTAAGGTTCACCCGACCATTAAATAGACATCTATCTAAGGTCACTTTCAACCATTATTTGATTACTTACTTTAAGGTAACAACCCACCACAAACTAAAATTAAAATAAACCCCTCCTTCTTTATGGTGTCCATCAACCTTTATCATATTACTTACTTTATGCTCACACCCTCCATATATATTGATAACTTATTTTTAAGGTTCTACCCACCATTAATATTTTCCTAACTTATTACTTTCGGTATGGCCCGATCTAACCTTATTTTATATTTCTTTTTCAAATGTATTTTATGGTCCCTGTTAACTATTGTTTTATTTCTGATTTTTTGGATTTTTCTCCCACCCCTTCTTCTACTTATTTTAAGGTCCCATTTAACCTTAAAAATTAGTTCACTTATATTACAACCTATGCTTCAGTTTAACCTTAGCATAGTAATTTATCTTATGAGTCTAGAGTACCATTAACTTAATTATTAATCTAGATATATTTTGTGGTTAACATCAACCTTACTTTAATTTATTGTCTTAATCTTTTTTAAGATTAAAACTAGCCTTAAAAATTATTTCAATATTTCATTTCATTATGCTCTATTTCTACCATAACTTATGTTATTTTCGTATGCTCTATGTCTACCATAACTTACCATTTTACTAAGGCTTACTAAAAAAGTGCAAAAATACCCCTTACTCCCACTCTCCTTTTGGGCTCAACCTTACTTTGCTTTTCTTGTTATCTTACTACTTCTAGTAGATTCGAGATCTTTCTAGGAGTGTTCAACTCTAGCTTTTTAGAGTCGCTTTTAGCCTGACACTGACAACCAGGCGTCTATAGCCATCGGTCAACAATTCCGGCTTTAATTGATAACTTATTTATGTACGCAAAGTAAGGTGAGCGTGAGGTATTTTTGAGAATGCTTGGACGTCACTCAGTTACTCAGCATTGAAGCCAGGCTTGGAATGTAGTTAAGGGCCCATCACTACACACCGCACCAAGCTTGTACTGAGAACTGTATTCTCACATAGATCTCATTGTTCCTTGTATATATACATCACCTAGCACACTCTACGCAACGACGAGAACTTACATTTTTCAACTCGTCCAATTACTATCACTATAGAGGTAATATCAGTTGTTGTATTAACTATCTAATACATGACTTAGACCAATCTCATGCTACTACCCGTTTTGAGTTAATGCACTTGGAAGGGCCTAAATAATCAGGCTTTTAACTATTATGGTTTAGCGATGTATTTGCAGTAGTAGCTCTATCTACTCTCCTACGTACGAACTATTGCAAGGTCACATGCCGCCGCCGCTCTGTGTTATCAAGCGAAATGATAAGGATATGACTCAATAGCTGTATACATTTTCCTCGTTCCTTTCCTATACGACTTTTAATAGATAAATATCTATTAAAAATCAATCATGATTATTTTTTAATTTTCGATATTTCGTGTTCGAGTTGTTTTTTAGTAACGACATCATTTTCGTCCTTCCCCTCAGAAACAGTGACTATCCTTCGTTTATTGAAGCTTACATAATTTCTTGTTACTCTAATAGCTGACTTAAATTCATTCATATCCTTCTTCAAATCATTAATCGAATTATTGATTGAATTTATTCCTGCTGAAAACGACTTCTTCATCTCGTTCGATAAGTCTGTAGCAATATCATTTTTCACTTGGTCAACTATTTTATCATTAACGCTAGTCAAAACATCTTGAAGCATTTTATCATTAACAATTTCCGAAACCATGTCTTTCAACTTTGATTTATCTACTTCTGAAGGTGACTTTGAGCCTGATAATCCAGTCAAGTAACCTCCAGCCACATCAAATAAAATAACGTTTCCAATATTCTCTGTCATTCTTTATTTTATGAATAATTTTATCATATCCTCCGCCATCTGAGAGTTCCTTCAAAACGACAAGACAAAGATGTCCACAAATCGGAGGGTCCTCTGCTCGTTGTACTCCGTCATAATTATAATACATGTTCTCCTTTCCTAAGTAAGTAACAAGTTCCTTTGGTGGTGGGAGATTACCATATGAGTCAAAGTAGTACTTGGTGATACCATTCTTAAAGTAGGCTGTCCAATGAGTACCAAGGCCATGTGCATTGTCTAAATTAATGATACCACACTCCACATCCTTAGGCTCCAAAGGTAGCTCATCTCTCATAAAAACGCCCTTAAAATGCTTTATCTTTAGCTGTTTCACGATGGATAAGATGTCAAAATTTGTTAATGGTTCTAATTTCTTCGAAATTAAATTTACTTTTTTTTTGTATTTTTCTGTGGAGCCCGAGAACCCTTTTTAGACGCCTTTAAACCAGAGCCCAGTTTAGCTTTGGCAATCGTCTCTTCTTCCAAGTTGTGCCTCTTCGTCTCTTCAAGTTGTGCTGCTTTATCCTTGGCATCGATGACTGACGTAGCGACTGCAGCACCGCCACCCAGCAAAGCTCCTAATGCTCCCAGCCCTGCAAATACTAATGGTAAGAAGCCTCCAGATTTGAAGTTCTCGTTCAGCTGCTTATATGTCAGCCTAACTCTTGCACTTTTACCATCTTTACCATTCTTTTCGATCTTGTTGATCTGCGTCTGGGTTAGTTTAATAGGTTCACTCCCTTTCTCGACTTGTATGGTTACTTCTGATTTCTTCTTGAAAGCAGTTTTAATTTTGTCCGCTTGTGAGGGAC
The DNA here is from genome assembly GCA_019009955.1 of Riptortus pedestris. Taxonomy (NCBI): domain Eukaryota; kingdom Metazoa; phylum Arthropoda; class Insecta; order Hemiptera; family Alydidae; genus Riptortus; species Riptortus pedestris. Next base: position 38,033,975 of record CM032228.1, read on the forward strand.
TAATTTTAATTTTATATGTTTGATACTCTGTCATTTATTAATTGTGAAAAAATAAATAAAATATTTCAGTAAATAAAGCAATGGAGTGTAAAAGTACTGAGCATTTAAATAAACTTCTTGAGCAATTAAGCTCTGAAACTATTGATAAAATTTTAGAAAGTATTAGGGTAGCGCCAAATGACAAGTGCTGCTTTCTTTTGCCTGCGCCTAAAAACACACAAGAAGCTGAAGCTATGGAAGCGTTTCGTAGGACTTTAGATGAATTGGATGAAGTTTGTGGGGATCCGACTACATTTCCAAAATTATTTCCTTTCCTCTGTGACTAATTCTTCTTATCAATTTTTAATGGTTTTTGAACCATTAAAAACACAAATAACCTCTAAACTAGGTATTTACTTGTAACCTTTTATACTACGAAGGAGAGCCTCCTCGAGTTCTTTCTTAGCTTGAGATCTACCTTCTTCAATTAACGACATCCTCACGTTGTTCTGTAGGTCAGCCGAACCTTTCTTCACTCTAAATTCGCTCAAGATCCTTTCTTTCAGGGAGTCATAGTTGCTCCTTTCTTGTTCAATGCTACAGAACTCTTCTTCGTTTACACACCCGTCAGCAATAGCCTTACTATATTTTTCTTCAATTGAGTCAAGTTTAGCCTTAGCCAATAGCTCGATAGCGGCATGTTTGTTTATCTTGTTTACGATATGGTTACCTGAACCCCTTAATATGGCGGCACCAGCTGTCATCCCTAAAGATAAAGGTACACCAATAGGTAACAGCGCCGGAAAGGCTACTCCTGCTGCTCCTGAACCTATTTCTCCAATTGTTAGGAAGCATTCAACACCAAATATTGCATGTTTAAGCTTGAGGTACTTCTTCTTCAGTGCACTTCTGTTCTTCCTTTCATCGTCCAAGTATTTGTAACTCATCATTATCTTGTTAATCCTGTAGTTGTTGGCATTAAAGTCTGGCATATCCAATTTAGGATATAAACATTCTTGAAAAGTTTTATAAAAGACCGAGTCTTCGATACTACGGCCACCTTGCTGCCTACGTAGCTCAACTTCGTCAAGCATAGTAGGTGCTGAAGGTTTTGAATCCCCTTCGTTCCCAATTTGTTCATTCATTCCTGATCACTTTATTTTAAAATTTTTTTGAAATATTACAATTAATAAAGGATTTTATAACAAGTATTAAAATGGATTATACAAAGTACTATGGAGACATTGAAAAGGAGCAATATAAGCACTTTTTCCCTTCAAACAGCACGGAACTGAACCTGAATCGCGAGAACCAGAAAATAGAGTTCTTAATCGATGTGGGGGACAATTTCGTTGCTTCAAAATTCCAATATTTTATTGGAGGTACCTTAGCATCAACTGACTCTGCTCACCCTTACGGTCCGAATACTGATGTTAAATTGGTGGATAATTTTATCCCTCACTTTTTCCAAAAGATTGAAGTTAAGAAACACAACAAAATGATTGATTACATTGACCATCCTGGAATCTTGAGCACTGTAAAGGGGACTTTAACTTACTCTAAAGACGAAGCTCTAGGAAAGGGTAATGGTGGCTTCGAATCTCACGTCAAACACGGCAAGTCCTTTGCTGTAGGCAACCTTTCCGATTTAGGTTTGGGTTTCTTCGAAGATGTGCGACTTCCAATTTACAAAGGAGGCTTCTTAATAACCTTTCTGCGGGCAAGTGACAACGATGCTATATTTAGGATGAAGAGTGATGTTTCTGTAGGTAAAATAACGATTACAGACTTCATAATCAGAGTCCCAATTATCGAGTTCAGCGCTACAACAAAAATTGAACTAGTCAATGAGTTAACCAAATTTGGATCCCAACCATTCAACTTTCGCAAGTGGGAATGCATAGAGAAGAGAGGGCTGAGCGGAACCACTTTTTCATTTGATATAACCAATATTTACAGGAATGTCGACAAACCCAAATTCGTGGTTGCATTATTCCAAACCAATAGAGCAAACGACCAACTAAAGGATAGCTCAAAATTTGACCATACAAACGTCAGAAACATCAGAGTTAAAATCAATGACACTTTTTACCCCGAAGAGTTACTCAATTTGGACATTGATGGAGGTAATTATGCCATAATGTATGAAATGTATCAGGACTTTAAAAGGACATATAACTCCAAGTCTGAAAATGTTTACTACTCACCCTCTGATTTTATCCAGAACAGACCAATGTATGTCTTTAACGTTAGCAAAGGCCCTAAAAATATATCACAAAGTAGAAATAATGTTATCATTAACTTTGACTTTAACACTCCGCCTCCTCCAAATACGACACTCTACATCGTGATTGTTTCAATGCAGTCTTTGGTATACGACGTCGTGAGAAACAATGTGGAAGAAGTTTAAGAAAGATTTTTAATGAACCAATATACTCGTGGTGATAAAAATGGAACCGAAGGAAACCATAAATATTTTTTTAATGCTTCCATCAAGCATTAAAAAATTAAAAGAACATTGAATCATTGTCCAAATCCAATCCCATTCCTAGGTGCCTCTTGGCCTTCATAACATTAGTAGTAACGTATGCAGCAACCTTCTCACCCAAGTCAGCATCTTTTGATTTGACTCTATCCCAAGCTGCATGCTCCAGGACTTTGTCTGCTTTGTGTCGTTCCTTCACAGTTGTATGATCTCTGTAGAATATGTCGTGTTCCTGAGCCGCTGCATCCAACTTATTCACTGGTTTATCTCCGCGTTCAAGCCTCTTTTCTAGCTTTGTGAATGGTCCAAGATAGTTATATCCCGGCCAATGCATTTCTGGTAGAGGAATCTTGTTTAAAATGTCGTTCAGGAGACCATTCCCTATCTTTTCATCTGTCAACACCGATTTTGGTAAAGAACAGGCTACCCTTATGAGGTACTCGGTCCCTTTCTCGTCGTCAAGTTTTTCTTCCAACAAATTCGTTATAAACTTTAGCACTCCTACTTTTTCATTGTGAAAATTATTATTTCCCGCATGCTCAGCAGCCTTGATTAAGCATAACCTGTTTATAAGTTCATTCAAGTTGTTAATGTACATCACCGACTTATTATTGTATTCAATCAGCCCTGACCCCGAGACTACCCCGCTTCCTCCAACTTTGTTGTCCTCATAAATTTTCTTCACTAAACGTTTATACTTTCTGGACTGTGGAGCTTTCGGCTTATTCGTAGATGGGTCGTTCTTCTGGTAAAATGCTGATCCTTTAATTAACATCTCTCTGTAGTTGTTCAAGTCTTCATCAGTAAATAGCCTATTAATCCCACCTTCAAACAAACCACTTGAGTCCTGGGTTAGTAACCTCCAAAGACCCATTGTACCTTTATACTTCTTACCATCCAGTATTAAATCGTCATGCTCAATATCTACTTTTTTGCTTCCCAACCTAAACTGACTTTCTTCTTCATCCCATTTTAGACCATAATGTTTATCAGTTATTTTCGGTAAAAAGGCAGCTCCTATGGGACCAATAATCTTACTTTTAATGTACTCTATTGGAGGGTCATCGTAAATTGATGAGGCCGTGGTATCCAAGTCATCACCATCTCCAGAATAGACCTCTTCTTCACCTCCAGGAAGGTTAAATTTTACATTCTTACTCCCAAATGGTGTGCTTTTGCCTTTAGGCATGAATGCAGCCGGAGTCTCAAATAACCTTTTCTCGAAAGATGTCTCTGGTTCAGATGGAGGTATCTCCATATCGGCGATGTTTCTAGTGAACGGGACCAGGTCAGTGATTAGGGTCTTATTTTGCTCTAAAACATTTTTGATATTAGTATCAACTTGACCAAGCTTGTCACTTATGGTTTCATCTACCTTCTCTAAAGCCTCGGTGATTGGTCGATATTCCTTAAGCTTACCTTCTTCCTCCTCCTTCTGTTGCTTAGCAATCTTCTTATACTTCTGTAGTAATTCTTGCTCAATTCTCTTTAGCTCTTTAGCCTTTTGGGCAGTTATCTTTTGATCGTTCATTTATTAATTACAAAATTTTATATAAACTTTATTGGAGTTCAGTTTGAGTTCACTTTAGTTTGAGTTCACTTTACTTCAAGTTCACTTTAGTTTGGTAGTAAACTCTTTCCCAATTTGAATTTGTACTTTCCGCAGCTTGGTTTCTTAGTCAGATCAATAGTTACAAAACCATAATTCTGATTGAATACGTCACTACAACAGTTCCGAAATAGTTTGAAATTTTGAAAGTCACTCCCAACAAAATCGTCGTATATCATGTTCATGTAATGATTGTTTTGTTTAAAGATGCAAAGAAAATTAACATTGTTCCTAATAAACTGGCGGTCAACTTTACTATAGCACTGAGTCAAATATATACATGAAATATTCTTATGCCGACCCATCATAAAGTATCTGTGTATCTCCTTCTGGTTCTCCTTCAAACAGTCGTCAAATATTATTAATGAGTTAGGTTCACAATCATCTACGGTTATCATATCTTCAAAATCGTTGTTGAAGTATGCAACAGTCTCCCCAATCTTGTCCTCTACTCCTTCGAAAATATCCTTCATATCAGAGTATATCTTTTGATCAATCGTTTTGCTGAATACATAAAGCTTCTTATAAGGTAACCAGTCTCTATAAATAAAATTGCAAAGTAGTGTGGTTTTGCCGCAGCCTGAAGGGCCTACTATAAGTGCTCTTAAAGGATGGGGGATGATGTCATTACAAGTTTCTACAACGTTGTGGTAAACAACAATGTCAAACTTCTCTCTGTCTTTTCTTTTGGAATTAGTTTTCCCTTTTAATAAAGAAGTCATTTATTAATTAGAAAATGAAGATTATAAAAATCAGGGGAGATTCGAGTGAGCTTGCTTTGAACCTTTCACACCCAATAATGTTGGACGACTCCGAAAGGTATAAAATAGGACTCGTCGGTTTCTACTCATTTAATAACATTTACAATGTTTGTAAGGATTGTAAGCTATATTTCCACTTCTATGGTAAAGAGCGTTCCATAAGAATACACACTGTTGTCATTTCTGAAGGTTACTGGACCCTTAAAGATATGGAAAAGCATGTTCAAGATGAACTGGCCGATGTTGCGGAGAGTGGCCGAGCTGAACCATTTACTCCATCAAAGTTCACCATGTCATTAGTCAATAATCGTGTTCGTATTTCCTCACCCATACTAGTCGAGTTAGGCCCATCATTGCGGGCGCTTTTGGGAATTTCTACAGTGACATTCTTAACAACCACTGGTGAACACACCCCCAAGCTGAGACCATTCGAGGTTCTTGAGGTTCATTGCAACCTTACCGAATCTAGTATATCCAATCATAAACAAGATCAGTGTGCTCACGAACATTCTCAAATATTATATTCTTTCTTCCCCAATGCTCCTTATGGATACAAAATTGCCGAACGGCCTCAAAATATCTTGTATGTTCCCTTGACGGACCACATCCGGAAAATAGATTCCATCAAGCTTACTTTAAGGAATGAAAAAGGTGACATCATAGACAATGGTACCACCGACACGACTGTTTATTTGTGCCTGATAAGAGACTAATACATACATTCTACTTTTAATGGTCTAATTTTAACCATTAAAAGCTTAAAACTAAAAATTTATTTTAACTGTTTCATAATTGTGTTTTTAGGAGTTCTTGGGTGTAAAAGGAGCCTATAATCTCTTCCCCAGATAAATCCTTTATTTTGTATGTAATGGGGTTTGTTGGTAGTACTTCTGCAACAATAAATATCTCCCTACTCCAGTTATGTTTGTATTTACTAGAGAATTGGTTTTTAACACTACTAATCCTTACTCTATCTCCGACTTTGAAATGTGAAATCATGTTATTTTCAGGTTGCTTATTCCCTACATTTTGTAATAACCTTATGGACGTCTCGTTATCTTTGTTAACACTGGCTGGAGTCATACCGATTGTTCTGTGGACATCTTTGTTATTGTAGTCATCAATCAGCTTTTGTAAAATATCCACCCATCTGAAGCTGTGATTGTACTCAAATTCAACCCTCATTTTGTTGTTTAAAGTACGGTTGAAACGCTCCACGATGGCTGACTTTTCTGCGTTTTCAGTGTGATACAACTTTACGCCATACTTAGCCAGTAGCGCTTTAAACTCTTTATTTTTAAATTCTAAACCTTTGTCTGTGTGAAGTAGCTTAGGAGGGTTGTGGTTAATTGATAATGCTTTCTTAATAATTCTCTCAAAAGCAATGGACACCGCCTTCCCATCCTTCTTTTTTAAAGGTTCTGAGAAAGCATACTTGGAGAATGTATCTATTACGTTTAGGATGTACTTGTAGCCATCATTATCACTCTCATAGTTGGACATGACAACGAGATCAGCAGCCCACAAATCATCTATTCCTAGGGTTACAATAGACCTCTTTGGGAAGTTCTTCCGAGCAGGCTTGTGTAATTCAATGCTTTCAATGCGCCTTTCTTCTTCATTTAAGGTAATTTTAGGCTCTGGTTTATACTGGGTTTGAAGCTTAATAAATTTACTCTTGTTTGTCTTACAAACCTTGCACTTGGTTGAAATCCTCCACAGCCCATTACTTGTTTGAACTAATTCAGGGTCCAGATTCATGGTCTTCTTTTTGCACTTGTGACAGTGAATAGGCTCTTTTAGATTTGTATCAGTAGATTCCATATTTATTATTTAAAGAATTTATAATACATATAATAAACAGCAATTATGAGTTTGTCACCTGAAGCACTTAGACTTTGTGATGAATTTGGTGGGTTCTGGGAACTTGTGAAGAGTCCGGAGTTTACCTTTTTTGAATCTAACGCAGAATCTTTAGAGAACATACTACACGAGTATAAAGAGTACAAGTTTTGTAAGTCATTGATGAAAGGTAGGATTTTAGAGGTGAATGGAGAGCTCCCTTTCTGGAATTTGGATAAGGTTAAAACATACCTACGAACTAGAAAAATAAAGTGCTCTGCGAGAGATAGTGAGGTCAAACTTAGAGGTATAGCTTATGAAGAAGCAAAACGAGAACTGAGACAAAATTTTGATAAGACATTTACATTTTAAGAATTGTCTATCTGAACAGGCCTTGTTGTGATAATGATGAGGGAGAAGGCTAACAAGAAGTAAAAATATATTGGATTTAATGGTTCATGAATCATTAAAACTAGCTGACGTAGCAATACCGACTAGAAGATTTATCAGAAAATTGACTAGGAGAATTTTTTCACATTTAAAAAAATGATTTTTTTTATTAAATAAATAAGTAAATAAATGAATATGAGTAGCATGACGATGAGAAAAGAAACTATACGTTGCGAAAAATGCAACACCAACATCACAAAACCCAACTGGGCAAGACATCTAAAGTCCGTCAAACACCAGACGGAGAGAGTAGAAGGACCAAAAGATAAGTTTATTTGGTGTGATAAGTGTAATAGCCGGGTTACTAGAGTCAACTGGGCTCGACATACCAAGTCAAAGAAGCATATTGGAATCAAGCCAATACCTTCCATTAAACTCAATAGGGTCTTCAATTTCAAGAACAGTTTCTTCAAAGAGAAGGATACCCCTAAAAAGAACCTTAACACCACTACAACCAAAAAAGAAACTAAACATAGAAAATTTCACCGCGTATTCAACTTTAACAAAAATATTTTTGACAAACCGAAAAAACGTATACGCTTTGAAATGAAAGAAACAGCTTTTAAATCACGACTAGAAACATATGAAATTGAGAACGCAAAGGGTATAAAAGATATTGACATGTTTTTAGATGATGTTAAGAATGGGGTTATTGGAAGAATTAAGCACACGAGGAAACGGATGGATTTAAAGGTCAATATGGTATTGTACGTAGAATATAAGAAGGGTACTCATAAAGATAACATGGAATACAATGAGATCAATTTTAAGACTGAAAATCAGGTAATACTTCAATCCACAAATCTTAATGAGTTCTTTGAAAATGCCAGACAAGCAATAAATAAAGAAAGTAGTGAATTTCAAGTGAAAGGTTCTGGGTGGACGTTAAACAAGATTCTAAGACTGGAATTGAGAACAAATAAGTACACACCATGGAAAGGATCTTCATACGTAGAGTTACCACCAAAGATAGCCGCAAAGAAGGCCGTAATAAATGTTAAAAATGGGGACAATAAGTGCTTTCTATGGTCTGTTTTAGCTGGGTTGCACCCTGTTGAGAAGGACCCCCAAAGAATAACAAAATATAAAGAATTTGAACATGAGTTTGATTCAGCACTGAAAGACATAGAATTCCCTGTAAAAGTTGCTGATATTGATAAATTCGAAAGAAAAGCAGGGGTATCGGTTAATGTGTACTGCTACAATACCAATTATACCATACACCCACTACATATAACTAAAGAGGAAAAGGAGAAACATGTTGACTTACTGTATATAAAGAATAAAGCCACCGACCATTACTGCTGGATTAAGGATCTATGGAGACTTGTAGGTAGGGACCAGATAACAAAAGATCACAAAAGAAGATACCTTTGCAAGAGATGTCTGAACCATTTTGGTAAAGAAGAGGTCCTTCATGAGCACAAAAAATACTGTGGTATGCATAAAGAAGGCAAAGCACATCTACCAAAGCCCTACGATAAGATGATAAATTTTCAAAAGTACAACCACGCCTTAAAAGTTCCATTTACAATGTATGCTGATTTTGAGGCACTATTGCGACCAATAGCAGGTACCCAACCTGACCCGAGTGAAGCATACACGGTAAAACTTCAGTCTCATGAAGCAAAAAGCAACGTTTATTACATAAAATATCAGAATAGGGATGTATATAAGCCTCCTGTTACTTTTTGGGGAAACAACTGTGGAGAGGCCTTTTATGAAAGCTTAAAAGAAGAAGCCATTAACATTGCAAAGCTGTATGACTCTCCAGTACCTATGATCCCTTTAAAACCAAATGAAATGTACAAATACACCATACCCGACAAGTGTCACATATGTGAGAGACGATTTGATCAGAAGCCACCGATGTTAGAGAAGAGACTGTCTGTGACAAAAGAGGCAATACAATATTTTAAATATCTAGGAGATGAGAAGAAAGTAGAGAAATACACAAAAGATTTGGTGGTTTTTAATGGTAATTTAGAGAACAACTTGAAAAAAGTTATGGATCATGATCACCTCACCGGCGAATTCAGGGGACCAGCACATTCCATATGCAACCTTAATTTCCGAAACCCCAACTTTATCCCGGTCTTCTTCCACAACTTGGCTGGCTATGACGCACATCTTTTCATTAAAGAGTTTGGAAATGATGATGGAAGAATCGATCTTATTCCAAATACGGAAGAGAGGTCATTCACTAAGTATGTAAATTTTATGACTGAAAGCGGTGATAAGAGGAGTATAGGGCTACGTTTTATAGACTCATTCAAATTTCTTCAAAGTAGCTTGGAAAAATTAGCTGGAAATTTGAACAAGGATAACTTCAATGAACTGGCAAAGTTTTTTCCCAAAGATACGCTTGATCTAGTCACAAGAAAATTAGCTTATCCTTACGAATATATGGATAGTGACCAAAAGTATGAAGAGCCAAAGCTGCCATCAAAGGAGAAGTTCTATAGCAGTCTCAATCAAGAAGGTGTATCTGATGAGGAATATAATAACGCTTTAGAAATATGGGAAAGATTCAACATTAAAAACTTAAGAGAGTTTACGGAATTGTACAACAAGATAGATGTACTACTTTTGGCAGATATAATGGAAAATTTCAGAGACGTATCACTGAAAAATTATAAACTTGATCCGGCATGGTATTTTACGTTACCTGGATTTGCTTGGGACGCAATGTTAAAAAATACAGGAGTTAAGTTAGAACTTTTAACAGATGTTAACATGTACTTGTTTATTGAGAAAGGCATCCGAGGAGGAATAACACAGTGCAGTAATAGATATGCTAGAGCTAACAATAAATACATGAAAGATAAATATGACCCTAAGGAACCGTCAGTTTACCTGGGATATTTTGATGCCAATAATGAGTATGGATACGCTATGGAAAAATACTTGCCTTACGGGGGATTTAGATGGGTTGGAGAGGGTACGGACCTTACCAAATATTTCGATGTTACAAAGATCAACGACGATTCGCCCAAAGGCTACTTTCTTGAGGTCGATTTGGACTACCCTAAGGAGCTACATCAACAACATTCTGACTTTCCTATGGCTCCAGAGAACATTATAAACGGAGAAAAATTACCCAAACTCATGACCACACTTTACGACAAAAAGAACTACATTTGCCACTACTCTGCTTTGAAGTACTACCTGCAGCACGGACTTGTTCTGAAAAAGATTCATCGTGTTCTTGAGTTCAAGCAGTCCCCATGGTTGAAATCATATATAGAATTCAATACAAAGTTAAGAACCCAAGCAAAAAATGATTTTGAAAAAGATTTCTTCAAATTAATGAACAACGCTGTCTATGGAAAGACTATGGAAAACATAAGGAACAGGGTAGACATTAGGCTATCTAGTAACAATAAACAAATTGAGAAGCTTGTAGCTAAACCAAATTTCAAGGCAAGAACAATATTTAGTGAAAATTTGGTAGCGGTTCATATGGAAAAGACGAGTATTATCCTAAATAAACCCATATACGTTGGTATGACGATTTTGGAGACATCCAAGTTGTGTTTGTACAGATTCTGGTATGACGTCCTGAAACATAAATATGGTGAGAACATTACGCTTCTGTACGAGGATACCGACTCTCTTATATTTGCTGTGACAACAGAGGACTTTTATGGTGACTTGAACGATATAATCGATGAACTGGATACATCTGATTATTCTGAAGATAACATCTATGGCTTACCTCGGGTAAATAAGAAGGTTCTTGGTAAATTTAAGGACGAGCTTAATGGCAAAATATTAGAAGAAGTGGTAGGTCTGAGGTCCAAATGCTATGCACTTAAAGTCTTCAACGACGATAAGTTAAGCTGCAAGTTCAAGAAAGCCAAAGGTATTAAAAAGGTTGTAGTGAAGAATGAGATTTCGTTTGACGATTACAAGATATGCCTGTTTTCAAAAGAAAGTATGTACAGAAAGCAGAAGCTATTTAGAAGTAAAAACCATGATATCCATACGGTAGAAATGAATAAAAAGGCTCTGGGCAGCTTCGATGATAAGAGGTGTATTTTAGGGGATGGCATTCATACATTGGCTTGGGGGCACCACGAGATAGGCTTAGAAAGAAAAGATTTTGTTAAGCATTTGAAAGAACTAAACCACCAGGAAAATCAAAGAGAAAATGTAAAACAAAAGCAAATGTGAGCATACGAAAATAACTTAAGTTAAGGTAGACATAGACCACAGCTAATAATATAAGAGAAATAATTTTTAAGGCTAGTTTTAAGCATAAGACAATAAATTAAAGTAAGGTTGATGTTAACCACAAAATATATCTAGACTTATAATTAAATTAATGGAACTCTAGAACCATAAGATAAATAATTGTGTTAAGGTTGAGACAGACCATAATGAAATAAAATATTGAAATAATTTTTAAGGCTAGTTTTAATCTTAAAAAAGATTAAGGCAATAAAATAAGGTTATGGTAAGTTTTTACCTTACAATTAAAAGGTGTTAGGTTTTTATTTTATGGATAGGTTTTGTCCATAAAATACATCATTGAGTTATAGTCACTTTTAACCTTAAAATTGGGGTGCGCCAGAAGGAATATCACATGATGATTTTTCTAGAAATTTTATAAGGCTGATTTGACCATTAAAATACATAGGTGATTTATGGTTCAAGTCGTTCATAAAGTAAAAGTAAAATTTGGTCATTTGTTTTATGGTTAACTTGGACCATAATAATTAAAAACATTTATGGTTATTGAACACCATAACAAATTAATATGAAATATTTGTGGTTATTGAGAACCATAATACTATTAAAACAGTGACGAATTATTTAGGGATACCTTTGACCTTAAAATACAAAGTTGAGTTATGGTTCGAGTCATTCATAAAGTAAAAATAAAATTTAAAGGTATTGGGGTTTTATTTCATGGTTGATTTTGACCATAAACTTGAAATTAATTTATGGTTAGTTTTTACCTTAAAATTGGGGTGCGCCAGAAGGAATATTATATATCTACTTATATATATATATATATATATATATATATATATATATATATATATATATACTAGATAACCCGGCAAACGTTGTTTTGCCATATAAATTATTTCTAGTTTCTAGATAAATTCTAGTGTAGACAAAAAGTAATTTGTATGTGGTGTATGAATGAGATAGGCATGGAGCGCTATGAACGATAAGGAAATATAAATAAGTTATTATAGTTTATTTCTTAAAATTACATATCACATATTAATTACGATAGTAACACTAACAAACAACATCAATCTTTTAATGCTATAGCGTGAACAATATTTTTTTTAGCCCATCTTTAGCGAGCACAAACAAACTGGATGGTTTACCCACTCGAGAGCATGCTACGTACAGTTGCCCGTGTGAAAAACATGGTGTACTCAAATCTAAGCCACAAATAGACATCGTTTGGCCTTGGGATTTGTTGATTGTCATTGCAAATTGAAAATTTAATCGAAGTACAGTTAAAACCACTATAATTGATCAGTTGTCGAGCAGGATGATAATGATTAAATTACTAAAATGGGTATAAAAAAAATAGGGGATGGTGATAAAAAAGTAAAAATTTAGGGTTGTATGTATTTTTTAATGCCACATTATAAAAAAATAAAAACAAAAACTTTCGTCCAAAAATTAAAACCTACTGAATACGCATATAAAATTTGGTAAAAATCGGTAAAGCCGTTTCGGAGGAGTACTAACATTGTGACACGGAAATTTTATATATTAGATATACATTATTTATTTAACTTGTTTAGGTAAGCAAATAGTTTATTTGTTGTCTTTCTCTAGTTGTTACTTGTATAATTTATTTACTCACCATGCACTATAAATATATTTCTTATCAGATTGGAACCGCTGCGTATTAACCGCTCCCATCTAGGTCTGTCTGTCCTTTACTGATTCTAATGACGCATTTTAGCAGATTTCCCTTAAGGGAAATCAGCTATTGAGGTCGTACTCATGAGTCGCGATTTTCGAAACATTTCTTCAAATGTCCATCGATCCTACCCAGGAGATGATGAAAAATGAGGTCCGTTCAAAATGATATATATATATATATATATATATATATATATATATATATATATATATATATATATATATATATATACATTTGTTTGATAACGCTCTAGCGGTTGCAATTTCTTTTGATCGTTACTAAACTCGATATTTAAACGTTTTATGTAAAAAGACAGATCAAGTTCGTTAATGGTTGAAATCGGACGAGGGGGTGGGGGGTTTAGAGGGGGGATTTTTGAAAATTTGAAATATCTCCGTTACTATACGTCGGATCGAAAAATTGTATAGAACCAATCTTATTGCAAATTAAATTTACTATTAATATTGTTATATACATTTATTCTCTATTTTGAATATTAACCGAGATATTTGCATTTTTATTAAGTGTAACAGACGAGCTATGGTCGCTTCTATTCGTTTCCGCCGAAAGCTAGTTCGACCGTTTCCGTAACTGTCCGGCACTCGTATGGAGATTTCTCTATTGTATAACTTCACGTGGGAAATCTGCTTAGTGACGGACTTTTTGTTGTTTCCAGGTACACTTTCCTCTTGTAAACCTTTTTAGCCTGTTTTTTTAAAAAAAATTAAGTTATAGATATAAATGTTTGTTTTAGTGTTTATGTGATCAGTTTATGTTTTTCAAAAATTCTCTTATTAAGTTTATACGTTATTTGTTTTAAGCAGTTCTTAAATGCGGTTAATTATTACGCTTGTTTTTTGTTTGTTTTTTTAATTTTGACTAGCTAAGTATGATCAGGATCAATAAGAAGGCCAAGTCCTCTACAGTGTTCAGTGAAAACTGTAGAGGACTTGGCCTTCTTATTGATCCTGATCAATTGGTTCCTCTACCATCCAGTATATTCCAGAGATATAGCTAAGTATGCTTTTGAGTATTGACTTCCTCTGTTCTTCTGATATTTTACCTTGTATTTAATTATGCTTACTTTCTTTTGTTTTTTAGGTTGCGATTGTTAATTTAAATACTGTTTGTTAGATGATTTCCATGGGTTTTATTTATGCCATTAGGCTTTGCTCTGAAAGTGCACCCTCTCAAAAATAAAACTTATTGTAGAGGAAAACAGGCCTACTGAGTACATCCTATTATTATTTTTATGAACATCATTAAAGCAATTATATTTTATTTAATTATTTCGAAGAAGTTATTATATTATTTTACTTATTGTTCTCTTATTATTCGGCACATCCTCCACACTAAAATGTAAAGAAATAAAGTGACATAAAATTAGTAATTGTTTATAAAAAGTACGACATTCAATATTACATTTCTATTATTTTTCTTTCAATAATAAGTATATATAGAACACAGCAAAACTAGATTGGGTTCCCAAATCTAAGCTGAGCGAATTAAAATTGACCTGCCATATTATTCGCTGGCAGACCAGCTCTCATTCTCTAGCGAGCAAGTAAAATATACGATAATAATACGGACTATATTTATTGTGAGAATTGGATATTAGGCCTGTTGCAAGCTTCCCCTCCCTTCCTAAATTCAAGAATTCTAATCCCTCTAATTGAAACAAAATTGTAGAATAACAGAAAATACTATTTATTGGCTGCTGGAGGAGTATTACAACTCCTAGGATTTAATAAAAAAGTCACAACCTCCATTAAGTTCTTTTAGAATGTGTCCTTTTTTTTTATTTAAATACAGAAGGAATCCCAATGTAGAATTATGGGTGTTTGTACAAAATGGAGCAAGTAAAATTTATCAGTTTAAGGTTTAATATGATATTATTAACATTCGTTATTAATTTACCATATATTGAAAAGTATAGTGTACTTATAGAATATATATACTTCAATTATAGAAATTATATACTTCAATAAATATAGTTTTTATTTAAAAATAGATATAGTGAAGGCGCTACGATTCAGCATAAAGTACTTTGAAAGTGTCAGGCAGTAACTAGGTTTTATTCGATTCGTTATGTTGTTTATTCATTTATGCCCTCTTATGCTACTCTAGGCTAATTGGGACGGGTTATCTACAGGTTACCACCCTTTTCTAGCCAGGGTGGGAATAAGGAATTTATTCAATGAGTCCGTCACTAAATAAATTTCTACTGCCATTATTCGCTTTTGTAACCACCATTAGTTTTCATCAAATGCATAAAAGAAAAAAATTATATTTTTTCCCATTAAAAAAATGTTCTAAAAAACCTATTGAAACGTTTTTATTTTATCTCACAAATATATTTCTTTTGTAAATTGAGAACCTTCCCTATCTCAAGTACACTTTTCATCAAGATAAACATTTTTCTGTTTTATGTCCTTTTAATTTATGAAGCTATTATGTTCCATACGTTTCCTGCGGAACTCTATCACTATCTCATTCCTCGGTTGGAGAGTTGTGCCGAGTTACGCTAGGATGGGCGGGTGTGAAATGAGAGAGAGAAACTCTCCAGAAGGCATGAGCAAGATGAAATGCTGTGTGTGGGAGATAGACCAAGATGTATCCATAAGGAAATGACGCCATTATAATGTATATTACATTATGAATGCATGACCGGCAGACCGAATCCACCCCCATCTCTAGGGGTGGGTCGCCCCCCCCCCACTCAGTACCTGCCGTTTCCCAGCAGATTTCCTGTCCTATTCAACCCGCTCTTCCACTTCATATATCATGAATATTTTACCAATTCCCACTCTTCCAAAAAGCCCTTTGCCTTTTCGTCTAGAAAATATATGTGAGCTCTGAGTAAGTTACTATTAGCCCGTAGCTCTTGGATGTATGTATTAAAAAAGACGTTTGAACCTCTGTCAGACTCAATGGAGTATTTTCTCATTCCAGGAAAGCTCCTTTTTTTCTCTCTTTTTTTTGAGTAATACACTACTAGGAAATTCATCTTCCATAGATCCAAAGGGATATGGAAATACGTTTTTTTTTCTTTCGCTATTCTTAAACTTGGGTTTCTATCCTCCTTTTTCCTTTATACACGCTTAATAGTTACTGAGCTAACAGCAGTAATACTGAGTTACCGCAAGTAATACTTGTGGTTGCTGTCTATTCACATTCATCCCTTCCGTCATAAGAATATGAGTTCCATTCACGAAATTTCTCCTAAATTACCGCTATCTTGTTCATGATCGTTACCCATAGACACTTTCAATTTCTTAAAAATTACTTTGCCTCAACCTGTCATGAACACTTAGAACTCCCTCGTTGATATGAACTTATGAGAAATTCCATAATGTCCTATAATTAATAAATAAGTGCCCAAAGTAGGAATTGTCACTTTTCTATATTCGCTCTATAATGGTTAATATTAACAGATTTCCTTTAAGAGAAATCAGATATTGAGGTCGTATTTTTGCGCGATTTTCGAAACGTTTCCTCAAATGTCCATCGATCCTACCTAGGAGATGACTAAAATCAGGTCCGTTCAAAATTATATATACTTGTCTGTTTCCGCTCTAGCGGTGGCAATTCATATTTGGTCGTAACCAAACTCGATATATAATCGTTATGTACAAAACTTAAAGTCTAGTTCGTTAATGGCTGAAATCGAACCAGTGGGAGGAGGGGGGGGGGGTTTAGAGGGTGGAATTTCGAAAATGTGTAATCTCCGTTATTATAAGTCGGGTCGAAAAATTGTATAGAACTAATTCTATTGCGAATAAAAGGTCATAAAAATATTGTTTATATATTTATTCTGTATCTTTAGTATTGACGGAGATATTTTCGTTTTTTAGTTTTCAGCCTTCAGAAAACCCTAATCCTACTCACGTCATATAAGCAAAAAGCTGTAATATTATAAACCTCTTCATTCCATGCTGAAATGCCAAATATTATTTTCATTAAACGTTTACTGTCTGAGATACAAGCAAATACGTAGTGCAATAACGTCAATAACTTTGTTCTTGAGGCCCTGAATAAAAAATATATTTTTTCTGTAATCGTTGAATAATGGTAACATTACTAAACTGAAATGAGTGAAGAAAGTAAAACATTTTGCAATAGAGTGAAGAAAGTAAAACATTTTACAATTTTTAGAGTGAAGAAAGTGAATTGCCTTCTTAATTAGTAATAAGTATAAATTAAAAAGTAATTTGAAGTTGGAAATTAAATGCTTTTAAATGTTTCTTAACATTGTAAGAATTGTGTAATATGAATAAATTATTGGTGGAAATAATCAATATATTTTAAAATTTAAATATAATAATAATTACCTCCCTTGTTTATAACCTGCACTTGTTTATAACTGCACTACTTCACAATCATCACTAGTTGTTTTATAACTATGCTTATAACTTTTCACAACCATGCTTATAACCTACCAACAACATACCATAATCTTCACAACATCCTAATTTTGTTCATATTCTGGTTAGATCTGATCATGTATTACACGATTACAGAAAAAAATTAATATTACACTCGTGACGAAAGTAGAATTTACAACTCTCGTGAAATTACCACACTCGCTTCGTTCGTGTGGGTAAACGTTTCACTCGAGTTGTAAAATGATCTATATTATCTATATTTCGTCACTTGTATAATAAATAACTATATTTGTTCTATAACCATAGTCGATATTTGTTTGTTTGTACTGTTTCATTACATACTAAATATCTTATTAGTTAATGGAGGTTTAGAGCTGGGAATTTTAAAAATTTAATATATCGCCAAATTATGAGCAGTATATGTTATAGAATATTGATGCTCTACAATTGTTATTCTACACATTTTTTTCGTAACTCAGCATTGATGGAGTTACTTTCACTTCCTTGTTTTCGTTTGCCCCCCCCCCCCCCCCATACACACCTCTTTTATTCATCGGTTTTTTGACGGCCTTTTTTGGATTTAGAAATTCTAATTTTATAATTGTACTTTGCACTAAAACATTCGTTTCTTACTTGTTTGGTTAAATGAAAAGTCAGTCTCTTTCAGAAAGGTTATTTTAGCAGATTTCCCATAAGGGAAATCAGCTATGGCGTGATTTTTGAAAAATTTCTTCAAATGTCCATCGATCCTACCCAGGAGATGACGAAAATGAGGTTCGTTCAAAATTATATATATATATATATATATATATATATATATATATATATATATATATATTTGTCTGTTTACACTCTATCGGCCTCAAGTTTTGTTTAATCGTCACCAAACTCGGGATTTAATCGTTTTATGTAAAAAGAAAGATCATGTTCGTTAACGGCTGAAATCGGACCAGGGGGAGGGGGGTTTAGGGGCGAGAATTTTGAAAATTTGAAATATCTCCGTTACTATACGTCGGATCGAAACATTCTATAGAACTAATCTTATTGCAAATTAAATTTACTATAAATATATTGTATACATTTATTCTCTATCTTGAATATTAACCGAGATATTCGAATTTTTATTAAGTGTGAGCGCGTAATAGACGAGATGATAGGGTAATGTCGGTTCTATTCGTTTCTGACGAATGCTAGTTCGACCGTTTCCGTAACTATTCGGTTCTCGTATGGAGGTTTCTCTATTGCATAACTTCACGTGGGAAATCTGCTTAGTTTACGCAGCCCCTGCGTGACAGACTCATTGGAATATTGTAGCCTGGACCTTCTGCGCTGGATTATTCAATTCCTGCTTTCCGTTTTCCTCACTCGAAACTCCCTGAAGAACAGAGGGGGGGGGGGAAATTTGCGCATTTATATTTTTGAAAGAAACAAAAAAAAAATTCACTATTTAAATTTTAACTTCAAAGCAAACCCTCACTCAAAGCAAATCCCATTAGTGTCGTTTATTGGGTTAGTACTTATTTTTGAAATCATACTTTGAACTTCAAGTAGTAGTCCCACGCATTCGTATTATTTTTATCTCGTTTTCAAGAAGTCATTTAAAAAAAAAAAAAAAAAAAAAAAAAAAAAATCTGCCTTTGTCTTTTCAGCTCGGGTTTCTTACCTTTTTACATCTTTATTCTGCGAATTGCATTTTACCTCTTTCACTAGCATATTCTAGTCTTGAACATCATTTCGATCTTTTTATAATTGGCTTAGATTAGCGTGGACTACATTTTTTTCGTTTTCAGTTCGTTTCGTCGAAAGATCTTTGGATTCGAGATTAGATTAGCCGTGTGAATTATGGATTTGGTCCTAACAAACTTAGTAAACCTAGTCATAGCTTCGATTACCGTGTGACTTGTTGTGATTTACTAGTGACGCACACTAGGTAAAATCCTTAGTTTCGTCCTGGCTAGGAAAGTTTATCTACAGTAGATGACCTGTCCCGATAAGCTTCGGTAGGATAACACACACACACACACACACACACACACACACACACACACACACACACACACACACACACACGCACGCACGCACGCACGCACGCTCCCACAAACACACACACATTCATATATATTTGAGTGCGTGTTTGGTAACGCTCTAATGTTATTGTATTATTGCTACAATATTCGGTATTTAAACATTCTATGTAATTAATTATCGAGTTTGCGAGTCGCTGAAACCGGATGCAAATATCTCAGTTAATATTAAAGATAGAGAATAAATGTGTAGAACAATATTTATAGTAAATTTAATTTGCAATAAGATTGATTCTGTACTATTTTTCGATCCGACGTACAATAACGGAGATATTTCGAATTTTCGAAAATCCTCCCCTCTAAACCCCCTCTCCTACTTGATCTTTCTTTTTACACAAAACGACTAAATATCGAGTTTGGTACCGATCAAACAAAAACTGCGACCGCTAGAGCGGTAACAGACATATATATATATATATATATATATATATATATATATATATATATATATATATACAGTTTTGAACGGACCTCATTTTCGTCATCTACTAGGTAGGATCGATGGACATTTGAAGAAAAATTTCGAAACTCGCGTCATGAGTACGACCTCAATAGCTGATTTCCCTTAAGGGAAATCTGCTAAAAATTACTCAAATATATCTGAATATAACATATTACTTTTATTAAGAACTATTTACTATAGATAGTGTTGTAATTTATTTCAATCACTCAAATTTTATTAATCCAATTTACTGAAAGCCAACAACGATAAAATCCAAATATCCGCTTAATCCGCTTAATATTCATGATACAGATATTTTTTTTGTATACAACAATATTTATAGATCATTCAATTTTCAATACTATTGGTTCTATACAACTTGTCGATCCGACAAATAGTAACGTAGCACTTTCGAAAATCCTCCCCTGTACCTTGCGGGAAGTAAAGGATGTACTGTAATCACGAAAATTTTCGGTTTCCCAATTCTTCGTAAGTATTAGGAATAAAGAAGTTTCTTATATGACGTATTTGGTTTATTAGAAAAATAACTATAAATTATGACTAGCAACAATTTTCGATCCCATGCACAGGAGCGGAGATAACTTTTACTATCAAATCAGGAAATAATTTTAAAAAAAGTGCATTAAAACATTTTTTGTATTTTTAGCAGATTTCCCTTAAGGGAAATCAGCTATTGAGGTCGTACTCATGACGCGAGTTTCGAAATTTGTCTTCAAATGTCCATCGGTCCTACCTAGTAGATGACGAAAATGAGGTCCGTTCAAAACTGTATACATATATATATATATATATATATATATATATATATATATATATATTTGTCTGTTACAGCTCTAGCGATCGCAGTTTTTGTTTGATCGGTACCAAACTCGATATTTAGTCGTTTTGTGTAAAAAGAAAGATCAAGTAGGAGAGGGGGTTTAGAGGGGAGGATTTTCGAAAATTCGAAATATCTCCGTTTGTACGTCGGATCGAAAAATAGTACAGAATCAATCTTATTGCAAATTACATGTACTATAAATATTGTTCTACACATTTATTCTCTATCTTGAATATTAACCGAGATATTTGCATTTTTATTAAAACTAGGCGGCTAACTGGGCTTCCCCACCAAAAGCTAGTTTGGTCGTTTCCTTAACTCTCGGCTCTCGTGAAATTTCTCTATTGTAAAACTTCACTTGGGAAATCTGCTTAGTTTACGCAGCCCCTGCGTGACGGACTTTTTATTTAATTTACTTTAATCCAAATATATTTCTCATATGATACGATTGGCATTACTCCTTCTCCTTCAAAAATGAGAATGTTCTTATGAATGATTTAAGGACAACATCCAAAATAAAAGTTATTGAAAAAAAAACGGACTTTATAATAGTAGGAATATAATTGGGTCCGGGCAGTAAAATCCTTAAAAACTAAATGCGAAATGGTGTTTCGGAGTCAAACTCGAATAGAAAAGCCAGTTATAAATAAATTCGAGATGGAATAATAGAAGGTGGAGGTGAAAGTTTTCCTTCAGATAACCTTTATCGTAAATTCAATTAAACAAACTAAGAGTGCGTGATAATTAGATAAGACGGAATGAAAAGAGGAAGAGGGAGACCCAGAAAATGTTGTGAGCTAATTGTGTAAGTTGAGGATTAGGGATGTTTATTTAATATTGTTAATTATCAACTCGAGGGCTACGGGGAGTCCCTGTGATAACAGAAGTCTTACTTCCTTCCGTCGGCCATCTTTATCTGCTTACAGCCTAATTCTACTTCTGAATGTTTATTCTGTTTCATCTCGGCTATTAAGGAGAGACAAACATAACTCCCTGGTCTCTACACCCCAAAGAAATACAGTAGCAGCAACAAATGACCTTCAAGCTAAAGAGTATTGTCCTGAAAAACTTCATGTGCATGATTATATAATAACATAGTTTGCTCAACGAGTGTAACGTATAATTAACACACTTAATTTTCGTGAAGGAGAAATCCAATGTACAAATCAGAAAATAAATGGAAATACATAAGATGTTTTGAGAAATTAAGACAAAACAAATGATCAGGATCAATAAAATCGCCTTGTCCTCTACAAGTAACTTTAATACATGCAGAGTGCACTTTCAGAGACCAAGCTCTAACATTAGTGTCAGATGACAATGCCAAATAAAACAAATCAGGGACCTCCATATCCCACCTGGTACCGCCAGATGCCAGCTCTATCCACAATTACCCCAAGCTCTAACACCCCAAAACCTTCACAATCCCCCTTAAAATAGAGCGCATCGCTCAGTACAAGGGGACTACCAACTCAAGGTCCTGCATTTCCTTGTTTTTAACATTCATCTTTTGAGGCAATCTGGGGGGAAAAATGGGGAAAAAAAGAAGAAAAAGAAAAAAAAAGGTACCTCCTACATATCCTCCCTATTGTTAACGTTGAGTTTTAGCAGCTGCTATTGAGGTCGTACTCATGATGCAATTTGCGAAATATTCTTCAAATGTCCATCGATCCTACCCCCAGCAGATGACGAAATTCAAAATTATATATATATATATATATATATATATATATATATATATATATGTGTGTGTGTGTGTGTGTGTGTTTGTGTGTGTGTGTGTCTGTTACCGCTCTAGCGGTCACAATTATTATTTAATCGTTACCAAACTCGATATTTAGTCGTTTTATGTGAAAAGAAAGATCAAGTTCGCTAACGGCTGAAACCGGACATGGGGGAGGGGTATTTAGAGGGGGAGAATTTTGAAAATGCAAAATATCTCCGTTACTATAAGTCGGATCGAAAAAATGTATAAAGTCAATCTTATAGCATATTAAATGTACTATAAATATTGTTATATACATTTATTCTGTATCTTGAATATTAACCAAGATATTTGCATTTTTCAGTTTTCAGCCTTCAGCAAACCCCACTTCTACTGGTGTTACATAAACGATACTCGGTTATATAATAAACCACATCATTCAAAGCTTAAACAATTTTTGTTTGATCGTTACCGAACTCGATATTTAATCGTTTTATGTAAAAAGAAATCTCAAGTTCGTTAATGTTTGAAATCCGACCAGTAGGAGGTGCTGGCGTTTAGAGGGGGTATTTTCGAAAATTCGAAATATCTCTGTTACCATACGTCGGATCGGAAAATTGTAAAGAACCAATCCTATTGCTAAATTGAATGACTATTAACATACACTCACTATTTAAAGTGTTATATACATTTTTCTCTATCTTTAATATTAACTGAGATATTTGCATCCGGTTTCAGCAACTCACAAACTCGATAATTAATTACATAGAATGTTTAAATACCGATTATTGTAGCAACAATACAATAACGTTAGAGCGTTACCAAACACACACTCAAATATATATGAATGTGTGTGTGTTTGCGGGAGCGTATGTGTGTGTGCGTGTGTGTGTGTGTGTGTGTGTGTGTGGGTGTGAATATATTTATTTTTTTTTGTGTCGAACTGACCTCATTTCGATGGACATTTGAAGAATTCGAAACTCGCATAATTATTATAAACCACAACAACTGATTTCCCTTAGAGGAAATTATTTCATAACGTCACTTTATCCTACCGAAGCTAATCGGGACAGGTCGTCTACTGTAGATAACCTTTCCTAGCCAGGACGAAACTAAGGATTTTACCTAGTGTGCGTCACTAGTAAATCACAACAAGTCACACGGTAATCGAAGCTGTGACTAGGTTTACCAAGTTTGTTAGGACCAACTCCATAACATACACGGCTAATCTAATCTCGAATCCAAAGATCTTTCGACGAAACGATCTGAAAACGAAAAAAATGTAGTCCACGCTAATCTAAGCCAATTATAAAAAGATCGAAATGATGTTCAAGACTAGAATATGCTAGTGAAAGAGGTAAAATGCAATTCGCAGAATAAAGGGGAAAAAAGGTAAGAAACCCGAGCTGAAAAGACAAAGGCAGATTTTTTTTTTTTTTTTTTTTTTTTTTTTTTTTTTTTTTTTTTTTTTTTTTTTAAATGACTTCTTGGAAACGAGATAAAAATAATATGAATGCGTGGGACTACTACTTGAAGTTCAAAGTATGATTTCAAAAATAAGTACTAACCCAATAAACGACACTAATGGGATTTGCTTTGAGTGAGGGTTTGCTTTGAAGCTAAAATTTAAATAGTGAATTTTTTTTTGTTTCTTTCAAAAATATAAATGCGCAAATTCCCCCCCCCCCCTCTGTTCTTCAGGGAGTTTCGAGTGAGGAAAACGGAAAGCAGGAATTGAATAATCCAGCGCAGAAGGTCCAGGCTACAATATTCCAATGAGTCTGTCACGCAGGGGCTGCGTAAACTAAGCAGATTTCCCACGTGAAGTTATGCAATAGAGAAACCTCCATACGAGAACCGAATAGTTACGGAAACGGTCGAACTAGCATTCGTCAGAAACGAATAGAACCGACATTACCCTATCATCTCGTCTATTACGCGCTCACACTTAATAAAAATTCGAATATCTCGGTTAATATTCAAGATAGAGAATAAATGTATATAATATATTTATAGTAAATTTAATTTGCAAAGATTAGTTATATACAATGTTTCGATCCGACGTATGGTAACGGAGATATTTCGAATTTTCAAAATTCCCACCACTAAACCCCCCCCCCTCCCACTGGTCTGATTTCAGCCGCTAACGTACTTGATCTTTCTTTTTACATAAAACGATTAAATACCAAGTTTGGTGACGATTAAACAAAACTTGAGGCCGCTAGAGTGTAAACAGACAAACACAAACCTACACACATATATATATATATATATATATATATATATATATATATATATATATAAAATTGTAACCTCTGTCTGTACATTGATTTTTTTCGCGAAATTTCACGATAACTTTTCGTTTCACATGTCATAGACACCATAACTGCATTTTGTTTCTTTCGTGTATGTTTGTTTGTTTGTTACCTTTTCACGCATAAACGGCTGAACCGAATTTTATGAAACTTGGTATGCATATTGCTACTAGCCCAACTTAGACTTTAGGCTATACTAATATTCTCTAAGACGAACAGGAGTGGGGGTTATAAGTGAGGCCTGAAATTAAAAATAACGATATTCCGTTTCCTATTGTTTTTTCGGCAAATATGCACATAACAAAAGTTATTTATTTTATTATTTAGAGTAACTTTTGTTATGTACACTTTCGTCGTATACCTAAATATAAATGAGTTATACGCTAAAAATTATAGCGGGAGTCATCAATTTTATTTGGCACAAAAGAATCAACCGAACTAAATAAAACTCGGTACGTGTATTAGGACTAAGGCCTTTATTATAACTAGCCATACCAACATTTCTAGGGACGGGCAGGAGTGGGGGTTGTAAGGGAGGCCAGAAAATAAATATAGCGGTATTTCGTTTCCTATTGATTTTTTGGCAAATATAAACGTAACAATAGTTGTTTATTTTGTTATTTAGCGTAACTTTTGTTATATACACTTTTTTCGTATACCGAATTATAAACGAGATATACGCTAAAACCTATAGCAGAAGTGAACAATTTTATTTGGGACAAAAGACCCAACCAAAATAAATAAAATTCTGTATGTGTATTAGCACTAACGCTTTCATTATAACAAGCCATACCATCATTTCTAGGGACGGGCAGGAGTGGGGGTTGTAAGGGATGCCTGAATTTAAAAATAGCGGTATTTTGTTTTCTATTCGTTTTTCGGCAAATATGAGCATAACAAAAGTTGTTTATTTTGTTATTTAGAGTAACTTTTGTTATATTCATTTTTGTCTTTTAACAAAGTATAAAGGAGATATACACTATAAACTAAAGCGGGAATAACTGAAATCTATGCATAATGCACAAGAGACGGGAAATATGACAATTTGGAGGACAGTGAAGAATTACATAAAAAATTAATTTTATTTATAACAAATGCCAACAACGGGTATTAACCCTAAACACTGGGACGGGTAAATGTCAAAATATTTACAAATTAAAGCCTTGCCAAAAAAAAAACCCATCACCATTCAGCCTCAAATCAATTCCCGGGCGAAGCCGGGTATCTCAGCTAGTATAAAAATATATATATATATATATATATATATATATATATATATATATATATATATATATATATATATATAATTTTGAACGAACCTCATTTTCGTCTTCTCCTGGGTAGGATCGATGGACATTTGAAGAAATTTTTCAAAAATCGCGCCATGAGTACGACCTCAATAGCTGATTTCCCTAATGGGAAATCTGCTAAAATAACCTTTCTGAAAGAGACTGACTTTTCATTTAACCAAACAAGTAAGAAACGAATGTTTTAGTGCAAAGTACAATTATAAAATTAGAATTTCTAAATCCAAAAAAGGCCGTCAAAAAACCGATGAATAAAAGAGGTGTGTATGGGAGGGGGGGGGCAAACGAAAACAAGGAAGTGAAAGTAACTCCATCAATGCTGAGTTACGAAAAAAATGTGTAGAATAACAATTGTAGAGCATCAATATTCTATAACATATACTGCTCATAATTTGGCGATATATTAAATTTTTAAAATTCCTAGCTCTAAACCTCCACCGGTTATAGCCATTAACTAATAAGATATTTAGTATGTAATAAAATAGTACAAACAAACAAATATCGACTATGGTTATAGAACAAATATAGTTATTTATTATACAAGTGACGAAAGTAGATCATTTTACAACTCGAGTGAAACGTTTACCCACACGACCGAAGCGAGTGTGCTAATTTCACAAGAGTTGTAAATTCTAAAGCAGATATTATTGTTCCAAATGTTATGTATATATATGCCTAAAACATGCAGATATGATTTGCCCTGATTGTAATAAAGGTAATTAATTAATTAAATGTTTGAGTATACTATTTGCAAAATAAAACATTTATATAAATTTTATATCTTTTGTTTATTTTTAATTTTTCCTTTTGAAAACAGAACTTAGCATATTAAAATAGGCAATGAATTACATCAAGTTTTTTTAATTATTTAGATCCATTTTCTACTTAGAAAAATTTTTATGGCATGGGTCTCTTGGACCCAACGTTACCACAGGCGGGATTTCTTTTCATGTTACCACTGAAGGGTTAAGTAGTAAAAAGGAAAAAAAAATAAAAAGAAACATGCATATGCGAGAAACCAGCTGCTTAGTAATGTGCTATTTTATAAACGAGTGAACTACTAAAAAAACCACAACTGCAGTCAGTAGTTTAAAAAAGACATGTATTCTGTCTGGTGCATTGAATTCATGCTTTGGTAACACGTGTATAGTTCTAATTATAATTCTAGAAATTTAGAATTCTAATATATAAAACCAACAAAAATCTGATATTACAAACTCTTAAATAATAGTCCATAACTGTAGCAGTTAACACTTTTTCATATTAACTTGTAATGTAAAAATATAATAATATTCTTGATATTTCAATTTGCATGAAATTATCATAAAGACGTCTTGATAGTGCACAAAGTATATTAAGCCTAAAGAGCATCGTTACGTTCTAGGCCTCGTTTTATGAAGGAAAAAAAAATCAAGAAAGGAATTCCCCCGCTTTAGAGATTCATAAGATAATGAATAAATTAGATATTTAAATGGGCTAAAAAGACTGGAAACGGTTGTAATATTAAGAAAATTCTTTCTAAGAGCTTTTTGTTGCGTTCTATGGGACGTTCGTTACTTCTCTCTTTGTAAAAGTAATCTTAAGATCAACAAAATTTCCTAATATGTTGGCGATTATTGTATTAGTAATGTTCCGTTTTTAGCAGATTTCCCTTGAGGGAAATCAGGTATTGAGGTTGTACTTATGGTGCGGTTTTCGGAATATTTATCAGATATACATCGATGC
This sequence comes from Riptortus pedestris, assembly GCA_019009955.1. Lineage (NCBI taxonomy): Eukaryota > Metazoa > Arthropoda > Insecta > Hemiptera > Alydidae > Riptortus > Riptortus pedestris. The sequence continues at coordinate 38,061,807 of CM032228.1, forward strand.
TGCCTTGGAGATTATATAATGCAAACACGTTGTCTGATAACACAATGAATTAAGATTTTATCGTCTTGTTTGAAAAATGTTTAAGTTATACCATACTCTATATTTATCTTTTTCATTCAACACTAAAGTTCATAGTCATTAACGGCTGAAATCGGACCCAGAATGGACGTGGGGGGTGGGTTATATAGATAGGTTAGATTAGTGTGGGGAATTTGATAATTCAAAATATTTACCCTATTATGAGTCGTATCGTAAATGGCTTTAGAACCAATCTTGTTATAATACTATTGATGCACTAAAATTGTTGCTCTACACAGTTTCTGGAAACTCAAATATTAATCGTACTTTTGGCAATTTCTTTTTTTACAGCCTTTATTCGACTCCCACAACTACTAGTCGAATTTTGACATAGAAATAGAGAATATATGTGGTGACATGACATTACTGGTGTGTCGTTCCAGAACGTGAGGAATCCGATTATTTTCGCAGCTCCTGCGTGACGGACTTTTTAGCAAATTTCCCTTAAGTAATATATATATATATATATATATATATATATATATATATATATATATATATATATCTGTTAACGCTCTAGCGGTCGCATTTTTTTTTTGATCGTTTGCCAACTCGGAATTTAATCGTTTTATGTAAAAAAAGGAGATCGTGTTCGTTAATGGCTGAAATCAGACAAGTCTGAGGGGGAGGGGGGGTTAAAGGGGGGGATTTTTTGAAAATTCGAAATATCTCCGTTATTATGCGTCTTATCGAAAAATTGTATAGAATCAATCTTATTGCAATTAAATTTACTATAAATATTGTTCTATACATGTATTCTGTATCTTGAATATTAACCGAGATATTTGCATTTGTATTCTGCATTGGTCGGCAGGAGTGAGCTGTTTGGTACTTTCAGAAGAGAGCTCTGGCGACCGTTATCGTAACTATTCGTCCCTCGTGTATAAGTTTAGTGATCCCTTACTACTTACTACACTTGTTATTGGGCAGATTTCTCTATTGTAAAACTTCACGTGGGAAATCTGCTAAGTTTACGCAGCCCCTGCGTGACTGACTTTTTATTTTTTATAGTATTTAATTTCATTTCGAGTTCATAACTCATTTCTAGCGTATACTCCAATAATCCCCCCTCCCCTAGTTTCATATATGGACACGCGTGTGTATTTGTGAGTGTATGTGTGTGTTTGTGAGGGACGAAGCCCGTAAAAGTTCATTTTAACCTTTGAAGGTAAAAACATAGGTGTGTGACTGTGTTCATGTGAGTCATCTCTGTGTACTTCCATTCGAGAATGGCTTTTGAGGCCATACCGCGATATAGAGAACTTAATTTAGAGTTTTTCTGTGCAATCAACCCCCCAAGGCCGGAGATAATTGTCAAAAGAATCACATAAACCCTCAGTAACTAACTCCCTCTGGCTTTTATACCTCAAAAATAATTGCAAAAAAGAATCCCTTTCGCAAGCCTAAGGTACATAATTTTTCTTGATATCATTATTCAGCATATGTTATAAAATATTTTACAACAAACTGTTGGATAACTCTTAGAGAATGTTTCATGTAAAAGAAAATGGTCGCTCTAAATCGGAGATTTTCTGATATAAAACTAGGTATTAGAAAATAATTGACAGACATATCTGGAAAGTTTTTTAAACAGAAAAAATTATGTCCGTCACGCACATAACAACAGCAGGGGCTGCGTAAACTAAGCAGATTTCCCTGGTGAAGTTTAGTAGTAGATAAATCTACATACTGATAACACAACACCACCGTGAATATATAGTGAATAAATACAAACAGAAATAAGAAATGTTTCAACCAATTTCAATAACCTGCCTCTCGTATAATAATGGTCTCTTGAATACAATATTTGATATTTAAGGTTCAAATAATGTCGTTTATTATATAATAGAGTATTGTTTATGCAACATGAGTAGAAGTGGGGGTTTACTGATTGCTGAAATCTGAAAAATGCAAATAACTCCGTTAATATTTAAGATAGAGAATAAATGTATATAACAATCATTATAGTAAATTTAAAGTGCAATAAAATTGGTTCTATACAATTTTTTGATCCGACGTACAGTAACAGAGATTTTTGACTTTTCGAACATCCTCCCATCTGAACCTCCCCCCCTGGTCCGATGTCAGCCTTTAACGAACATGATCCTTCATTTTACATAAAACTAAGAAATATCAAGTTTGGTAATGATTAAACAATAATTGTGACCGCTAGAGCGATAACAGATATATATATATATACAAATATACAGTTTTGAACGGACCTCATTTTCGTCATCTCCTAGGTAGGATCGATGGACATTTGAAGAAACATTTCGAAAACGCGTCATGAGTACGACCTCAATAGCTGATTTCCCTTTAGGCAAATCAGCTGAAAATAGATAAGAGAATATATGTACTTGGTGGGTGAATTAATATAATAGTATATAGTTCTGAAGTCTTGAAAAGAAATATGTCCGATTTTTTTCTATTATTTTACTTTAGTTTCAAAAAATTTTAAATCAACTTTAATTGTTTATAAGAATTACACAAACAATAAATTTTTCCGAATAATAATTATTAAAACCAACAAAAAAAATATTAATACAATGAAAAAAAAATGACAACAGTAGTACACTAATATTCCAAGACAAAAATGTAATTAACACTGGTTTCTTGTTAACTTGTTTGTCAATAGAGAAGTGACTGAAATAATTATAATTGGGGAACTGATATAAATGGAACGTCATCTGATTTTATATTTTGTTATTAACATCTACTCTATGATGACATGGTTAATTGGGATTGATTATCTATATCTTACCATCCTTTTCTAGGCAGGTTGGGACTAAGTATTTTATTTAGCGAGTTCGTCACTAAATAAATCCCTACTGCCAATGAGGGAATCGAATCCACTGCCCTAGGTTTATCAAGTACATTTGTGTAATAGTTACACAAGTGTGACATACCTGCACATGTGAAAGCTGGTAATTTTACGCTGGTCCTTCGTGGTGGACTTTAAATGATAGAATTACCTTTTCTAGTTTGATGTGAACGAATGCTCTTTTATTATTTTTTCATTTTGTAGTTTTGACCATTCATCGTGATTCCCAGACAATCTTCTTGTCTTGTTACTCAGTAGATAGATGATTATACAATTTAAATTCTGAATATTCATTTGTTCCCGAAATTGTACAATTGCAGGTTGGATGAATATTAATCTACTTGCACTGTAGGAAGATGATGGAGTGATGTTTATTCGTGCATAAATATGAACGAAATTAATACAAATAGATTCTTAGTGGTTTTCACGCTACATTTGGAGCAATCAATGAATGGAATTCTAAATAGGGGAGCCGAAATGATGATGTGAGTTCCTTGAATGACCTGCACGTATCAACAAGAATCCGTAATTTAACTTCATTTCATTGTGTACGTAACAATACGTTTAATTATTAGCAGATTTCCGCTAGCCATGTCCTAGAGGAAATGGTTACGATGGCATGCACAACTCTTCAGTGTATCGGGTGGATCTACTCGGACAAGGAACACGGACTATACCCACATCTGATACTTGAATTCTTTGTAATAGCATTGCCTCTGGTCTGTCAATATCGTGTGATAAATGCCACAACGTGTAATCAGAGCCCGAGGGAGGGGAGGTGACAAGTACAAACATTGTGTAGGCCACAAGAGGACGGAAACAGAATGAAAGGGTACCTAGCCGTCAGGCCTCAACACCTTCTTTTAACTCCGAGGGTTAATGATGGGAAGGAGGAATCCTACTATTCGAACATATCCTCAGAATTTCGAATAGCCTCCTCATTAAATGAGACTATTAATGTCATATGTGACCGAAAGGGTTGAGAAGCCATTTCTTTAATCATTTCTGACACCTCTGATTGAGGATATAAACGACGACCACCACGTCTGTGATCGACAACTCCAAAGCGGATCCAGACACCAGCCATGAGTTTCTGGTTTAACTGATTGCTGGCGAGGGGCCCATGGAAGCAGCATGGTCTAATTCTTGTAATAAACCCCCGGGGGTTGGCGAGGGTAACAACTACCAAGGCAGACAGACTCATTTGCTCATCTTGCCACAGTGATGCGATGAAGACAAGAGGTGTTTCCCTAAGCCCTTAATTCCTTGGTTATTGTTGAATAACACTGGCTCTGTAATACCTCAAATTGAAAGCAGATGGTGAAAGGGTATACGTCTACCTATTGCACAGAAAAGGATAAGAGCATAGTGACTTTTTTGTGATCGAATTACCTTTTCTGGCAAGTCTCATTTCACGTGAACGTATGAACAAGTTCCTTTATACTTTTTTTTCATCTTGAGTTTTGTCCCTTTGAGAAGAATATGAAAAGGGTCCTGAGATAGGGGGGAGATTAACGGAAAAGATTGAAAGAGGAGCTGACAGTGATCTCAACATTAGAAGACTGAAGACAATAGAGAGGCTTGGCTCCAAATTGGAGGGGACATGATATCTCTTTTCTCACTCTCACAACTTAGAGTCTTTATCAATATAAACTTCTGTGATTTTACATCATCCCCACCCACCCCTTATTCACTCTAACTCTCTCATTCTACTTTACCCTCCCCCGTCTCCCGTCTTGTTAGCTCTTCCGTATTTCCACTCCTTGGCCCCTTTCTCGTCTCTCTCTCTCTCTCTCTCTCTCTCTCTCTCTCTCTCTCTCTCTCTCTCTCTCTCTCTCTCCCCTCCCCTCTCCTCCCCTCCCCCCTCCCATCCCCCCCCTCTCTCCCCCTCCCCCCTCCCCTCCCTCTCTCCCCCTCTCCCTCTCTCTCGCCCTCTCTCTCTCTCCCTCTCTCTCTCCCCCTCTCTCTCCCCCTCTCTCTCTCCCCCTCTCTCTCTCCCTCCTCTCTCTCTCTCTCTCCCTCCCTCCTCTCTCTCTCCCTCCCTCACTCTCCCTCCCTCACTCTCTCTCTCTCTCCCTCTCCCTCCCACCCCCTCTCTCTCTCTCTCCCTCTCTCTCTCTCTCTCTCTCTCTCTCCCTCCCTCTCTCCTCTCTCCCTTCTCTCTCTCTCCTCCCCTCTCTCCTCTCTCTCTCTCTTCTCTCTCCCCCCACTCTCTCTCTCTCTTCTCTCTCCTCTCTCTCTCTCTCTCTCTCTCTCTCTCTCTCTCTCTCTCTCTCTCTCCCTCCCTCCTCTCTCTCTCTCTCTCTCTCTCTCTCTCTCTCTCTCTCTCTCTCTCTCTCTCTCTCTCTCTCTCTCTCTCTCTCTCTCTCTCTCTGTCTCTCTCTCCCCCCCCTCCCCCCTCACTTTTTACAAACCCACTTTTCCCCTCTACCATATCCTATTACTACTGTTATTTGTAATAGATGATTTAATCCGCTGTGCAATTTTATATTGTCATATTTTTCAAGTTCCTTGTATTCTGTATTAGTTTCCATTATATCCACTGTATTTTGCTGTGTGATTAACGGTTTGCTTTCCTCAGTTTCGTTCGTTGGTATCCTGGGCTTCATAACCAATTTAATTGGGCATTCCATCTAGTCTTATTGGTTGCATTGGATGTCGGATGAAAGAATTGCTTGAAGATGATTGTTTCGATGAAAGATGGTCTAAAGTTGATTAAAAATGCATTATCGATGCTCTTTATTATATATTTATAAGCATTTACCACTTCTCTAAGCAATCTACTCATTCGTCATCAGAGCTACATACAATAGTAACTTCAACAAATAAGAAGCAACAAAATTTAAGATTGTGTACTAGTTAAAATTATTAATTACTATTCACTATGTTCAATTAGCATATTTAATAACCAAACATTTTTAATACGATATGATTAAACAACAACTTTTATTATTCATATTTATTTTTTGTAAGTAATTATTTAATTTCAAATAATTTAGTAGCTAAAACATAAACAATTCGTGAAAAATTGCTAAAATTAACATATACAATTAAATTTATAATTAACCCTCCCTAAACCCATTTTTATTTGTATCCAATTCAAAAACTAGTATTGTCGGGGTGGGGAAGCTTTTTAGTCCCGGGTTTCGGCACCAAAATGTAGGGGCGTGCGGTAAGCTTTAGCGGTAATAATAGAAAATGTCGGCACCAAAATGTAATGGCGGAAATCTTGTGTTAAAGGCAAGAAAAAGTTGGGAGAGAATTTAGACTGAACCATTTGTTAGTTCTCATGGAGAGATGAGGGAAAAAGATAAATAAAGAAAACAAAACAACTATGTGAGTTCTCTTAAGAATTAGGTATATTGAATAGTTAAGTATAATAAGAAAATAAAGAAATGAAATTTAAGCAGTACACAAACTTTATGAACTAATATGTTAAGAATTAGGTAAATTGAATAGTTAAATATATCTCTATAACAAAACATGAAATTTAAGCAGTAAACAAACTTTATGAAATAATATGGCGGCCATAACTATACATACAAAATTAGCGGTGGGTCTTATAATATATATGAGTACTCATGCGATACTTGCGTTCATAATGCTAGCATTATTAGGTAGTTAATTGCGGGAATCATGCACTTCCAAGAGATGATGAAGTCTTGTTGCGGTGATAAATCTGGATGAGCACGTGGCAGAGAAGAAGAAAGGCGGGAGCAAAATGAACCTGTTGACTCTAGTAGAGGTACATAGACTATCTCGGGTGACTTCCAACTGCGGTTGTCGATGAAGCGGTTCTCTATGAAGCGGTTATCTGTGAAGCGGTTATCTATGAAGCGAAGCGGTGATCTGTAGGGGAGGGAGGCCCCTCTGGCCGTATGAACGACCCCAACGTCTGAGAGCAACTGACTCCAGCGAGCGTCTAAAAGCAACTGACTCTATCCTTGTTGCTGGCCGATGCCTTCTTGAACTGCATGTGTTTTTCCGCTGTAGCCACGGCCTTGGCGATATGCATGTGTGTGTGTGGCGGGTCTAGGAACACTGCGAGCGCGGGAAGTTTAAAATTCAAACTGACGACTGAACAAGTATATTCATATTTACTACTGTTGTAACGTCTTGTTCTTGACCTCCCTTTTTTTGTAGACGTCTACTGAGATGGACAACAAAAACAATTAAAAGGAAAGAAACTAAGATATCTTTTATTACATTGGAATGAAGTAATATTAAATGAAGTGCAACAAAGTTCATGGCATATTTAATTTAACAGTAGTACAAGGAAGTCTTGTTGTGTCATACATATTTATTTATCAATTTTCCTTCTATTAAGTTAAAATATTATGGAACTATAAATCAATATTATTATTAAACCATGTAACTTATAAATAAGTAGGTATAATGCTAAGCAAGTCAAGGTACTTTATAATCACTAATGTTGAGGCGTCCGTCAAAAGTTAAATAGGCCAATTTAGCAAACTAGTGGAAAAGAGAAATTATTTCCGTAATATGCATATCTAAACAAAAAGCAATCAATAGTGGAGTAACATTTAATCGAAAAAGTTTAATCTATAATGTAAGGAAGTTTTCCCTTTTTTCCTCTTTCCAAGGAGAAAGTTTAACTTGAAGGATTAGTTTAATGACTTTTCTCAATTAAAAAAAAATGTTTTAATTATTGTTTGAAAGAAAAGAGAAAGAAGATGGAAAGAAACTGTCTAATTGGATGGTTTAGTCTTTCCTAAAAATTAAACTTCACTATGAAGTTATAATTGTTAAATATTGCCTTTAAAACTTCACTGAAATTATTAAAAACATGAATATCAATTTGCAAGAAAATAATTGTCAGAGCTACTGATTTTACTAAGTTCGATTCCTTAGTCTTCCGTCTGAATAGCTGCCTTTCATTCAATTGTTAGTTATAATATCATCCTCATTAATTTGTATTGGTTTTATTGAGTTCAGTATTGTGGAAACTCATTTCATGAGCTTATACATTTATTAACAATACAGTAGTATTTCTATTCTATTGAAGGGGCTCAGGTTAGCCATGTGAGTTAAAGCGTTGACTTTAATCTCACATGGTAAACCTAGAGTGGCGAGTTCGATTCTTGCCAAGGCAAAGGAAATTATTTAGTGACGGAATTCATTAAATAACATCCTGGCTACGAAAGGTTAATAACCTGTAGATAACCCGTCCCAATTAGCCTGAGTTGCAAAAATAATAATAATTTCATTGAATTATATATTTTCAAAATTTATAAACTTAAAATAATAAATTCGTTAAAAATGTTACTAAACTACATAATTTATTTATGGAAAAATTTAAATTATTTATTTATTAACATCCACTTTTTGCAACTTAGGCTGATTGAGACGGGTTATCTATAGGTTACCACCCTTTTCTAGCCAGGGTGGAACTAAGGATTTTATTTAATGAGTTCCGTCACTAAACAAATTCCTATTGCCCAGGAGGGATTTGAACTCGCCACTTGTAAGTTTACCATGTGAGATTAAGATCAACGCTTTAACTCACATGGCTGAACTGAAAAAAAAGAAGAAAATTTTCTTGGAGGTATATTAAAGGATGGAACAAAAATATACTTCCGGATGAGATGAATGCAATTTTATGTATGCTGATCATATTATGGGTATGCTGATGGTCTGCAATCAGAAATTGCGTACCTCGTCTGGATTTTAACATTTAGCAAGTTGTGTGATATTTGCCATATTTTATTTGGACTTGCGTAAAAAGCATGACCAATAGGCTACATATAGCTTACAAATATTACTTTGGTTGTGAAACCAAAGATTAAAAAAATACAGTGTTCCTCATCTCAGTTGAACACTTTTTACTCTAGCATAACCCATAGTTGCCCAACTTCAAGCGAAGTGAAATACCTTTTGCTTTTTCCATAATTTGTCGGGAGCAGAAAGTTCACCACTCGAATTCCTAAATCTGCATGACGAACATAACATTAAAACATTAAAGAAGAAGAAGTAAAAAACTCCGTCACAGAGCGGTTACGGAAAGTAAGCAGATTTGCCATATATTGGAATGACACATGAGTAGGTAAGAAATGGACGGTCAATACAATCTTAATTGATTACGTCATCCCTCTAACTATTAGCATATATCTCACATAATAAAGGTCCGTTGAAAACAACATTTGGTGTTTATGCTTATTCTAAGACGTTTCATGATGTATTCTCTCTCAAGTGCGGTGACTGAAAGTGGGGGTTTACTGAAGGCTGAAATCTAAAAAAATGCCAATATCTTGGTTAATATTGATGATAGAGAAAATATGTATATAACAACATTACGTTTGGTAATATTATTGGCTCTATACAATGCTTCACGTCAAATGACGTAAAATAACGAAGATATTTCAAATTTTATTACTTCCTCCCCTCTAAATCTCCCTTCCGTGGTCTGATTTCAGCCGTTAACGAATTTGATCTTTATTTTTACTTAAAACGTTTAAATATGAGATTAATAACGATAAAACATCGCTAGAGCGTTAACGGACAAATATATTGTTGCGAAAATTAAATACATGAAGGAGTAGCAGAGAAAGTCGCGTATTTGGGAAGTGCGAGGTAGATCAAAGAAGTCGACAGAGGATCGAGTTCGTTCTAGTCCTGTTCTGGAAGGGCCTGGGCCGTCCCTTTGATGTTTTGCCGCCAATCTACGCGGAGTCAGTTTACGAGATGTTCAGCGCTACAGTGTGTCTTAGTGCAGTGCGGTAAAGTGTTTTTATGTGAAGAACAGTGTTGTGCCGTGACTCTGTAAGTAACAGTTTAGTGCTGCGTTTAAGACAGTGCAGTGCCGTTAACTTCGTGAAGTAAAGGACAGTGCAGTGCCGTCTTTCTATGAAGTTCAGTGACCGAATTATTGGACTGCGTAATAACAAGAATAGTGACGCTATCAGTGCATACTGTGAGTAGTAATTAAGAATAATTAACGAAGTGTATTGTGCATTGTTAAATAAATTGTGCAGTGATAAAAACTGTGAAACTTGCCTGTGTTTAATTTTGCAATCCAAAAGAACTCTTATAAACAACGTTTATTACTGGTTTTGTAATAAAACGTAACAGTATATATGTACACATACAGTTTTGAGCGGACATCATTTTCATCATCTACTAGGTATAGTAGATCAATAGCTGATTACTCTTAAGGGAAATCTGCTTATAACGAATGCTAATCGAGTTATATTTGAATCTTTTGGCATATTCCGTCAGTTAATCTTCTTTTCCCTTCCTTCTCATGCCATTTTCATTGGAAAGAATTATATTATTAAATATTTCAAGCCCTGTTATAATATGATCTTTTATTTCTGTAAAGTGGAGAATAATAGACTGTTAGATGAGGTCATCAGCGTGCCATTCCAAAACTTTGGAAATCTGTGTCGTTTACGCAAACCTCGGTGACGGAAATTGTTTTGTTTTTTTGTTGTCTATTATTATTCAAATCGCCAAGATGCGGGTGCTCCTGTACAAATAAATAATAAATAAAAGAAAATATTATTCAAACCACAAGAACATTTATGTTTAACATTGAAAGTCAAGAAACTTTGAGCCAAATCGCCAAGATGCGGGTGCTCCTGTATAAATAAATAATAAATAAAAAAATATTATTATTCAAACCACAAGAACATTTATGTTTAACATTGATAGCCTGAAATCGATTTACTTGTAAAGGGACTTTTTATCAATTTCATTCTATTGGAGACGCAATGTAGATAGATATATATGATAAAATATCAATATACGGGTGTAGTATAAGGAGGAGTGACAGGAGGAGGGGAGTGCTTTTTAAGAGGGTGAGAGTATCTTATCAAACTGATATCTACCATCCATTAAGAGTCTGCTCCCATCTGCCAATGGACAGCTGACAATATCTCTATTACCAGCTGACAGGCCATTATGTTCTAACTTAACTTGAGTCTCCAAGACAACCCTTTTTGTTCCAATCATTTAACGTTTCAATTGGCTATTCTAATGCCAAATCAGCTATTGGGAATATGCTCATGATGGGATTTTCGTAACATTTCCTCCTTTTTTTCTAATGTCAATAGATAGGTTGGAGATTACTGAAATGATGTGATACCATTTTCGTTTCATATGGAATGGAAAGGATATGGAAAATTTTTATGATTTCCCGAGTAACGCCGTGCACATTTTAGATGTTAGAGATCTTTAGCCTCTCCCAAACTGAGATTCGGGGGGTTCTTTATCAGAGTTTCCTAGACAGTAATCCAATCGACGTACATCACCGGTTTACCAAGGAGGAGATGAAAAGTGCTTTCTCGGTTAGACTAACGGGACACAATATACCCTGAAGACTCCCGCCAAGCTATAAGCGCCGACTCACCAGCGCGCTCTGGTAGCGAACTTGTGAACTAATGTTCTCCCTTGGTGGGGATCTAACGTCGGCCTATTTTTACCCCAGCGAACTGAGCGCAGGATAGATGTAGCAACGCCTTAACATTCTTAGTATACGTGTATTTTGGTGAGATATTCATGAATGTAACTTTTTTTTTTAAAATTTTATTTTTTAAGGTATAATATTACATTAATAATAATTGCACTTCGCACTCCGTGTAGTACTCTATCCCAATGTTCAGTAAGTTGTAGTTGCCTTTTTAAAAATGTTTCTACTGGGTTGGCCAAGTGAGTCGCTGGCATGGCATAGAGCAAGGGAATGTAGGAGTAGCCGGGAGTTGCCTACTGCATGAGGCTGACGTGCAATAATGGCATCAGGGGAGACTTTTTAGAGAGACATCCTTACTTAGGCTATAGTCTGGATAAGTTGATTAATGTTAGTATGTGGACTATAACATTAAATTATCCTACATTTTTATCCCTCTGAGATAGTGTGCCAGTGAAAATTAAGACAAGAAATATTATTTAACTGATAATCATCATTAAATTTGTCAAATAAACACACCTTTTTCTTAACGCCAAATTAAAACAATTGTATCACAAGGCAGCTTTTTCTTGAGATTTAAGAAATTCATTATTTACTTGTAACAATCTAATTTGGACTGATATTATGGTATAATCTTCTTATTCAATCCTTAATCCATAAATCCGGGAAAAAGAAAATTGAAGGCTAAATATGAACAGAAATAAGAAACTGGAAATAGTCTAATAGAAATTGAATTGGAAGCCTTCCAGATTGTCCTTTCCCATTTTCATTTAAACGAGCAGATTAACTCCTACAGGATGGAGAAATTAAATCGCTATTAAAATATAAACAAATATGCAAATTAATTTTCACTTAATGGTATCTTACTTAATGTTAGCTGTGAAAACCTCTTTTCGTGGGAAAGTTTTTATAAACCGATATTGGTTTAACTTCCTGTAATGGCGTTTCGCGATAAATTGACAGTTCTTCGATAGCTTTAAAGTAAGTAAGCCATTAGCACTATTTAAAAGAGGCTTTAAGGAGGATGAGAGAGAGAGATAGATAGATAGAGAGAGAGAGAGAGAGAGAGAGAGAGAGAGAGAGAGAGAGAGAGAGAGAGAGAGAGAGAGAGAGAGAGAGAGAGAGAGAGAGAGAGAGAGAGAGAGAGAGAGAGAGAGAGAGGGAGAGAGAGAGAGAGAGAGAGAGAGAGAGAGAGAGAGAGAGAGAGAGAGAGAGAGAGGGAGAGAGAGAGAGCGAGAGAGAGCGAGAGAGAGAGGGGGAGAGAGAGAGAGAGAGAGAGAGAGAGAGAGAGAGAGAGAGAGAGAGAGAGAGAGAGAGAGAGAGAGAGAGAGAGAGAGAGAGAGAGAGAGAGAGAGAGAGAGAGAGATATAGAGAGAGAGAGAGAGAGAGAGAGAGAGAGAGAGAGAGAGAGAGAGAGAGAGAGAGAGAGAGAGAGAGAGAGAGAGAGAGAGAGAGAGAGAGAGAGAGAGAGAGAGAGAGAGAGAGAGAGAGCGAGAGAGAGAGAGAGAGAGAGAGAGAGAGAGAGAGAGAGAGAGAGAGAGAGAGAGAGAGAGAGAGAGAGAGAGTGAGAAGGGGGGAGAGAGAGGGCGCCGAAGTGACAGGGACATTTGCAATATTAATACGTCATTCTAAAATTACTTTAAAGGTTAATACCTTTAATATATCTGTTTAACCCTCTTAATATATTTAGCTTTGCCGTAATATCGAGCTTTATAAAAAAAAAAAAAATAAAATAATAAAATCATAATCCTGGTGCTTATATTTTCATTAACTGATTGCCGGACTGGGTGAAACATTTTATATATAATCCCTATCTGCTGCAACAACTCAATCTGCTCAAATCATACAATGGTGACCAATCCAATCTTTTGCCCTAAACAAACAAACAATCAAGATAGATTCGTCATTCACAATTCATACGATTATACATCTATATCGATTAAGCCCAAGCGTAGTACAGAATCTGATCCGAGTTTTATTTATGCTTCGCATCAAGGGCGATTAACATCAATTAGTCACGTACAACTATTTTCTGATAACTGATAAGATTAAATCATATTTTAAATATATAAATATGATTATTAAAAATAAAACAAATTAAAATATGTAAATTGGTAATTTTATTGATTTAGTGCCTAGATACATCACAGGTTTAATATTTTCTTTAAATGTCGTGTAGCATACTTGAAGGTTTCAGATATGAACATTTTTGTTTATGTATTGGCTGCCATTGGTCAAAAATTCAGTTAGGTCGTATGGAAGTTGTGTGTTAAATTCTTTTTTATTGGCCACCGTTACCTATGGTTCAGATGGGTTTTTCTTTTCTTGTCATTAAATATAATGTTAATTTGGTATGGTCTATTCTAAGTCTAGAAAGTATGATCTCTTACTCTTCTAGAATTTCTGAAACTCGATGGCCACACCCAAATTGTACTTTTTATACAATGTAATATATTGTTCGTGATTGTATTTCTCAGTTTCCTTTTCATTCGTCTGTAATTAGTTCTTTTGCATTTTGTGGTACGTCCTCATGAAGTAAGTCGTTGGTTTCGTATTCATGATCAGTCGTAATTGTTCTGTGTCTCACTCATTCCTAGGCAGCCAATAAAGTGTTGTGTGTAACCCTCAATTATAGCATAAGTTTTGAATTTCATCGTTTATTTTCAGGGTCATTGGATGACGAGTGTAGATAGCGCATTGAGTGAACTTAATGAGGCAGTGCTAATAAGGTGTAGTTTTATGGCGTATTCATGTTTCTCAGGTCCGATAAGATTTCTTGGAGTTCAGTTCATAGTATGCAATGATAAGAGGGTTGTTTCTGTTTGATAATCCTTTCTTCACTGACTGCTACTTGCTGTGAAGAATTATTCATTACTCGTGCTAGATAACCGCTGACCCAAAATTGACAATATTATTCATAAAGTAACTAAATCTAAAGTTTTCCCCCCCGTGAAAATTCGTTCAGACTAGGACAAACCATAGTCCGATTATGAGGATATAGCAATTTTTAAGTATTCCATTTAGAGTAGCAATTTGTGTATATATAAAACGAATCTTAGAGATAAAGTAGCGTATTTAACATCCCACATTCATCATCTTCTTGAATGGTGATCTTGATCATACCGACCCGGTTTTCATTGAGATTTTTTTTTTTATCTTCTTGCCTTTGTTAATTGAGATAGCACGAATCTAACCCCATGCCCTCTTATTTCCTCTCTCTCTTACCTCTTGGAAAATTCGCATTCTTCAGGAACCCAGAGACGCTAAACCATTGAAATGATCTCTATGAATGTTCCCCTTATTAGCCTTTTCTTCCAAAATTTTCAGAGAATGTTCAGTTTTTTAAAGAAAATGAATTCCCGGTCAGTACTTTGGCTTCGGATATCACTTTCTCAGAAGAGTCTTTTGGATCGGATCATGATGCAAACGTGAATCTCAAACGGACTACATGAAAGCCTTATTTTTCGGATCTCTCGCTAAGCTGGATCAAAGGCTCTCCCTCTTTAGTCAAGGTGGATTATTGCTTGAATGAGGCTGTATGTTGAATAGCATTACTATCTGTTTGGGGAATCGTTTTAACATTCACCTCCGTTCAATGATTTCTATCATTCGTACTTGATAAATAACAGTAAAACAAGAAATAATAAAATGTTATTAGGTATTTAAACATTCTTTGATTGTCATTTCCGACTTTTAAGATCTTTAGCCCCCCCCCCCCTTCCTTAGGCTATGTTCAGACTTTCCGCCGAGAGCTCTGGCGGCCGTTTCCATAACTATTCGTCCCTCTTGAATAGGTTTAGAGGTTAGGTTAACTGTTTTTTGGGGCTTGAAACTACTGGGTTATTACGCCCTAAATAATGTTTTAGGTTTAGAGGTTTCTTACTACTACAGTTGTTATTAGGCAGATTTCTCTATTGTGAAACTTCACGTGGGAAATATGCTTAGTTTACGCAGCCCCTGCGTGACGGATTTTTTCTTTTCTCTTGAGAAAATAGGGTGAATCAGAACCATGAAGAGTCTGTTCATAAGTCAAACCTTCATTCATAAATGAATGAATAAAATCACAGAGGGCACACTAATGACAGAAGTTCCGATCGCTGACGCCATCAATTATGCGAAAAAACTGGCACTGGAGCAATGGGCATGGCAATGGCATGAGTTGCGAGACAATAAGCTCCGCACAGTAAAAAGTAGTGAGTACCCCTGGTATACTTCTACAAGCACTAAAAGGAGGGATGAAGTAGTAATATACCGCCTTAGAATTGGCTACACAAGGCTCACACTCCAGCACCTTATGAAAAGAGAAGAACCTCCAACCTGCACTGCTTGTGGAGTAGATCTAACAGTCGCACACATACTTACAGAGTGTAGAAGGTATGAGGACACCAGAAAGTCCCTTGGTATGTCAGAAGTACTATCCGAAATACTAGGGGATGATAGTCACTCTGTAAAAAAACTGTTAAAATTTTTAATAATAACTCGTTTAAATAAAGAAATATAATAGGACTTCAACATATGGGCACACAAGAAAGTGAGATAAATATTTATGTATCAAATTGATTATATATACAAAATACTGCTCTGTTATTCCAATTTGTCACAGGATCATGAATAGAGAACAATAGGAGAGATGCAACATTGGCGAGGATGACGGATGGCTAAAAGAAGGGATCTCTGAAGATAGGGACTGCCTAACACAAGGAAAGAAAACGAAAATGGAATCTTGACCACCTAGGCACAAATAACTCTCGCGAGTTCGGTGCCTATTTATAATAAAATAAATAAATAAAATAAATGTCAGTGTTACCTAATTTAGACGATACAATCGTTTTAATTCCTTAATGTAGCTTTTGGAGAAAAAATACCTCTTCATTGGTATTTCATTCACGCTTACGCCGTCGCTAGTAGAAACATTGCACTGCAAAAAGAGCCAGAATGGTTGACGTCACCAGGTATGCCCTTCTAAAAGAATCTATTTGGAATTCAAACTGCTGAGACCTGTTCGTGGAGCAAGGCTTTCTTCTGGAATGCTACTCAAAGTGCGATTTTCTGAACTAAACTTTACTAAGGAATCCAAATTCTCTGTTCCTGATTCTAGGATAGAAATAGAATCAGTATGCCAGGCGGAATATAGGGAATAGGCAGATAACAGACTCGCCAATCAGGGTGTGAACTAGGTTGAGGTGGAGAGACATTCAGGAAATGAGGAATCTTCCAGCCCACCTATTATTCGACCCGTTAGCTGGTTACCTGCAACTCCCGTCTATTTTCACCCCATTCCGTTCACAAAATACAAAAAAAAGCACAACAGAGTTCTGTAAAAAGGGAGCTGTCAGCAGACACCCACCAGACGTCAAAAGTCTGAATTTGCTTTTTCAGTTATGTTTATCAAATACTGGGTCTCAGATATAAATGTACCAAGATAAAAAAGTACAATCCACAAAAAACTACTGTTCGTAGCACATCTATTTGTAGGCATCCTTCTGGAAAATCTTTACAATACAGCATACAATACAGCAGTACATGTCCACGGTATTTACCAAGATAGTTATAGTTTATCGAGTTAATTTAGTGAGAAAAGGTGTTCGGTTTATGAGAAATACATCAAAAATAATCTCACACACAAACACCGAAAATAATGAACTACACACTCCATAAGTATTTAATGAACTTAAAGAGTAATCCTTAAGTGGCCTAATAAGCATACGATTCTGTTCTACTGAATTGGTACATTGAAGCCCAAGGAATGTTTGATTTACTCAATAATAAATTATTGATGATTAAAAACAGCGAAAGGATAGACTACGTAAGTCAAAATTAATGTGGTGTAATGCATGTTGCAGGACCATTAATTATGGAAAAGAAGGAAGTAGTCTTCCTGCATTGAATGTTTATTTTTGACAACCCGCTGCACCCTATCGGTTGCATTTCCAGGCCAAAAATTCAAAACTATGAATGAACGTAGGTCACATTCTGTTTCAAAAGTATTCTTGCGAAATGTTATTATATTATCTACCCTAAATCAACATGTAAGGGAATAAATAATATGGGTAACCTATGTCATGTAGTTTACACTTATTACATACGGCATTGAATAATTTGTTATCAATTTGTTAGGTTTCATTTTAGCTGATCGAGGTTTACCTCATGACGCGAGGTTCTGAAAATTTCTTCAAATGCCCATTGTTTCTACCTAAGACAATACGAAAATCCCTCCGTTTAAAACTGATATGCATATGTGTGTGTGTGTGTGTGTGTGTGTGTGTGTGTCTGTGTGCGTGTGTGTGGTTGTGCTTTTTAAAGCTCTAGTGGTCAGCGTCTTTGATAGATTGCTACAAATTTTATAATTAAATCTTACGTAAATCTCACAACTCTTGGAGTGGCTCGAAAAATGAAGGAATTTCAAAATATCTCTTTAATTATAAGTCGCATCGAAAAATTATGTAGAGCCAATCTTGTTGCAAATGTATGTTCTATAAATGTAGTTAAACATACTTCTTCTCTATAACCAATATAACTTGAGATATTTGCTTTTTTTATATTCAGCTGTTAGTCATGTCACGTTAATGAAAAACCAATATATCAAGAAATGTCTTATTTCAAGTTTAAATATTGTTTTCAATGGGCCTTTATTATGTATGATACATGCAAATGCACAGTGCGATGACGCCATAATAATTTTGCTCATTGTATCTATATCATAGACGAAATTTAACTTTTTTATTATATACTAAAGATTAGTTAATAGTTGAAAAAGTGGGGGGTATCCAGATTTGAAAGGGGGAATCGGAAATTCAATTATTTCCATTATCGTGAGCCGGATCGAAATATGTTATAAAACCAATTGTGTTAAACTAGTAATGGTCTCCAATTATACATTTTGCACAATGTATGTCGTAACTCAAATGTATAGTGAGTTATTAGTGCATTCTTTTTTTCAGCCTACAATAAACTCCCACTACTACTTCTCGAATTTTTACTTAAAATTACTTTTTATTGAGAATTCATCGTGGAAACGACATTTGTAATATGTCATTCCGTCTTGCGTGTCGGACGTTTTAATGGTTTCCTATTAATGTATTTCTGGATTTTATGCATTTTATATATATATATATATATATATATATATATATATATATATTTGTTTGTTACCGCAATTGTTTATCGCTGCCAAACTCGATATATAAGCGTTTTATGAAAAATTGCAATTTAACTTAGTTAACGGCTGAAAATTTGAAACAAGACAAGTTGTATATAATGTTTCAACATGTCTTATAACAATCGATATATTTATAATTTTAGCAGATTTCCCTTAGGGGAAATTAGCAGATTTCCTTTAAGGGAAATCAGCTATTGAGGTCGTACTCATGACGCGAGTTTCGAAAAATCTCTTCAAATGCCCATCGATCCTACCCAGGAGATGACGAAAATGAGGTCCGTTAAAAATTATATATATATATATATAGATATATCTCTATATGTATATATATGTGTATATATATATGTATGTATTTTTGTCTGTTAACGCTCTAGGGGTCGCAATTTTTGTTTGATCATTACCAAACTCGGAATTTAATCGTTAAATGTAAAAAGGAAGATCAAGTTCGTTGATGGCTGAAATCGGACCAGTGGGAGGGGGGGTTTAGAGGGGGGATTTTTGAATATTCAAAATATCTCAGTTATTATGCATCGGATCGAAAAAATGTATAGAATAAATCTTATTGCAAATTTAATTTACTATAAATATTGTTCTATACATTTATTCTGTATCTTGAATATTAACCGAGATATTTGCATTTGTATTCTGCGTGTGGTCGCCTTAGGCTATGTTCGGACTTTCCGCCGAGAGCTCTGGCGGCCGTTTCCATAACTATTCGTCCCTCGTGAATAGGTTTAGAGGTTAGGTTAACTGTTTTTTGGGGCTAGAAACTACTGGGTTATTACGCCCTAAATAATGTTTTAAGTTTAGAGGTTTCTTACTACTACAGTTGTTATTAGGCAGATTTCTCTATTGTAAAACTTCACGTGGGAAATCTGCTTAGTTTACGCAGCCCCTGCGTGACGGACTTTTTGATTTAGCACCCCCACTCCTCTCCAAACTGCTTCCACATTATTCGGTATTTAAATACTGAATTTAAACTAACTTTTAAAAAAATGAGGAAACTGAAAAAATCCAGCAATAAATACTCGCAAGACACAATGGTATTATTAGATTTATATATTTAGTAAAGGTTGAAATTTTATGTTGGTGACTTATTCTTCAAAATGTTCAAAAATTCAGTGTCCAAGTTAAGATGGCAGATAGAAGAGATTTATACTCTTAGTTTTTACGTATTAAAGATAAGTGCAGCCATATATATTCCCTTAGAATCCTCATATCTCCAGCCATTATTTTTACTTTCTCTATTATCTAAATGAATTACTTCCTCACCCAACTATTTCATTTAAGTAAGATTGTAGATTAGCAAGAGGAAACATTTATGGTAAAAATAAAAAGGAAACTTAGGAAAAGTTAAATTATTTTTTCTGCCCATTTAAGATCATGATTTTTTAGTTTATTCTGATTATTTTTAGTATTTCATACTTCCACGAGAAGTAAATGTTTCATCGCATGACTAAAAATTTGGGACAGTTGGCTTGTTGAAGATGAAAAGATCGTCGTCGCAAATAGCATTGAAGGGCCAAGGCCTGCGACACGGCTTGGGGGCTTAACGCAGTCCCTGCCTTATTGTGGTAACAATACTGAATCAAATATATCCACATATTTATTAAAGTAGCTACTCAATTGGCTTACGACGCTGATCGTGAACCTAGGAAATGCATAGAAGTCCAAATTCATAGCTCAGTGATTCCACTCCTAAATGAGTGGAAGTTCAGTATTGGAATTTCACATCGGTGGGGGAGAGTAGTTTGGAGGGGAGTGGGGGTGCTAAATCAGAAATTATAAATATATCCATTGTTATAAGACACGTTGAAAAATTATATACAACTTATCTTGTTTCAAATTTAATTTCTATAAACGTTGTTCAGTACATTTTTTTTTTAATGTATTAATAGAAATACTTGCATTTTTTTGGATTCTGTATTCAGCAAACCCCCACTACTACCCAACTCACATTAAACTTAAATATTACTAAACGTTTTAAACCTTGCGTATATATAAAATATTTTTGACACTTTTACTATGTGAGATCTACAGATATGTTTTCATCATTTTAGGTTTTACTATCTAGACTTTTTATTATCAAGCCCGATATATAATAGTTTCAGACAAAAATAAAAATTATATGACCTAATATCTAAAATCGGACCTCGGTAAGAGGTAAAGAGGGGAAGAAAATTAAAAAAATGAGTGTTATCTCTATTATAATAAATTGGATCGAAAAAATTGCATATATATTGTGTATAACTAATCTTTTTGGAAATTTACTTTCCTATACATTTTAGAAGATTTCTGTTAAGGAAAATCACCTATTAAGATTGTACTTATGTCACGATGTTCGTATATTTCCTCAAATGTCCATCGATTCTTCTTAGGTGATGACCAAAATGAGGTCAGGCCAAAATTCTATTTATATATTTTTGCCTGTTACCGCCCTAGCGGTCGCATTATTTGTTTCATCATTGCAAAACTTAAAAGTTAAACGTTTCATGTAAATCTAAAGTCTATTTTCGTTAATCCGCTGGATTCGAATCGGTGGAAGGGGATCAAAAGTTTCCGTTATTTTGAGTCGCATCGAAAAATGTAATAGAACCAATGTTGTTAAACACTTAATATTCTTTAATTTTTGTATTTTTTTTTAATTTCGAATGATAACAAGTTACTTATATTTTTATATTTTCAGCCTTCTTTTGACCGTTCAATTCTAATATTTTAGTTTTTTACTTTAAGTAACTGAGGGGTATTGTTGATGGTATTTTCTTTATATTTACTGATGCCAGTTTTAATATTTCTATATCAACTTATTCATATTCCATTCAATATTTGCTTATAATCCATTTTATTTCTTTTTCTTTTAATCGTATTCAATAATTCCTGAGAGAGTTTTTTCGCTTTGTTTGTCTAACAGGATTATCTATCAAGCTGGTCTCTTGATGGATTATTATTGCTGACCATCATATTTTCGTATTTATTGCCCGAAATGGATTTCATCGAAGGGACAAAAACTCCTTTAATTTTATTCATTTTTATTAGGTTTTTTTTTATTTTCTGTGCTATTTAAAAAAGGTATTTATTTCTGTCTCATAGTGGGAGAGTCCAGGTTAAATTCCCGCCAGGTACCAGTTAAACAGGACAAATAAAAATTTATTCCAAGCTTAAATACCAAATATTATTAACACATCTTTACTAGATGAGATAAATCTAAAAGCGTTTTGAAATGACGTTATCAATTAATATTTGAATTCTTGTTTCGAAAATGTTTACTTTTCTCGATATTTAACCGTTTCAAAACAAAAGATCATATCCGTCAATTGTAGTAACCGGACCAAGAATAGAAGGGGAATTTACAGGGAGAGGTCATTCGAAAATTTAATATTTCTCTGCTATTGAGCGTCTGATCGAAAAATGTTGTAGAACGAATCTTGTTATTGTAGTGACGTTCTGCAAATGTTGTTGTATAAATATTTTCGTATCTCGAATAGTAATAGATTTATTACCTTGCACTCTGCCTTGTTCTTATATTTTTTTTTTTTACTATGTATAAATAGAGACTTTGTGGTGAGATCATTTGTATGTCAAACCAGTACTTGGGAAATCTGCATAGTTTACGCTGACCCTGCGTTTCGTATTTTTGCTTTCATTTCGTAGTTCCTTTTTATTTCAAAGCTGGGAGTCCAGTATTTTGTCTAACGAAGTGCGAATTATCGGTATACCTCTTTATTTTATTTATTTTTTTAAAGAAATAATCTTACCTATATATGCATATTATTCTACAAAATTTAATGTCTTGTATATGATTTGTATTTCCTCTTATATATTACTATTGGTCGTTATTTCGATTTTGGCATAATTTGGTACTTGCCCCACACTTCCTTAAACCACAAATAATTCTCCTATGATCCTTGTCAATATTCCTGTATTCCCGCCACGTCATTAATTAAGCTAACTATTCATATGAATTTTCTCACACCTTTCACACTTTGTACTCATGGACAGCTGATTTATCTTCTTTTTTTTATAGAATTTTTAAGTAAAAAGGAAATATAATGTAGCACAACAGTGGATATAAAAAGCAAATAAAATAATATATTTTTGGGTAAAATAGTATAGTCTTAAAATTTTAAAGTAGTGTGTGAATCTGTAGACTAACCTTCGTCAGTAATTTGTGTGGTCACTATAAGTTAATATGTTGATAACATTCAGTAAGTATGTATTTTACTGTTGGGTGAACATTGCAAGTTTTTTGGAATTGTTTTTCTTTCTATCAAATATGAGTGTGTTAGTAGTGTATGACCAATTCGAAGTCGCGTTAGTGTATCATCGTCTCGTCGTGTCATCTGTTCACGTGGCCTTTCTTCGACAGTGTATTTAATTTCTCTCAACTTGATAAATGGATTGTGCCTGTTTTCTTTACATGTATTGAGTATTTTATTTTTGGTTATATTAAACACGTCAAGCACAGTCATAGTGTTGATTTCGCAAGTCCCTTTCTTTGTGGCGTGTTTTGCTCATTTGTCTACTAGTGCACTCTCTGGTATGTCTTCAAGTCCAGGTATCCAGTGTTGTGTTTAAGTGTTTTAATCTGTCTGTGCTTAAGTGTAATGTGTCTGTGAATATTAGTGTGATTAAGTTATGTTAGCTATACATTTCCTTCAGGAAGAGTAAAGAACTTAGTAAGTGCGAAGTGTAATGTTCTTCTTGGTGTTTATGTGAATGTTGAGAGTACAAGCAATATTGCATGTAGTTCAGTGTATATACTAGCCTCGTCCAGTAGTTTAATGTCATCAGTGAGACCATCAAATAGACAGTGTTTCATTATCTCTCCTCTATTCACGCTCAGTTTTAAACCAGAACTTAATCTCTTTAATAGATTAATTAATTATATATTTGTATTAATAGATATATTTGTAAAGTCCAATTTTCAACCACAATAATGCTTATCTTCTTTACAGGTTGGTTATTTGTGTTTCACCTTTGAATATGCAAAATGTGAGTACAATGATGAATTATTTTTTATGGGTTTATTAATTAAACCTATATTATAAATTATTTTTCCCTTCGCGTTATTACGCTAATATTTGAGTTATAGAGGCAACATTTCACTTAAGCCTGGATTTCATTTAGTTTAATCTTCTTATATATAAAAATGGACGTTTGTATGTATGTCCTTTATAGACTCGTAAACGGCTGAACCTAATTTTATGAAACTTGGTATGTATATTACTACTAACTCAGGCTAAGTTTCTGGCTATATTAGTATTCTTTGAGACGAACAGGAGTGGGGGTTATAAGGGAGGCCTGAAATTAAAAATAGCGATATTTCCTCTCTTATTGGTTTTTCGGCAAATATGCACATAACAAAAGTTGTTTATTTTTTTATTTAGAGTAACTTTTGTAATATACCCTTTTGTCGTATACCGAAGTATATAACTTCGTATACCGAAGTATATAACTTCAAATTGTAACCTCTTTCTGTACATTGATTTTTTTCGCGAAATTTCACGATAACTTTTCGTTTCACATGTCATAGACACCATAACTGCATTTTGTTTCTTTCGTGTCTGTTTGTTTTGTTTCTTTTGTTGTCTGTTGTTGTTCACGCATAAACGGCTGAACCGAATTTTATGAAACTTGGTATGTATATTACTACTAACCAAAATTAGACTTTAGGCTGTGTTAATCTTCTCTGAGACAAACAGGAGTGGGGGTTATAAGGGAAGCCTGAAATTAAAAATAGCGATATAACGTTTCTTATTGCATTTGCGGCAATTATGCACATAACAAAAGTTGTTCATTTTGTTATTTAGAGAAAGTTGGTCAACAACTCTTTTCAATATGAACTACCAGGTAACTCACCTGGGAAAATTAATTCAAATGTATGTTAATATTTTGTCCATAATAATTCAAATCTATACATAAAGCACAGGAAACGGGAAATATGACAATATGGAGGAGAGTGAAGTCTTACATAAAAAATTAATTTTATTATTAACAAATCCACAAAAACGACAGGTATTAACCCTAAACACTGGGAGGAGTAAATGTCAAAATATTGTGCAAAGTAGAGCCTTGCCAAAAAAATACCATCAACATTCAGCCTCAAATGAATTCCCGAGCGAAGCCGGGTATCTGAACTAGTATATATATATATATATTTGTCTGTTAACGCTCTAGCGGTCGCAATTTTTGTTTAATCTTTACCAAACTTAATATTTAAGAGTTTTATGTAAAACGAAAGATGAAATTCGTTAATGGCTGAAATCGGACCAGTGGGAGGGGGGTTTAGAGGGGGGATTTTTGAAAATTCGAAATATCTCCGTTATTATGCGTCGGATCGAAAAATTGTATAATATCAATCTTATTGCAAATTACATTTACTATCAATATTGTTCTATGCAATTATTCTGTATCTTGAATACTAACCGAGATATTTGCATTTGTATTGTGTGTGGTCGGCAGGAGTCGGCTACGTTGGGGACTATCCGCCGAGAGCTAGTGCGGCCGTTTCTGTAACTATTCGTCCCTCGTGAATAGGTCTAGAGATACCTTCCTACTACTGTTATTATTATGCGGATTTCTCTATTGTAAACCTTCACGTGGGAAATCTGCTTAGTTTACGCAGCCCCTGCGTGACGGACTTTTTAAATTTAGGACTGTGTTCATTTATTAAATGTTTATTCATAATTTTTGCTTTGTTATTTGAAATTGCATAATTTTGGACTTTTTAAAGGGCAAATCACCTTTGATGAGATGGCCATAAATAAATAATATAATTACGATCTATAAATGTCTAATAAAGTTATTTTTGTTTCTACTTCTATGAAAGTGCTCACCGACCTTAAACACCCTTTAAAGAGGAGGAGATAATGACCAATGCCTTACTTAACTAGCATGGCTAATTTAAGCCTCCGAATTCGTCAGTTAATAAATTCAAATTTATTTTCATTACTATAAAATGCAAATGGGGACTCAGGTTTGCCATGTGAATTAAGGCGTTGGTCTTAATCCTCATTTGATAAACCTAGATTGGTTCGTCCGAATTTCACCTGAGGAAAAGGAATTTATTTGGTGACCAACTCATTAACTCATAATTAAAAAGTCCGTCACGCAGGGGCTGGGTTAACTAAGCGTATTTCCCACGTGAAGGTTTAGAATAGAGAAATTTCACGAGAGCCAAGCAATATTTATAGTAAATGTAATTTGTAAGAAGATTGATTCTGTACAATTTTTCGATCCGAGGAATAGTAACGGAGATATTTCGAATTTTCGAAAATCCTCCCCTCTAAATCCCCCCCTCCCACTGGTCCGATTTCAGCTGTTAACGAACTTGATCTTTCTTTTTACATAAAACGACTAAGTATCGAGTTTGGTAACGATTAAACAAACATTGCGACCGCTAGAGCGGTAACACACACACACACACACACACACATATATATGTATATATATATATATATACAGTTTTGTACGGACCTCATTTCGTCATCTACGAAGGACATGACGAAAGGTAGGATCGATGGACATTTGAAGAAAAAGTTCAAGAATTCCGTCATGAGTACAACCTCAATAGCTGATTTCCTTTATGGGAAATCTGCTAAAACCTTAGTCTTACCCTGGCTAGAAAAAGGTGGTGACCCATAGATAATCTGCCCCTATTAACCATAGTAGCACAAAGTGGACATTAATAAATAGCATTGCATTAAATATAGCATTACATCAATTTTACCAATTTTTATCAATTATAAATCTTATTATTATATCGTTATTAGTTTATTATAAATTAACATCAGTAAATATGGACCATTCATTGTGTACAAATACAGAACCATACAAAGAGTGGGAAGACAACAAGTATTTGAATTACATATTTGCCGTAACGGACCTTTGCTAATCAAACAATAAAAGATTACTCGGCCATGTTTGTTCAGGATATTTTCCAAACGTGCTTTTAATCATCTTGAAAGCAAATATTGTTGCATTAATCTATAAACGTATATTCCTCTCTGTATACTCCTATTATTACCAAAACAATTGGGTGACAATTTATACAGGGAAATACATATTCGATGTAATTTGTTGTTTTACTGTGCAAAGAAACCTAAAAATGTCCGTCACGCGTAAACTAAGCAGATTTCCCACGGGAAGGTTTACAATAGATAAATCTACATACTGGTAACACCACCGTAAAAGTTAAGTGTATAAATACAAACGCTAATGAGAAATCCTTCAGTCAATTTACAAGTTAATAATCTCTACAAAGGAAAGCGGTTAAATTGCAATCAAACAGGCCAGACAACCACGTAGCGCTGAATAGATAGATAGACCGGAAAGAAAAACAATTAATGAAATATATCTGAATATAACAAATTAATTTTATTGAAAACAATTTACTAAAGCTAGTGCTGTAATTTGTATTGAATCAGAATCATTTTTATCTCAATCAGTCAAATTTTAGTAATAAAAGAACAAAAGAAGGCGGAGGGGGTCAACAGAACGTATTTGTTTGTATCTCGTACAATAAAGGTTTTTTGAAAACAATATTTGGTATTTAACCTTGTAATGAAATGGTTCATAATCTAACAGCTTATTATTAATATGCCATTAGTAGGAGTGTGGGCTAGTAATAGTAGTGCTATGGTGTAGCATTACACAGTCCAATAATTCACTCAAGGTCACTGAAGTTCACAAAAAGGCGGCACTGTACTGTCCTTTACTTCGCCAAGTTAACGGCACTGCACTGTCTTAAACACGGCACTAAACTGTTACTTACAGAGTCACGGCACAACACTGTTCTTCACATAAAAACACTTTACCGCACTGCAACTAAGTCGCACTGTAGCACTGAACGCACTTGATGAGCACTTGAAGACAGCTGAGAACCAACTCAAATGTCGGCCGAGCCGTATGCTATTTATAGAGAAGCGGCAACATCAAAGCCGACTTGCCTGGGCCCTTCGAGGTCTGGACTGGTAGTGACTAGGACAGGCGCGACTATATGGCGGCACTCTTTGATCTCCTCGCTTTTCCCAAACACGTGACCATCTCTGTCCAATTCTTCATGTATTTAATTTTCCCAACAATATATATATATATATATATATATATATATATATATATATATATATATATATATATATGTATATATTTCACACACACACACACACACACACTGACTAACGAACCTAAAGCAATCCAAACTTATGTTGCCTGACGAAAGTTGCCTGGAGTAGATAGCCAAATATGAAACTTCCCACCAAAATTCTATCATTATTATATCATGTAGCTACTTATAATTTCCTTGAGTGAGTTTTAATTCAGCAGAAAATAATTTTAATCAGTTATTACTAAATTAACGTAAGGAAGTAGTATTATAATTGAATGCTGTTTGTCGTGCTTTCTTCAACTTGTAAAAAAAAAAATAATGAATAATTTGATTCGTTTATTTTATATATAAAACGAAAATAGATCAATCTCCATAAGAGTATTGGCCAGAAAAAATATAAGGATTACATTTTCTTGACCCCACTTGCATTGTTGAATAGTTATCACATGGACAACCTGTAACTTAATACATGTCTATCTTCCATTTAAAATGCAATTTCAGTATTGCCTTTCACTACTTAACTACTATTTAGATTGCTCCAGGACTTAATTTAAATATTTGGTTCACTATTTATTTTATTTTTGCTGATTGAAACCCATTGATTTCCTATTCCTTTGTATCGGAGAGGATCCTGGAAACGCTGAAGCGTCTATTAATTAGCAGGGAATTAACGAACCATCAATCAGGACGGACATTTCCCAATTAACTTGTCCAGTTGGGAGTCTTTTTATTCCTTTTTCCTTTCTCTGAATATAGGCGGATCTTCACTGCCTAATTAACATTCGTGCAAACTAATAGGGTCAATTCCAATCGATAGGAGAGCTAGTTATCTCCTGGGGTTTTAGTCTTTTTGGCAACAAATAAATTGTTTTGTTAAATTTATTTATTTATTATGTTGTAATTTTTCTAAACTTTTTAATAATAATAATTTGCCGGTTATATAATTAAATTGGCTTTTATATAAGTGGTCATAAAAAAGAAAATTTTTCAACTCTTTTTTATGGTATATGGCATTTTTGTGCCCTGCAATAGTAGTAAAAAAATTATTTTAGCAGATTTCCCTTAAGGGAAATCAGCTATTGAGGTTGTACTCATGACGGAATTTTCGAAATTTTTCTTCAAATGTCCGTCGATCCTACCTCGTAGATGACGAAAATGAGGTCCGTTCAAAACTGTATATATATATATATATATATATATATATATATATATATATATATATATATATGTCTGTTACCGCTAGCGGTTGCAATTTTTGTTTGATCGTTACCAAACTCGGTATTTAGTCGTTTTATGTAAAAAGAATGATCAAGTTCGTTAACGGCTGGAATCGAACAACGGGGAGGGGGATTTAGAAGGGAGGATTTTCGAAAATTCAAAATATCTCCGTTACTATTCGTCGGATCGAAAAATTGTACAGAATCAATGTTATTACAATTTAAATTTACTATAAATATTCTTATATAAATTTATTCTCTATCTTGAATATTAACCGATATATTTCTATTTTTTTAAAATCTGGGCGGCTAACGGACCAAGTGTCTTTCCCGCCAAAAGCTAGTTAGGCCGTTTCATTAATTGCTCGACTCTCGCAAAATTTCTCTATTGTAATACTTCACGTAGGAAATCTTATTAGTTTACGCAGCCCCTGCGTGACGGACTTTTATTTATTTGCTGCCAATTCTTGGATTCCAATTATAATAAATTCTGTAAAGTATTTACCCTAATTTCTAGTTTACTTTCTATCATGAATTATTTTTGAAGGTATACTAATAATATATTTATTAAAAACAAATAGATTTTAATGGTCTTGTAGAGCAATTCCTTGTGATAATTTAATAATAAAGAAGATTTCCATAATACAATTGTTGTTCATACATGCTTATGTCATTATCTAATAAATTTATTTGAAGTGGAAATTTGTTGTATATGTATTAAAGAAAAAGTTTCGTCATTTAAAACATTAAAGTAATTTTTTTTACGTATAGACAATAAAAAAAAACAAAAAAAAAACTTACTTTTCAAATCAGAAAGGCCTTCACGCAGGGGCTGCGTAACCTAAGCACATTTTCCACGTTCGTCACGAATTTGAATTTATCTCAAAACGTAAAAGTTCAATGAGAACAATATTTAGTGTTTAAGCTTCAATGAACATAGCTTAGAAATAACAGCTTATTGTTAATATGACGTAAGTAGGAGTGGGGGTTTACTGAAGGCTAAAAACTATAAAATGCAAATATCTCGGTTAATAATCAAGGCAGTGAAAAATCGCACATAACAACACTTATGGAACATTAAATTTGCAATAAGATTGTTTTTATACAATTTTTCGAACCGATGTATAATAATGGAGATATTAAGAAAGAATTTTAAAAATTCCCCTTCTGCACTGGTCGGATTTCAGCGATTAACGAACATTATCTTTAGTTTTATATAAAACGTTTAATTATCAAGTTATTTTAACGATCAAACAAAAATTCCTACCGCATGAGTGTTAAAAGAAATATATATACATGATTTTGAACGGACCTCATTTTCGTCATCTCCTGAGCCACCATGTGATAAACAATATTAATAAGGACAATAAAGCATCCCTAGCAGACCACGCTGTTATAAATACACACGCAAGTTTGATTTTGAAAAAGTTTGAAATGGAGAATGAACGAAATTTAAGCTAGAAAAAAAAAAAGAGAATATGCATATCGTGAAAAACAGAAAAATGATGAGCAATAAGAAAACAGGATTAAACATATGAATTATATATATTTTAATTGATTATTATTTTTTTATTTAATTATTAACGTCCACTTTATGCTACTGTGGTTAATTGGGAAGGGTTATCTTCAGGTTTAATTGATTAGAAACTCCTGAAGTAATGGCTGTTCAACGAAATATAAAAAAATAAAACGATGTTCCTCCTTTATTATTGAGACTACATTTCATAGGGGATAAACGATTTTTTATTTCGTGACGTATCGAGCTAAATCAGCTGACCCGACCCCTTAATTAAGCCGCTCTCTGATTAGAACAGCTGTATGTGGAAGGTCCTGTAAAACGATGCAGCCGTAGTTTTAGTTACATCGTAGCTTTATATTTTTTCCTGTCGGGGCACAATGTGGATGAGAAACTATTCCTGAAATAAAAATGGTTTTTATAATCGTTTTGGGGTTTTCTGTTTTGAGTGACCTTCCCCAGATGCCAGATTGTTAAATGAATTTGATATCTTGTTAAGATTTCTAATGCTTTCAGTTAGTCAAAGTAGGCTTTTTATATGCTGTAATAGTACCAACAGTAAGATGGGATGTAATTGAAAATTCTGATATGTAAGGAAATTCTTCCAAAAATATATTTTATAATTACTTCAGAAAATGAAAGTTGCAAATAGATAGTTGGATTGTCAGCTCCACCTAGCTTATGAAAATCACCTCGATCTAGGGCAAAAATAAATAACTTATTCCTTATTTTTCACAAAACGTGCACAGTTTTCCTTGTTGTAGGACAGAATTTATAGTATTCCTTTAAGAGCTTTGACTTAAATTTGATTATTTCATCTATTAACACCTTTAAAAAACGTAAAAAAAGATTTGTCCTTTTTTCATCCAATATGGATCACACTATGAATAAAGCCGTGTTAGGGGGTTTGTATGTGTGTGAGTGCGTGTGCGTATATTGGTATTCCATCCCTGGGGCAGTTGTTTCAAGTGATTTTTAAAACAAACAAAAAATGCATAAACGTCTCTCTATCCATGTGAGAAAGTAATAATTCATGTAAAACGTAATTAAATTATTTATTAACGTCCACTTTTCATAACTAAGGCTAATTGGAATGGGCTATCTACAGGTTAATACCCTTTTCTAGCCAGGGTGGGACTAAGGATTTTATTTAATGAATTCAGTCACTGAATAAATTCATTTTCGAACTCGCCACTCTAGGTTTGAAGTAACTATTCATCTTATATAACAAAACACATTTATTATTTAGGTTATTTATTAACGCCCACTTTTTGCAACAAGGCTAATTGGGATCATTTAGGATATATAAAAGTTATCATTTCATATTGTTTCATCAATGAGTCTCATCAACTCCTTAACTATATACACTCAACCGCAAAAAAACCGGACACTTCATTTTTGTCGTATTAAAAGCTAATTTTCAGCAATTTTCTTTATGAGGGTATTCTAGTTATTAAAGAGAATTTAGAGTCTAAGTCCATTGAACTAATCCCTTCAGGATTAGTAAACAATTAGATAAAACTCAGATTAGATTTATTTGTCGTGAAGTTGATCTATTCTAAACTGTAAGTAGTTTTTCTCATATTTAAGCATCTTTAATTATTAACCAATCATTTTCTTTAATTAATGTTTTATTTTTATTTCGGTCCAGAATAATGGGTCTTTCAAACTTAGATGGAAGGCCGGAGCTTACGTTAAATTGCCGAAACGCCAGGGGTAGCGAAGTCTACCATTCACTGTAATAAAAATGAAGAATAATTTTTTTTTTAAATGTGTTAATTTATCTTTTTCTTTTTTTTTTTTTTCTTTTGTATTTTTTTTGTAAATAATCTACAAAAATTATTCATTTTTGGCAGATTTTGTTTAAATAACCTATAGATTAACCAATTATTTTAATTAAAAAGATATATTAAGTATTTAACAAAATTATAAGACTAAATCTAAGTGTCCGGTTTTTTTTTGCGGTTGAGTGTATAAATATGTATTCCTGTGATTTAAACATAGGTTAAATCATGCTGTCCAAATGCCTAATAAAACCATATTAAACTTTATGTAAATATATAAACTATTATAAGGCAATAACCAATCTAATCTCCTGACAGACGCCCAGATTCGTTGGCAATACATCTCCGTCAGCTGTGAAATTATCTTTTCCGTGCTGAAACTATTCATAAATCTATTGGAAATCCATGAATTTAATTCTGAGGGGGCTTTTTGGCTGCCGTATTTCATGCCTCTGGCAATAAACCTCTGGATAAATCACCCATTTCTGAAATAAAAAAAATTGACTTCCTAGGATAATATTTGGAGAATTGGAGTTCCCTGGAGGGCACAAATCTTGCTCCATTGAAATGTATGAGAGGACTCCATCAATAATTGACCCGGCTTGCATATTGACTCTTCTAGAGCCTTCTCTCGAGGCTACTAGTCAAATCCGAATTGCCTCTTTGACCATTCTAGCAAAACCAGAATTATGGCTTAATTACGGAAGTCTCTGGCGTCGCGCAAACTAAGCAGATTTACTGGGTGATATACAGAAATCTGTTTAGTTTACACAGGCCACATGTGACGGAGTTCCCTTCAGCTATTGAAGTTGTGTTCATGACGGGGGTTCGAAAAATGTCTTCAAATGCACATCGATTCTGCAAAACGGATGACGTAAACAGTTGTTCAAAACTATATATATATATATATATATATATATATATATATATATATATATATATACCAGGACCAATAAAAAAGTCCGTCACGCAGGGGCTGCGTAAACTAAACAGATTTCCCACGTGAAGTTTTACAATAGAGAAATTTCCGCCGAGCAGTCAAGGAAACGGCAGAACTAGCTTTTGGTGAGAAAGTCACTCTAGTGCGTTAGCCGCCCAGATTTAATATAAATTCAAATATCTCGGTTAATATTCGATCGTGTAATATATTATCGGATAATAATATTCTGTCGTGAATTTTTCGATCCGGCGTATAGTAACGGAGATATTTCGAATTTTCGAAAATCCTCCCTTCTAAACAACCCCCCCCCCCTCCCACTGGTTTGATTTCAGCCGTTAACGAACTTGATCTTTCTTTTTACATAAAACGAGAAAATATCGAGTTTGGTAACGATCAATCAAAAATTGCGACCGCTAGAGCGGTAACAGACAAATATATATATATATATATATATATATATATATATATATATATACAGTTTTGAACGGACCTCATTTTCGTCAACTACTAGGTAGGATCGATGGACATTTGAAGAAATATTTCGATAATTCCGTCATGAGTACTACCTCAATAGCTGATTTCCCTTAAGGAAAATCTGCTAAAAGCCTTGTCCTCTACTATTGTCTAAACAAAAGCATTTGTAACTTAAAAAAACAAAAAAAAAACAATACAAACAAAAACAAATTAACAAAAATAAACAAAACAGAAATGGAACACAAAACACAAAAAGAAAACAAAACAGATAAGGAATACAAAACGCAAAAGGAACACAAGTCAGAAAAGGAACACAGAACACAAAAGGAACACAAAACATAAAAGGATCAAAACACAGAGAGAAAACACGAAAAACAGAGATGAAATCAAAACAGAAATGGGAAAGAAATAGGAACGCAACTCAAAACAGAACTGGAATAAAAAAATATAACACAAAAGGCGAAATTAAACACAAAAACTGAATGAAACACAAAACGGAACTAGAACTCAAAAATGGAAATGGAACTCAAAAAGCATGAATGGAAATCAAAAAACAAATATTGAACGCAGCAAAGATAAAAAATAAATGAGCAAGAGAACAAATAAAGACAAAATTCAAAGCTAGGTGAAAACTGTAAATCAAAACTATTGATATTGGACAATAAAGAAATCATTAATAAAATATTTAAATATTAAATAAATAAATTAATAATTAAAATAAAATTGGTGTATAAAATGAATAAAAGAAATTTAAAATGATTAAGGTTTACATAAAATATAAGTTTTTACTAGTGACTATTTACATAAAACTCTGTACTCCCTAAAACACACTTTTTTTGCAAATTTGATGTCCTGCTAATTTTGTTAGGTACATTTTTACTTTATCTGAAATAATAACAGAGACATTTATATTTTTTAGTTTTTCGTCCTTGTTTATTTGATCTATTTCGTACGCGATATTCAACCGCTTAATTAAACACAAAATTTTCAAAGTTGGCCAAACTCAGGAAATGGGTGATTCAGAGAGGGGGATTTGAAAATTCAGAATATATCCGTTCTTAAGTGTCGTATCGAAAAATGTTATAGAACCACTCTAGTAATTCTATTGATGCTATACAATTGTTGTTCTATGCATTTTTTTCGTACCTGAATTATTGAAAGAGTTAATCGTACTTTCTTGTATTCGCCTTTCAGTAAAACCTCAATTCTATTCAATAGTCCGGCTTACGTGGAAAATCTGCTGAAATTATGCAACGCCTGCATGATGTGCGTTTGGTTTAATTAAATATATCCTTTTCGTTGTATTTGTCCTTGGTCTGTAGCACCTACATCCAGACTTAACTAACCTTATACGAGATCATTTAATACACTTATCCGCGATGTCCTTGTTCTAGATGAAAGAACGACAACGATTGTTCTACGATGAAGGCTAAACTTACAGGTTATCCTATAGATTACCACCCATATATAGCAAGTGCCCTGATTTTAATTAAATCAAGTTAAAATGGATCAAACGTTATTACACAGAAGGATTCTGAGAATCTCGTTTGAATACCTCTCCTGAGAAAGAGGAGAAAGACCACTGTCAACCAAAGATTCGGGGGAAATATAATATGTTTTAATGTAAAGATTTTTTTTTTTAAATTTATGATTCGATAGTGTTGGTCTTCTATTCTTAAATGTACTACGTAGGGCGATGGACATTTCAAAAGTTCTAATTTTCGGTCAGCTGAAAGACATTTTTTATTTACTTTTATTCCATGTATTTTCCGAGGTTCAGAATTCTTCTTTTCAATGACTTTTGATGAGAGATATTTTCTAAAAAAATGATTTTCGTTGAAAACAACTTTTATAAATTATTGAGGACCTTTGCTCTCCATTTGTAAACCGATTAAAATATACAAATATATATATTCTTTAAAGTAAACGTATTTCCACCGCTTGTTTAAGCAAGGCCAAATTGACATTGTTGTTGAAGAGACTGGGATCACTTTGAGGAGAGTCTGTCGGCAGGAATTGGGATTAAATGGGTCGCCATATATCGAGAGAGTCTTTGGAAGAACCGTTATCCGTGGAAGTAGCCAATGCCATAAAAAGTTTTATTAGAGACATTGCTGAAGTTAGTCTAATAGCAGACAGCTCCCCCCTCTTTACCCCCACTCCTCCTACACACCCTCCAACTATCGTTCCACTTTCCAGCTAAACTCTAACAAATAGACAAGTCTTGTACAACTTTCTTCTACTACTCCAGTTTCTCTATAGTCTAAATCATTATTGGGTCTTCCAACAAAACCCTCTGCTCTCCCTGTCTCTCTCCCTCTCTCTCTCCCTCTCCCTCCCTCTCTCTCTCTCCCTCCCTCCCTCCTGCCCTCTCTCCCTCCCTCACTCTCTCCCTCCCTCTCTCCCTACCGCTCTCTCTCGCTCTCTCTCTCCCTCCCTCCGTCCCTCCCTCCCTCCCTCTCTCCCTCTCTCCCTCCCTCTCTCCCTCCCTCCTCTCTCCCTCTCTCTCTCTCTCTCTCTCTCTCTCTCTCTCTCTCTCTCTCTCTCTCTCTCTCTCTCTCTCTCTCTCTCTCCCCTCCCCTCTTCCTCCCCCCTCGTGTCACTAGTGAAACAATGCCTATACCACTCTCATCCGTTCATGACTAATTATTCAAATCATAACTCTGAGGTGTAACTCCGGTCTAGTCAATCACATGAAGCCTCACCTCGTAGCCTTCTGGTTATGTGAAAACTTATAGTCAATGGAAATGATTTCAGTGGATTTCTTCTCTCTTTATATTGCCAATAAAGGGAAAATGCATTTTATACATTTAGAGTGGTATTAAGATTGTTAACGATGTATTACGTTAGTATAGCTGCTATTTAATAATATGTAAATGAATTAATTAATTAATGTATGTAAATAAATTAATTGGCATAATCCGGATGTACACAGTAGGCCTGTTTTCCTCTACAATACGTTTTATTTTGACAGCGTGCACTTTCAGAGGAACGGCTCTATCTTCAGTGCCTGTTGACATAAACAAAAATAGATTAAATAGTGTTGGTAACATGAGTTCCATAGGTTTTTGTTTATGTCAACAGACTCTGAAGATGGAGCTGTTGCTTTGAAAGTGCTCTCTCTCAAAATAAAACGTATTGCAGTGGAAAACAGGCCAACTGTGTACACCCAGATTAATTCTTTCCTCTCAGCTAACCTTGAAGGAATTGGCACAATATTACCAAATGTCTTATTGAAATCAATATTTTATATATCCTCTTATGCAATGTTAACATTTAATGGGAATAAATACATTTCATTTCAACCCTTTCTGAGAACCGGAGTGTTCACGTTATAGTACTTGTTAGCTTTTTCCTTGGATAACTTAAGGAACTGTAACCCATTTAGAAAATACTTACGTTTTGCACAATGTAATTTGTATGTATAAATAAATAAAATATAGAAAATGT
This sequence comes from Riptortus pedestris, assembly GCA_019009955.1. NCBI lineage: Eukaryota > Metazoa > Arthropoda > Insecta > Hemiptera > Alydidae > Riptortus > Riptortus pedestris. Next base: position 38,098,777 of record CM032228.1, read on the forward strand.
TTTATATTACTGTTCCAACTCTACCAATTTGATTGCATATCGTTACATGCTGGTTAAACTTCGTTGATGTAGGAAATATAGATTTACGGAACTGTTGGCAGAATGGATTATGTAATAATAATAACCGACTTGAATGCTGTAGTATTTCGGTACTATAATTTTATTATTATTCGTTTGTATAATGTAATTAGATATCGAAATAATGGTGGGGAAACTTTTTTTTCTATTATATAACTGAAAGGCTTTTATCAATATCAATATATAGTATTAGTATGAAGTAAAGGAGGGTGTTCTGAATATGAGTGAGGGTCCAAGCAAACCATCTCTGACAATACCCTCCTTCTCCCTCGTCCTATTCGTATTCCTCTCGTCTCTTTTGGAAAAACTTATTTGAAGCTAAAAAGTTGGGCTCATGTCCCCCCTCACTCACGTTCGGGGGATAGCCTTGTCGACCAGTAATATTTAATTCTGTTTTACTGCTTCAATTCAATCCACAGTCAACTCTCACTCTTTTTTTTTCTTCTATCGCAAAAAGTAGTGACATGAATCTGAAATTGGGTATAGAAATAAAACTGAGCAAACTCCGTCCCCGGTAGAATTTCAATAGGCGAAGAATGCTTGTAGGCCAAGAGACACTTCGAGTTACAGCATTATTCCCCTGGCGATGGTAAATGATGCTCGTACTCCGAATGAGATTAGCACAACTGACAAAACTTTGAATTTGAGGGCTTTGTGACAATGCTGAGTTATCCCTTACAATTGTATTTGATGTTATCATTAGAATTTATTTGTTGCTATGAATGGATGTTGAAGAAAGGTATACGGAAAAAAAAATCTTTGATGTATTGTAAGCAGGTCTCTCATCTGACTACCATATGCTACAGTGAAGAAAGTTGTCATGAAAGTACCAGAGATCCTGAACTAAATGCAAGAAGCCTATCAGAGATTTGGAACATATTTGCCTTAGGTAAATCCCAGATACGCATTTAACACTGGAGATTGGACGCCGTGACGCGTGTCCTACTATCACACGAATCCAGGAAGCTTTAGAGAAATTCGGCACATAATTACCTTAGGAGAGTCGCAGATACGCCTTTACTTTGGAAGTCTGATACAGTAACAAGGTTGCTACTATCACACGAATCCAGGAAGCTTTAGAGAAATTCGGCACGCAATTACCTTAGGAGAGTCGCAGATACACCTTTACTTTGGAAGTCTGATACAGTAACAAGGTTGCTACTATCACACGAATCCAGGAAGCTTTAGAGAAATTCGGCACATAATTACCTTAGGAGAATCGCAGAAACACCTTTACTTTGGAAGTCTGATACAGTAACAAGATTGCTACTATCACACGAATCCAGGAAGGTTATTAGAAATTCGGCACATAATCACCTTAGGAGAATCGCAGATACACTTTTATTTGGGAAATCTGATACAGTAACAAGGTTGCTACTATCACACGAATCCAGGAAGCTTTAGAGAAATTCGGCACGCAATTACCTTAGGAGAGTCGCAGATACACCTTTACTTTGGAAGTCTGATACAGTAACAAGGTTGCTAGTATCACACGAATCCAGGAAGCTTTAGAGAAATTCGGCACACAATTACCTTAGGAGAATCGCAGATACACCTTTACTTTGGAAGTCTGATACAGTAACAAGGTTGCTAGTATCACACGAATCCAGGAAGGTTTAGAGTAATTCGGCACATAATTACCTTAGGTGAATCGCAGATACACCTTTTCTTTGGAAATCTGATACAGTAACAAGGTTGCTAGTATCACACGAATCCAGGAAGGTTTAGAGTAATTCGGCACATAATTACCTTAGGTGAATCGCAGATACACCTTTTCTTTGGAAATCTGATACAGTAACAAGGTTCTTACTATCACACGAATCCAGGAAGGTTTAGAGTAATTCGGCACATAATTACCTTAGGTGAATCGCAGATACACCTTTTCTTTGGAAATCTGATACAGTAACAAGGTTCTTACTATCACACGAATCCAGGAAGGTTTAGAGTAATTCGGCACATAATTACCTTAGGTGAATCGCAGATACACCTTTTCTTTGGAAATCTGATACAGTAACAAGGTTCTTACTATCACACGAATCCAGGAAGTATACAAATGCATCACTAAATGGACTGGTGAGATACATCACTAAGTGTACATGGTGTACTCATTATCTGGTGTTGGATATTCTATGTTTATACCGTTCATACACAACTAATAATGTCTATGCTGTATGACTGCAGCAAAATTATAGTACCTTCCCTTCTTTTTATATTTAGTTTAAATTGTTTGGTTCCAGTTGATTGAATTAAGTCCCCCTCGCAGAGTTAAGCAAAGCAAATTATTAAAACTTTTAATAGTTACATTTTTCAGAATATACTACATAAATGGTTAATATCCTGGAAAGGATCCATAAAACCTTTGAAACCCTGGCCTAAAAAACTTAAAAGCCCTCCTCTCTCCGGCTTAGTTAATAATAAGGCTCTTTTCGGTTTTTAAACTTAGCTTTCTAGAGGCAGTGTTTAGCCGAAATTAGAAGCCACCTGAGGCCTAAAAATATAATAGAGCAGGTATAAAGCTTTTCCCCATGCCACCTTTTAAAATAATATTTCTTAATTAAATTGGTTGCTTAGCGTTGGCTTATTAAGGAATAAAAAAAATGAAGTCGGCTTATTGTTTTGATTTCCATTAATTATTTATTCTAGGATCAAATTATATATATATATATATATATATATATATATATATATATATATATAAAGTAAGAAGGTAATCTACTAATGGAGCAAAAACTGTACAAAATTTTAAACAAGGTGCAAGAATATTATTTTTATTTAACAATCACTTCTGAAAAAAGAGTAAGTTTGTATTTTGTCAACTTGAAATAATCAAACGATATTTTAGTATCTTGGTGGCCACAGTTATACATTTTCGCTCTACTGGGTTCCAGAAATCTATTATGCCGAAAGTACACATAAAACAGAGATCAAGTTCATTAAGGGCTGAATTTAAACCGGTAGGAGGGGAATTAAGAAAATCCCAACTATCTCCCACATTGTACGTCATATCGAAACACCATACATAATTTACAAAATTTAATTTTCTATACATTTCCCCGTTATCTTGAATATTAACTGATATATTGGCACTTTGTTATTGCACTCTAGCAATTTACCAATGTATTATGAAAGGCTTTCTTTATTCCAAGCTTCAATATGAAATGTCGTTTTCAACGTACCATTTTTATGTGAGACTCGTGCAAAAACGTTGTGGGATGATGTACGTTCATGACTCGAAATGGTTATTGACCTATAACATACTCGATGTTTAACTAATTCGGTCAATGAACAGTAGAAGCATTCGGAAGTTCAAGATATCTCCGTCATTATAGTTCGGATCGAAAATTGTTGCTGAGCCGATCTTGTTAAATTATTAATTGTCCGGAATTGTAGTTCTATGCATTTTTTTTTTTCGTAACGCAAATATTTAGGGCTTAGGTCAGCCACGTGAGTTGAAGCGTCGACTTTAATCTCACATGGTAAACCTAGAGTGACGAGTTCGAAACCCGCCCTCGGCAATACGAGTTTATTTATTGACGGAATTCACTAAATAAAATCCATAGTCCCACTAGAAAAAGTCCGTCACGCAGGGGCTGCGTAAACTAGGCAGATTTCCTATGTGAAGTTTCACTATAGAGAAATCTGCATACTCGTAACACAACACCACCTCGAGTAAATACAAACGGCAATGAGAAATCTTTCAGTTAATTTTAACAAATTCCCTACTGAAACGGCTTCTGAATTCTAAAAATAATTTATATTTTAATAACTCAAATTTTAGTAGTCCACGAACTAAAGAAGGGGGGGGGGCGGTTGAACAGAACGTATTTGCATAAATCTCACAAAGTAACGAAGGTAAGGTAAGGTTAGAAACGACATGTAAGGTTAGAAGGAGCTTCCACCTGAGCCGATCAGTTACGAAAACGGCCGAACTAATCCGAACGATACCCGACCACGTGTCCCACGACTTCATAAAAATGCAAATATCTCGGTTAATATTCAAGATAGAGAATAAATGTATATAACAATATTTATAGTAAATTTAATTTGCCATAAGATTTGTTCTATACAATTATTCGATCCGATGCATAATAACGGAGATATTTCGGAAATCCTCCTCTAATCCTCCTCTCTGTCTTTTTACTTAAAACAGTTAAACATCGAGTTTCGTAACGATCAAACAAAAATTGGGACCGCTAGAGCGTTTACAGACATATATATATATATATATATATATATATATATATATATATGTATGTATGTATGTATATAATTTTGAACAGACCTCATTTTCGTCATCTCCTGGGTAGGATCGATGGACATGAAGAAATTTTTCGAAAATCGCGTCATGAGTACGACTTCAATAGCTGATTTCCCCTAAGGGAAATCTGCTAAAAGGGCGGTAAACTGTAGATAACCCGACCCAATTAGCCTAAGTTGCATAAAGTGGACGTAAAAATAATTTAATAATAAAAAATATTCAGGGTCACATGTTGATTTCAAGCTTCCTTAATCCTCCACTTTTACTCATCGATTTCTCCTTAGAAATAGAGTATAATATGGTTTGGTGAGATCACAACAGCGTGGAACTTTGCGCTTAGTTTACTTATGCATATATTTCCTTCATGAAGTATAGTTGAAAAATAAATAATGATTTAAGGGAAAGTAATAGAGGATTAGCAGGATAAGCGAGTCAGGAGTATGTTGGGATTAATGGTTGGGGGTGAGTGTATAGTAGCGGTCGGCTGCTTAGTAGTGGCGGCAGCTTTGAACTGTAGTTGGGAGCGGTTTGTAAGTGTTGTATGTGTGTGACATGGATTCCTCTGTGTCTGGATTTATGTGTTAGCACATTGCCGCGGGGCGTTGGCCGCAAATAGTAGCGACTTGAAAGGCTGACCGCCCGCTTACTCTCTGGCGGTCTGGCCCCTCGTTGCGGTCCAGTAACAGCCGAATATTCCTCTCTCTCTCTCTCTCTTCTCCAGTTCTCCCGTTCATCCTCTCTATCTCTCTTCCCTGCTACATTACCATCGTTTACTACTTGCAAGGTGAGAGGTCCTCGATAACAACCTATCGAGATAATGTGTTTTATTTTTAGCAGATTTCCCTAAAGGGAAATCAGCTGTTGAGGTCGTAATTTTTGTTTAATCGTCACCAAACTCGGTATTTAATCGTTTCATGTAAAAAGGAAGATCAAGTTCGTTAATGTTTGATTTCGGACCTGTGGGAGGGGGGTTTAGAGGGGGGATTTTCAAATTTCGAAATATCTCCGTTATTATGCATCGGAAAAATTGTATAGAATCAATCTTATTGCAAATTAAATTTACTATAAATATTGTTATATACATTTATTCTCTATCTTGAATATTAACCGAGATATTTGCATTTTTATGAAATTTGGGCCGATACCGGATTTTTGAATTTCCCGCGAAAAGCTAGTTCGGCCCTTTGCCGTAACCGTTCGGCTCTCCTATGGAGATTTCTCTATTGTATAACTTCACGTGGGAAATCTGCTTAGTTTACGCAGCCCCTGCGTGACGGACTTTTTTAGTTTCGCTTTGAACTTATTCAAATGAGTTCTTGTAAATAGAATAATGAGCTTTGAATTTTTGTGTTTACCTGGCTAATTGTTGAGGTATATAGTCACTTTTTGTTAAAAGCATTTGTCTCACATAAATTTGCAAATTGAGGAGGTCTAGGTAAAGAGGGCTGTTAACTGAAAACCTAGTATTGGGATATTGTGAGTGCAAAATTATACTAGTATATGTCGTTTAACCTGAAACTTTTGCAACTTGAACTTAAGTAATGAAATTAAGTTCAATTTTTGGTGAACTAATTTATGCAGAAATCTTAAAAAAAAAAAAAAAAGTTAAAAATATTAAATAAACTCCATTTAAATATTACCTTATTATACACCCTTTTTCGGGAGATGGCTGGCAACCCTGTTTTTTATAAGCCCTTTTTACATAGATCATGTTTTCATACGCCCTTCTTGTATAGACACTGCCAAGTAAGATCTGATAATATTGAATAAGAACTAAACTAAAAACACATTTACAGCTATATGTAGAAAGTTAGTTTTTTATTATTATTTATTCATGGACACCACATCGAAGGTGATTTGCCCTTTCAAAATTAACAGCAGGTAACAATAACAAAAAATATCTTAACCCTTCACAGGCAAGGCTGGGTCGCCGGTGACCCAGAGGTTGGTAAAAATAATATTCTGAGTAAAGTAAGGGAAGGAGGGGAGGGGGAGTGCACAGTACCCCTCCCCTCCTTCCGAGAGTTGATGAAAAAGAAATTGAGAATCAGCCTGGACCTGTGCTGGCACTTCAAGACGTCGGTGTGCTTTTTGTGAAAAATCAAGAGATCGTAAGGGTACATCAAACTGCGCTCATTGTAATCGCAGCCTATGTGCTGAGCATAGGCTAAGTATTTGTTCTCCATGCATTCCCAGAGTCTCACCTGAAGAAGATGAAGAAATAGAAGATTGTTAGATTGTTCTGAGTTTGAAGTATTAGTGAACTTTCATTACTAAGAGTTTATTCCCTTTTTTGATTTTTTAGGCCTCAGATTTTCTTATTCTTTTTTCTGTAGAGTATTTTTTTATATATATTTTTCTGTAAGAGTTTAAACTATTTATTTTGATCTGGAAAGTTTTTGACTGTTCAGAGTAGGAAAAATTATTGCTGGACTGCCGGATGAAATGGAAAACTGATAACTTACTGAAAATTATTTAATCACTAAGATTTTATTAAATTTTCTCGTCTTTTATAGCTGGAAATTTCTTATTTTTTCCCTTCTAGGAGTTTACTCGTTTAATTTTTATCTTTCATCCTGTACGGATACCAAAGGTCTGGAACTCTACGTTCCTACTAATTTAAGTATAGTTCCTACTAATGTAAGTTTTTGTATTTTTATCATATTATGTATATTGCTAAATAAAATAAATTTTTCAAACTATACATTCTTTTTTTATATAAAAAAACCACAACTGGAATATTTTTGTTAAAATGAAAAAAATGTGCTATAAATATGACTGGGTCACCCGTGACCCAGCTTGCCTGCAGTGTAATTTTCATATTCCTTGTCTGTGAAGGGTTAACAACATGTAACACAATAGTAAATACCTTAACAAGTAATAATGACAAATACCTTAACAACAAGTAATAATAACAAATATCTTAACAACAAGTAATAATAACAAATACCTTAACAACAAGTAATAATAACAAATACCTTAACAACAAGTAATAATAACAAATACCTTAACAACAAGTAATAATAACAAATATCTTAACAACAAGTAATAATAACAAATACTTTAACAACAAGTAATAATAACAAATACCTTAACAACAAGTAATAATAATAAATATCTTAACAACAAGTAATAATAACAAATACCTTAACAACAAGTAATAATAACAAATACCTTAACAACAAGTAATAATAAAAAATACCTTAACAACAAGTAATAATAAAAAATACCTTAACAACAAGTAATAATAACAAATACCTTAACAACAAGTAATAATAACAAATACCTTAACAACAAGTAATAATAACAAATATCTTAACAACAAGTAATAATAGTAAATACCTTAACAACAAGTAATAATAACAAATATCTTAACAACAAGTAATAATAACAAATACCTTAACAACAAGTAATAATAACAAATACCTTAGCAACAATTAATAATAACAAATATCTTAACAACAAGTAATAATAACAAATACCTTAACAACAATTAATAATAACAAATATCTTAACAACAAGTAATAATAACAAATATCTTAACAACAAGTAATAATAACAAATACCTTAACAACAAGTAACAATAACAAATACCTTAACAACAAGTAATAACAAATACCTTAACAACAAGTAATAACAAATACCTTAACAACAAGTAATAACAAATACCTTAACAACAAGTAATAATAACAAATACCTTAACAACAAGTAATAATAACAAATACCTTAACAACAAGTAATAATAACAAATACCTTAACAACAAGTAAAAATAGAAAAAACCATCACAACAATTAATAATAAAAATTACCTTAACAACATGTAATAATACAAATACTTAACAACAAGTAATAATAACAAATACCTTAACAACAAGTAATAATAGCAAATGCCTTAACAAAAATTAATAATAACTAATATCTTAACAACATTTAATAATAAGATATATCTTATCAACAAGTAATAATAAAAAATACCTTAACAACAAGTAACAATAACAAATATCTTAACAACAAGGAACAATAACAAATACCTTAACAACAAGTAATAAAAACTAATATCTTAACAACAAGTAATAATAACAAATACCTTAACAACAAGAAATAGTAACAAATACCTTAACAACAAGTACCTATTATAACAAATACCTTAACACCAAGAAATAATAACAAGTACCTTAACAACAAGTAATAACAACAAATACCTTAACAACAAGTAAGAATAGTAAATACCTTAACAACAAGTAACAATAATAAATACCTTAACAACAAGTAACTATAGTAAATACCTTAAGAACAAGTAATAATGACAAATACCTTAACAATCAAGTAATAATGACAAATACCTTAACAACAAGTACTAATAACAAATACTTTAAACAAAAAGTTATAATAACATATACCTTAACAACAAGTAACAATAGTAAATTACCTTTAACAAGTAATAAATGACAAGATCCCTTCACAACACAAGTAATAATGAGCAAGACTAATCTTATACAACAAGGTAATAATAACAAATATCTTAACAAAAAGTATTTAATAAAAACAAATACCTTAACAACAAGTAAAATAATAACAAAATACCTTAAAACAACAATTCACTAATAACAAAATTACCTTAAGCAACTCAAGTGAAATAAAAGTACAAATATCTTAACAACAACGTATAATAATTAAAAATACCTTAACAACAAGTAATAATAGACAAAATACTCACAGACAAGTAATTAATAACAAATTACCTTAACAACAAGTAATAATAACAAAATTATCTTAACAACAAGTTAAATAATAGTAAATACCTTATACAAACAAGTAAATAGATAAACAAATATCTTAACAAACAAGTTTAATAATAACAAATAAACCTTCAACAACAATAATAACAAAAACCTTTAACAACAATTAATAATAACAAATTACCCTCTAACTAACAAGGTAATAATAACAAAATATCTTAACAACAACAAGTAATAATACAACAAAATCCCTTAACAACAAGTAATTAATAAACAAATACCTTAACCACAAGTAAATAATAGACAATATATCCTGTTAGACAACAAGTAATAATAACATATATATCTAAATATACGAAGTAATAATATATAAATATACCTTAAACAACAATTAATAATAACTCAAAATATCTTAAACAACAAGTAAATAGATAAACCAAATACCTTAACAATTAGGAATAATCAAACAAATTCCTGTACTACAACAGGTATTATAAAAAATACTATTTAACAAACAAGTAAATAATAGACAAATTATCTTTAACAACAATGTAATAATACCAATACCTTTAAAACAATGCAAGTAATAATAACAAATACCCTTAACAACAGGTAATAATCAACAACCTACTTAACAACAAAGTAATTAATAACAAATATACCTTAACAACAAGTAATAATAGCAACATACCTTAACAAACAATTAATAAATAACAAATATCTTAACAACAAGTAATAATAACAAATGCCTTAACAATGAGTAATAATAACAAATTCCTTAACAAGTAATAATAACAAAATCACTCTAGGCAAAAAAAAAAGTGTTATAGCTGGTGATATAATTCTGTACAAATGATTATGTATACATGTACAGCCACAGACTTAATTTGACATGTTTAAAATGTTGTATCATATATGTTTCATATTTTGTTTAGGTATGATAGAATATATTGGTTTTAATGTGTGGGCTGCCTTCCGTCAATACGTTCTCTGTAAAGCGCGTAGTGAGGAAGTCCTGGGTTGTTGTCGTTTTCGGCATTCTGTCAGTATATGTCTTATCGTCAAGGGAGTGTTACAAGTTGAGCAAGTAGGCCTGTCAGTCTTTGTCATTAAGTATGAGTGTGTTAGTTTAGTGTGTCCGATTCTAAGTTTCGAGAGAGCTACTTCTAGTTAGTTTTTTAATAAAATAGTACTGTATGGGATCCTCTTTTCTAAGTGAAATTACTGCCTGAAAGTACTTTTCCCTGACTGACACAAAGGCGTTTTTCAGAAATTTGGTAAAGGCTGAGTAAAAACTTGAGACAAACATTAATAGGAGTTCCTTTAAATTTTACTGAATAGTGATAGTATGTCTCTGTGTTTTTGTGCTGGTGGACAGTGAATGGAAGCACTATAAGGTATCCCGCAAGAAGTGTGTCTTGTACTTTATCACAACCATGAAAATGGTCAAACAAATTCTCTTGCTCATTTTCAGTAACTTTAATTCGACAGGTTTGTTTACAACAGTTCAATATCGAGATAAAGTTCTTACTATCCATCCTACCTCTTGTTGAATTATATGATTCACCCGAATATCGTTTATTTTTATTGTTTTTGCGATCTTGAAAAGAATCATTTTTCCTTTCTTCTTCTTCGAAGTTTTGAAAATACTTTCATCACTTATAACTTCTTCCAAATTGTTCATTTTTAAAAAGCACAGAACAAACAAAACTAGCAAAATACAACCTCACAATTTACACTGCACTAAATTTAGAATGTTTTCGAATCACAATAGCAGAACACCAAAGGTGAAGCAAAGAGATATAAACATGCAATTTCGTACAGATATAAAAGAGACCACAAGGAATCTAAAAATGTCACCTCCGCAAAATGGGTCTATACCGCCATACGCCCTTTTTACATAGACCTCATCAATTGAAATAGAAGTTACTTGATACTATCAACACATTCTCTTCGACAAAGATAGCGAGTAAGGCTTGATTCTTTTCAGTAACAAAATTATTCTTCATTAAAGTATTATTCATAATTAATGCAGATAATTCTATTCCACGAGGCATAAAAGGTAGTTTAATTGAAAAAGTTTCCATTGAAGTCGACTTTTCATGCCGAAGTTAAATAGGTCCATTATAGGGGAGGGAGTGAGAGAGAGAGAGAGGACATACTTTCTTATTCAAGGGCTTGGCTATTTTTGTTAGCTTAGTTTGGGAGTTTGTGTAGGTATTGAGAAATTGACACGTTTCTTGAATGGCATTCCCTCCCCCGGGTATCCTATCCTGTCTTTGGCAGAACTCGCTCCAACTTGTCCCCTCCGACTTTTCAACAACTTTTATAAGCCCTCCTCCTCGACCCGGCCAACTTGACTCCCGACATTTTCCTTGGATAAATTAAACTCACTGTCTCCCGTCGAATCTTCCCCAACTCGCACCTTTTAACAAACTTAAATAAGAGGCAAGACCTATTAATAACGTTTCCCAGAGAAGTGTGCCACCGCATTTAATGGATATTTCTTCAATTTACGTTTCTTTGAACCGTAGTTCTTTTCCAACTTTCTCTCCGAGCTGGCAAAGTTACTAAGTTGCCTCAGTTAGTTGAGATATTTCTCTGAAATTGGAATTTATTTTCTAAGGTGCTGATAAAATGTCTTCTTTTTAGCTGATTTCCCTTAAGAGAAATCAGCTATTGAGGTCGTACTCATGAAGAAAGTTTTAAAAAAATTTCCAAAAATATCCATCGATCCTACCCAGAAAATGACGATAATGAGGTCCGTTCAAAATTATATATGTATTTGTCTGTTAACGCTCAAGTGGTCGCAATTTTAGCAGATTTTCCTGAAGGGAAATCAGCTATTGAGGTCGTACTCATGACGAGATTTTCGAATTTTTTCTTCAAATGTTCATAGATCCTGCCCCGGAGATGACGAATATGAGGTCCGTTCAAAACTGTATATATATATATATATATATATATATTTATATAGATATATCTATATATATATTTGTCTATTAGCGCTCTAGCGGTTGCAATTATTGTTTAATCGTTACCAAACTTCACATATATTCGTTTTATACAAAAAGAAAGATCAAGCTCGTTAACCGCTGAAATCGGATCAGGGGGAGGGGGGGGGGGTTTAGAGGGGAGGATTTCCGAAAATTCGAAATATCTCCGTTAGTATACGTCGGATCGAAAAATATTACAGAGTGAATCTTATTTTAAATTAAATTTACTATAAATATTGCTCTATACATTTATTCTGTATCTTGAATATTAACTGAGATATTTGCATTTGTATTCTGCATGTGCTAGGCAGACGGACTTTCCGCCGTGAGCTCTGGCGGCCGTTTTCGTAACTATTCGTCCCTCGTGAATAGGTTTAGAGGTTTCTTACTACTACAGCTGTTATTAGGCAGATTTCTCTATTGTAAAACTTCACGTGGGAAATTTACTTAGTTTACGCAGTCCCTGCGTGACGGACTTTATTTGTTTGCTCGTTACCAAACTCCATATTTAATCATTTTATGTAAAAAGGAAGATCAAGTTCGTTAATGGCTGAAATCGGGCCAGGGGAGGGAGGGGGTTTAGAGGGGGAAATATTGAAAATTCGAAATATCTCCGTTTCTATATTTGGGATCAAAAAATTTCTAGGACCAATCTTATTGCAAATTAAATGATCTATAAATATTGTTCTATACATATGTTCTGTATAATGAATATTCACCAAGATATTTGGATTTTATCGTTTTCAGCCTTTAGCAAACCCCCACTTCTACTCATGTTAAACTAACAATACTCGGTAATTTAATAAACAACACTATTCAAACATTAAATACCAAATATTTTTTTCAAGAGACCTTTATTATAAGACATACATGCAAATATGTTCTGGTGCCTTCCCCTCCCTCCGTCTTAAGTTTTCTGACTACTTAAATTTGATTGATTTAAGATAAAATTAATTCTGATTCATTATAAATTACAGTACTAGATATAGTAAATAGTTTTTATCAAATTAATAAGTTATATTCTGATATAATTCAGTAATTGTTTTTCTTTCTGGTGAGAGTCGGGTTGGCAGACCTGTTTGTTTACATTTCAGACGCTTCCCGCCTTTAGGGGAAGATTTCTTATTACTGTTTGTATTTATTCACTTAATATTCAAGGGTGTTGTGTTACCAGTATGTAGATTTATCTAGTATTAAACTTCACGAGGGAAATCTGCTTAGTTTACGTAGCCCCTGCGTGACGGACTTTTTATGATTATTATTTATTGCACAGTACGGAGATGCAGTTGAATGTTTAGAAATTATTTTAAAAATTTTACTTCTATGTTAAAAACATGGCTTTATCAATACCATAATTATTATTGTTATATATTAACGACCACTTTTTGTTACTGAGGCTAATTGGGACGAGTTATCTATAGGGTACCACCCTTTTCCAATAATTAATGGTTTTATTTAATGAGTCCGTCACTAAATAAATTCCTTCATGTACTATTTCCGACTGTCCTTCCCGAAAGAGGGGTTTATATTTTATATTATGTACATTTCTTTTAGCATTTAACTGAATTGCAATATTCAGATATTGTACACCTTTCAGTTCGCAAGTAGTTTTATGCAATGACTTATGAACTATATTACAACATTTACATAGACATTCATTTTATATATTATAATTAAGTATCACTCAAAAATAACAATCCAACTTTGATTGTTATTATTATAAATGTAACTTTGCAATCCTGGAAAAAGATAATAAATTGCACCGAAACGTCGGTAAGCTGAAGTAGTTTTATTTCAACCTTAGTGACCGACAACCACATCTTATGAGGATTGATCCAACAGTGGTCATCACTAAGAATATTAAATAAATTCCTATTTTCCCAGGCGGAAATCGAACTCGCAAGTTTTGATTTACCATGTGAGATTAAGGCCAACGCTTTACCTCACATGGCTAGCTCGAGTCCCTCAATACCATAAACATCAGGAGATATTAAATCATATGATATTGCAATCATGAGGTTACAATCTTAGCCGTTGTATTTCGGTTCGCCTATTCGTTACTAGCTCGCGCTAGTGTAGGTGCCGATTTTTTAAGTACTTCATTGAAGTGAGTGACTCATTCTGGCAAGTACTTAAGAACGAATAAGGATTCTGTTTCTCTTAGATTCCGTACTGCAAAGATGGCATTTCCCACTGCTTCCTACTTCGTTGACCACTAAATACTTTTTAATTAAATGTTAAAATTTTAACATTAATTTTAATTTTTAAAATTTATTAAGAAAATGTTAGTATCTGTGATAAAGTTTAACTCCTTTCAAGAAAACATGTTCAGTAAGTAAGTTTTTATGCAATGGCATTTTGAACTACACTATAACATTACATAGATAATCATTTTTTCCTACCTTCGGTGGAGACCGTTGACACTGCTGATGATCATTAAGAGCTGTCATTGTGCTATAGATGCGAAGGAACCATCTTGAAAGCCCGTCAAAAGTACGTATACTGAATTAGTTGTCCGTTAGGCCAATACGTTTTATACGCATAAACTCTACTGACTAACGGACACCTACTCAGTACAATTTTTGACGATGGTGCCACGCTTCCAAAACCCATGCCAGCTGTAACTCGACCATCAGCCAGTGACGAAGGTCCTTCACCGACAGGTATGACAACAGGATCATTAACGGCGGTTCTAACACTTTCTTTGAATTACCATTCATTTTATATATTATAAATAAGATCACTTAAAGAAAACAATCCATCCCAGTTTGTTATTACTTAAATGTAACTTTTGGCAGTCCTGGACAAAGGCAATAATTGCACCGAAACTTCCGGTAAGCTGAAGTTGTTTATTTCAACCTAGTGACGACTACCACATCACATGAGGATAGATCCAACAGCGGACATCACTAAGAATACTAAATAAATTCCTATTTGACCCAGGTGGGAATCGAACTCGCCACTCTAGGTTTAGGCCATGAGAATTAAAGCCAAACGCTTAAATTCAAAATGGCTAACCTGACCCACTCAAGTCCATAAAACAGAAGAGAAGTATTAATCTCATAGTCGCTGTGAATTTCGGTTCAACTATTCGTTACCAGCTCGCGCTAGTGTGGATCATCGGTGTTTTAAATAGTTCATTGAAGTGAGTAATTCATTACTTACAAGCATTACAACGAATAAGGATTCTGTTTCTCCTTTAGATTCGTGCTGCAAAGATGGCATTTCCCACTGCTTCCTACTTCGTTGACCACTAAATACTTTTTAATTAAATGTTAAAATTTTAACATTAATTTTAATTTTTAAAATTTATTAAGAAAATGTTAGTATCTGTGATAAAGTTTAACTCCTTTCAGAAAATGTTCAGTAGCAGCCTTTGGTAATCTCAAGTAAAAGTGATTCTTAATATTAATTTAACGATAACATTTATTACGCATGAAAGATAATATATACTGTTTTTATAATTATCCATGTACTGCTTTTTAACTCTGAATGCCGAAGTATAATGGCTACTAAAACCTGCTACTACTAATACTAATAAAAAAGATTGAGACGACTCTTAGTAACTTGTCCACCAAATTTTCGAGCTCCCCGCCATTATGAGAAAATATAAAACATCCATTATATGATTTGTTTTATTGGAAAATTCATTTAATTTAACTACATGACACTAAATGCTTCGGAGGATCCGTCCAAATTAATGCAATGTCGTGTATTTGATCATTCTCAAGATGTGCCGATCTGTTGAATATTTAACTCTTGAACAGGTGCCAAAGGAATCACAATGGCTGACATATTAACGAATTTCAAAAGGACCGAGATGATTTTATTTTAATTCTCCTCTGTATGGATAGTTAAAATTTATTCATAATCTAATGTTACTTATCAGTATAAACTATTTCTAATCAAATTTATACATCAGATTCTTTTGGTATTTTAAATTTAAATAATAAATTAATTAATTAATAATTAATTTATAATAAATTAATTATTTATTAACGTCCACTTCTTGCAACTAAGGCTAATTGGGATGGGTCATCTACAGGTTACCACCCTTTTCTAGCCAGAGTAGGACTAATGATTTTATTTAATGAATTAGAATAGAATAGGATATTTTAATTTGTTAAAGAATTTACGTCTTGTACAAATTAAATAAACAAATAACAATTCTTTCTTTTTTAAAATAAAGAATTATATCCAAAATCTTGAGGGATCAACAGCAATATGACAATACAAAAAAGCAATATAGTGTAAATACTAAAATATAATTCATAAAAGATAACTAAATGCATTCTGTGTTTACAGAATTTTCCGTCTTAATATAACATTTAATGAATTCCGTCACTAGATTAATTCCTCTGCCCAGACGGGAATGGAACTCGCCATTCTAGATTTGTCATGTGAGATTAAGGTCAACACTTTAACTCACTTGGCTAACCTGAGGCCACTTTTGGTTATTTTAATGCTTTCGATTATCGGCATGTTCAAATGATTGAAATGCCCCTGAGGCAAGCCGGGGGCAACAAACTGTTCCACAAGAGAAAGAACAAATAATTAAAATTTGTTATTTGCCGTTCAGTTAATATGATATCACTGACATGACCGGTTTAATGAATGTTTATTCTCGTCTGTGTACTCGGTTAAATATTGATCCGGAGTGTTTGCTATGGAATTTGATGCAGATTATTTATATTTGACTCGAATGTGAAATTGTCCTGTTTGCGAACTGATTGAGAATTTATTCAAGTGACTAGAGGTATGCCACTTCACGACTGAATAATTTGCAACGCGCTCACGTAATCTGCTTTTCAAATGTTGTACGGCCGTTTATTGATGATTGAACAAATTTTCCTTTGTATGATCACTAAAATCATGTCTAAAAACAATATATAAATATATCATCAACTTGGTGGGGTTTCTTAAATTTAAAGGTCATAAATTGCACAGAAACGCCGGCGAGCTGAAGAGTTTTTATTTCAACCATAGTGACCGATAACCACATCACATAAGGACAGCTCCACCAGCGGTCATCACTAAGAATATTAAATAAATTCCTATTTGCCCAGGCGGGAATCGAACTCGCCACTCTAGGTTTACATTGTGAGATTAAAGCCAATGCTTTAATTCAAATGGGTAACCTGACCCACTCAAGTCCATAAATATCAAGAAGTATTAAACATAGTCGCTGTTGAATTTCGGTTCACCTATTCGTTACCAGCTCGCGCTAGTGTAGGTGTTGTTTTTTTAAATAGTTCATTGAAGTGAGTAATTCATTCTGACAAGCACTTCAGAACGCATACGGATTCTGTTTCTCTTAGATTCCGTACTGCAAAGATGGCATTTCCCACTGCTTCCTACTTCGTTGACCACTAAATACTTTTTAATTAAATGTTAAAATTTTAACATTAATTTTAATTTTTAAAATTTATTAAGAAAATGTTAGTATATGTGATAAAGTTTAACTCCTTTCAGAACCAAATATTCTGTAACCGCCTTTGGTAAAATAAAATATATATTTAAATTTAAAAAAGTCTCTCAGAAGCTAAAAACCTATATTACTTTTCAACACAGCGATCCAACAAAAGTGACTAAACACATTTTACATTTTTAGGGGGGGGGGGGAGGACTAGCTACTTCAGAGAAAATTAACTTAAACATTTATATGATATTCGGGTTTGTGCGATTGTGATTCGTCACTATAATATTTAACTGTTCTATCATTCTTTTCTGAAGTAACTAAGATAATGTCCATTACGCTGGCGCTGCAAAAAAAAAAAAAATAAAAAAAAAAAAATAAAAAAAAAAATGCGGCCGCTAGAGTAGTAATAGACAAGTATATATTTGTGAATGGATTATATATAATTGTGAATGGATCTCATTTTTGTAATCGCCTTGGTACGATTGATGGATATTTGAGGAATCATTTTGAAAATCGCCCCATGAGTGCCGATTCCCTTAAGCAAAATCTGTTAAATATCCTTAGACCCATCATGGCTAGAAACCAGTAGATTGCCTCCCCAATTAGGCATAGTAGTACAAAGTTGACGTTGATAAATAATTTTAAAAAAGTCAGTCACGCAGAGCGCTGCGTAAACTAAGCAGATTTCCCTCGTGGGCCACGTATTTGTATTTATTTCAAAAAGTAAAAGTTCACTGAGAACAATATTTGGTATTTCGGCTTCAAATAAAGTGCTTCATGATATAACAGCTTATTTTTAATATGGCATGAGTAAGAGTGGGGCTTTACTGAAGGCCAAAAACTACAAAAAAGGCTAATATCTCAGTTAATAATCAAGATAGTGAAAAACAACTCATATAAAAATATAAAAATGTTGGAAATACATATACCACATATTTTAATAAATAGAAAGTCCATTTGATGTAATCCTGACTGTTTCTTTAATCGATTTTTCTCACCATTAGCTGATTTAGTTTCGTCTTGCTCCATCTTACTACAGAAGTGAACGCCTCAGTGGTAGAAGAATGTTTCTGTAAATAACCCTCAAAGACTTGATATAGGACATGAAAAAGGTAGTGTAAAAAGGAGTAGTAGTGAAGTAAGTGAATTCATTATTCTCCATATTTTTGTCTTCCACTATTTAGCCTTAATTAACCACTATATGATCTTGTAATTTTTTATAGAAAATCGTTGCTCACTTTTTGCAGATTCCCCTTAGGCGAAATCAGCTATTGAGGTTGTACTCATGATGGGTTTATCGAAATTTCCATCGATTCTTCCCAGGAGATAACGAAAATGAGGTCCGTTCAAAATTCAAAATTGTTTGTATTATATATATATATTGTCTGTTTACATCTTTAGCGGGTCGCAATTTCCGCATGTTGTTTTTTGTCTGATGAATCGTTACCAAACTCTGATATTTATTTAAACTTATTATGTTAAAATGAAGATCAAGTTCGTTATAGGCTAAAATCGTACCAGTGAGTGGGGGGGGAGGGGTTAGAGGAAGAAAATTTCAATAATTCGAAGTATCTCTGTTGTTACGTGTCAGATCCAATAATTGTATAGAATCATTGTTATTGCAAATATAATGTTATTTTGCGTGGACTGGGCTTGCTGTTTTTAAAAATCCTAAGTTGCAAAAGTTGACCAATTAAATTCACCCCCATTACAAGATTGTTTGCATTTACTAGTTCTTGGTCTGCAATAACCCCCTCCCCCCACTCCTACTTATGTCATATTCTCAATAAGCTGTTATATTCTGTAGCACTTTATTTGAAGCCTAAATATCAAATATTGTTCTCATTGATCGTTTACGTTTTGATATGAATGCGAATACGTGACGTACGTGGGATATATGCTTAGTTAACACGTGGGTGACGGACTTTTTGCTTACCGCCATAAGTTTTGTTTCTGTGTGAGTTTTTAAGATATAACAATTTCCTACATTGTTATCCATGTCGTATAATCATTTTTTCCAAGCCACTCATTTTTCAATTTATTACGGACAGAATAATTACAAGAATGGTAACCCTCTCAAGGAAATGCCTTTGTCAAGACTGAAGGATACGATATTAAAAACGTGTTTTACACACTTTCATAAGGCAGAGCTTAAAAGCCTGTCTTCTTTCTGTGTTGTAAAAAACCTCTTAATATCCTTGTGTACTCGGTCAATAAAGTTGTTGAAAAAACTTTGGGCGGTTGCTAAGTGGGCTCTTGCCAATGCCTAAAAAGTATTAAGCTCTCGTTTCTTTACCCTTTTACCTCTGCGTTTTTTAAAAAAAATATTTTAATGAATTTAATTTCTTTACAATCATTTCTACCGTTGTTGTAATTTAGGTCTGGTATTATTTTGTTTTAGATTTCTTGCTTTAGATGTTGGTGACTCTTGTGATTAATCTGATGTACATATATGTCAAGGTGTTGTAAGAATCAGGTGTAGTACTTTTTTAGTCATTATGAATTATAATTTTATAAATTATAAATCATTAAATCCATCAATAATATATTACTTATTCATCTCACACACACACTCACATTTATATTTATTGTACTTTGCTGCTTACTTTGACGATATCCAATATGGAAAGAACATGAACTCCAGAAAATGAGGTCCATTCAAAAAAAGTCCGTCTTGCACGGGCTGCATAAACTAAGCAGATTTCCCATGTGAAGGTTTACAATAGAGAATTCTGCATGTTGGTAACACAACACCACGGTAAGTAAATACAAACGGTAATGAGAAATCTTTCAGTTAAATTTAAGAAATTCCAATCGGAAACGGCTTCTGAATTGTAAGAATAATTTATATTTTAATAACTCAAATTTTAGTAGTCTAAGAAACCTAAAAGGAATGGGGAATAGAAGAGGGGGGGCGGATAAAAACCATGAAAAAGACATATTCGGCATAAATCTCATACAAAGTAAAAGCTGAAACGACTGAAAGGTTAGAAGAAGCTTCCCACTCGCATGCCGAACAGTAACGGCATATAGAGATACAAACTAATCCGGACAATTCCCGAACCACATGTCCCACACACTTCATAACGTGCAGAAGAGATAGATCGCGGTTAATACTTCAAGACTAGAGGAATACAATGTATGTCAAAATAATTATTGTAAATTTTAATTTGCAATAAGTATGGTGGTATACAATTTTCCGATCCGATGCATAATAACACGGCAGATATTTTGAATTTTCGAAAATCCCCCTTCTAATACCCCTCCTCTCTCTTATCCGCTAATCAGCATGAACGAATCTAATCTGTCTTTTAACTTAAAACGGTTAAATATCGAGTTTCGTAACGATCAAACAAAATAGCGACCGCTTAGAGAGTTAACAGACAATCTTATATTAATATATATCTATATAACTATATATATATATATATATATATAGCTATATATATATATAATATATAATATATAATATATAATTTTGAACGGACCTCATTTTCGTCATCTCCCATTGGGTAGGATCGATGGACATTTGAAGAGAATGTTCTGAAAAAGGAGTACATGGAACCACTTATATATATATATATATATATACTATATCATATATATATATATATATATATATTATTCGTGTATTTGTATACCGAAATTGATATTTAAGTGGCTCATCTAAAACTAAAGATCCAGTTCGCTAATGACTGTAATCAGACCAGGGGGGGGGGCTTAAAGGGAGGAGAAAATCGAGAATTCAATATTTTTCTTTTATTATGAGTTTAATAAATAATGTTATAAATCCACTTTTATTGTATACACTTTTCTCTATAAATTGTTTTAGTAATATTAAGTGACTTATTTGTATTTTAGCAGATTTTCTTAGGGAATCAGCTCTTGGGTCGTATTTTTTCTGAAATTTTTTTAACTGTATTCGATTCCTACCGGGCTGGACCAAAAATGGGTCCCGTTACACAATTACTATATATTTGATATAGATATTAATATATTTCATAGTATATATAATATATAAATATTATTTTTGTCTGTTTTAAACCCTCTAGCGTTCTGTTCAGTCTGCACACACTTTTAGTTCTGGGATTACTAAAAAGACGTTATTCAACACTAATAGAACAACTCCTCACTCTCCTTACACCACTCACTTCGCAAACCGTTTAGTTGGGAATTTTATTGTTAAATTAATAACCGAAGATTTCTTATATCTAATCTAACGCTGGAAGCTGCGCGCGCGCTCGCACAAGAACGAGATTTCTTATTGTAAAATATATATATGAGCGAGAAATTGATCTTTTTCTGCAATCGACGCAGGACCGTATATGGTTTTTAGCCTTCAGTAAACTCATCTAACGCGTAAATTAATAACACTGATAAACAAAAATAACAACTTTCGGCGGGTACCTTAGTATCCAACACTTGTTTTAAGACGCTTCAGACATACTGATTAAAAATATTTAAACCGTTTGTCTCTATCACCCACCGTTTTTGAGATATCGGACAATGACCATTTATATATGTTTAACATTGTATCAAAAGGCAAACAACTCGCAGACAAGTTACAGTAGAGCATATATTGTTGAATAGAGTACTAATTAAGATAAACTGTATAGCATTATCTAGTTTAAGATGTAACAGATATTTAAAATACATAGGTATAAGATAAAGTTCCTTAATGGAAAGTTAGTTTGGTTTGAATTTCTTGGGTGTAGACTTGGGTTTGTGTTGAGTTTTTGGGATGTCGGGCTGAAGAATCCAGCAGTAGTCAGCCAACATTGCTCTACTCCATCGACCCTGATAGCATGACTCCATTATCGAGATGTCCTGATGGAAACGTTCGCCAGGTTCATCACTAACGGAACTAGCTTCTCGGATAAAAAGTCGAGATGTGAGTCGAGGAGATGAATCTTGATTGACATGTTTCAATCCATCAAGCTGTACGCACTAATGCACTTATGCACAATATTTACATAGTCTGGAGATTTATAATTCCCAAGGAAATTGGCTACAACAAACTTGAATGCCAACCGTGCTTCATATTTTTCAGTATTGCTGCGTAAGTCTTCGAAGTGACTGTTTGCAATGATCTTCATTATTTGTGGACCTTTGAACGAACACACTTCTTTCCTTTTCGCATAACTCAAATCTCGAATATTCTTGGATAGGTACCAAAAAGTATCAGAGTTTTTGTCTAGTGCCTTCACGAAGTTCTTCATGTGTCCCAGTATTTTGGAGACGCACTTTTCACAATAATTTTGGAAAAAAATTGTTATTATAACCTAATGTGTGTTACTTGACACACAACATATATAAAGACCAAGCTTAGCAGAGTAAAATGACACCGCTCCCACCTTCCTAGCACAATTAGAACAGGGTCTAGAGCGATTTAAAGAAAGTCATTGGGAAAATTCAAAAAAAAAAAAAAAAAAAAAAAATAATAAAACCCTTGACTTGATAGAGCTGTAAATTTAGATTAAGATTGGTAATATACAATCTTTCAATCCTCATAGTAATGGATATTTTTGATCTTATCCCCACTAATTCCGGGGGAAAAGGTTTATTTTGAAAGAGAAAGAGGGGACTCTTCAGCCCATATATATATAATATAAATGGTAACCCTGTCTGTAAATTGATTTTTTTTTCGCGAAATTTCACGATAACTGTTCGTTTCACATGTCATAGACACCATAACTGCATTTTGTTTCTTTCGTGTCTGTTTGTTTGTTCCTTTTCACGCATAAACGGCTGAACCGAATTTTATGAAAACTGGTATGTATATTACTACTAACCAAACTTAGACTTTAGGCTATATTAATATTCTCTGAGACGTAACAGGAGTGGGGTTTGTATGGTAGGTCTGAAATTAAAAATAGCGATATTTCGTTTCCTAATGGTTTTTCGGCAAATATGCACATAACAAATATTGTTCATGTTGTTATTTAGAGTAACATTTGTTATATACACTATTTCGTATACCGAATTATAAACGAGATATAGACTAAAACCTATAGCGGAAGTGAACAATTTTATTTGGCACAATAGACTCAACCGAACTAAATAAAACTCGGTATGTATATTAGCACTAACGCCTTCATTATCACAAGCCATACCAACATTTCTAGGAAAGGGCAGGAGTGGGGGTTGTAAGGGAGGCCTGTATATAAAAATAGCGTTATTTCGTTTTCTATTGGTTTTTCTGCAAATATGCACATAACAAAAGTTGTTTAGTTTGTTATTTAAAATAACTTTTGTTATATTCACTTTTGATGTATAATATTTATAAACGAGATAAACAGTAAAAGCTAAAGCGGGAGTCAACTATTTTATTCGATACCAACGGTTGAACCGATTCCAACAAAACTCGGAATATATAAATTAGCATTAATTTTTACATGGTTATAAGCTATATTAAAATGTTTAGGTTATAACGGGAGTAGGGATTATGAGGGAGGCCTGAAATAAAAATTCGTGAAATTTCATTTTTTATACCAAACCAACCACGGGTACTAGCCCTGAACACTGAAACGGGGAAATGTCAAAATATTGTGCAAAGTAAAGTCTTGCCAAAAAAATACCATTGTCATTCCGGCTCAAATGAATTCCCGGGCGACCCGGGGTACCTTCGCTACTATATATATATATATATATATATATATATATATATATATATATATATATATATATATATATATATACATTCGGTTGGCATTATAGACAATTTTAGACACCATCGAGAAGACGCGTGACCAGAGTTTCACGCTGTGAGTAATCAACTGGACGTACAAAACCTGTTATCCAAGGAGGACTTGGAATGAGTTGTCACTCGTTGTACCCAAGGGAGGAAGGGGGTGGGGGTCTGTGGTCAGTCCACATGCCTTTATCAGCCTGCCTGTGGGCGGGATCTATCCATAATGGTTAACCGTTCCGAGGGGGTGTCAGACGTTTAGACTTGTTAGGCTCCCGCTAATTTACTTGCTCTATGACGCGCGCTCTGATGTTCTCCCTTGGTGGGCATGGAACCTGCACCTAACCTCGAGCTTTCTGAGGGTAATGGTAGATATACCACCGCCCTTCCATGTATACACATACATATAATTTTGAACGGATTACATTTTCATCGTATCCAGTGTAGGATTTGAGGAAATTTCGCGTACTTGTATAGCTGATTTCTCCTAAAGGATATCTGCTAATAGCACCGAGATTTCAGCTTGACTGTTAGCAATTACAAATATGACTCACTGATTAATTTTATACAGTAATTAACAATATTGTTTAATTCAGTCTGCTAAAGTCATTCTGCTTTAGTATCAGTTGGCAGAGAGACAGTCAGCTGCTGGTTTCCACCTGAAATAGATTTGAGTTGTTCAAAAGGTTCATTAGAGATAATGCCTGATGGCGGAGTTGAGGTGGTTGGCTGCAAGTTGGAGATAGTAATTTAGGCTGAAAGGAACAATTAAGAAGGACTCGTTCTCGGCTAGGATAAGGAGCGAGTGAGAGGAGGTAGCACTCACGATATACGCTCGCTCTAGTTAGGCTACAGATAAGGAGGGTATTCTTGAGGCTCCCGCTCTTCATCTCTCTCTCACTTACTCCCTTCCCCCTCCCCTCTTCTCCCCTCTCTCTCACTTCCTCTCTCCCCTCCCGCTACCCCCCTCTCTCTCTCTCCCTCTCCTCGCCCACTCTCTCTCCTCCTCCACCCCTCACTCTCCCCTCGCCTCTTCACCCTCCGCCCTCCCTCTCCCCTCACCTCTCCGCACACTCTCTCTCACTCTCACTTCCTCTCCCCCCCCCCCGACTCTCTCCTCCCCCTTTCACTTCTCTCCTCCCCTCTCTCGACATCCTCTCTCTCTCCCATCCCTCTCTCTCTCTCTCCTCTTCCATCTCTCTCTCTCTCTCTCTCTCACTCTCTCGTCTCCTCTCTCTCCTCCTCGTCCCTCACCGCATGTGGTTGGTTTAGTCCTCTCTCTCCTCTCTCTCTCGTCTCTCTCTCCTGCTCTCTCTCTCTCCCATCCTCCCTCTCCTCTTCTCCCTCTCACTCTCTCTCTTTTTTTTTTTTTTTTTTTTTTTTTTAAATGGCTCCTGGGCTGCGCTAATGCCACTTTAGGTCATTACGTTGTTGGGATAGGATAGTACTAGAATTGGTTATTTTGATTGCGTTTACTTATTTATTTATTTTTTCCCTTCCTACATTCATCTATGAATTTTCTGAATGCGTGAACATTTTCTGCTGTGCTGACTAAATCGCTCGGTTCAGGGAAGTAGCTGCATACTGCTCGCTCTCATTAGGTTCAGCCTGCTGTGGTCATAGAGCGTGCATTCTTTAATTAGTAGCGATGATTCGTTACTATCACCACAGCCACACCTCGGGCTTCGCTTCTTTTTATATTTATGAAGGTACTCAGCAAAATCACGGTGCCCGGTCAGGAATTGGCTTATAAAGTGGTTGGTGAACATCCATTCTCTTTCTATCCTGAAAGTGACTGTAGCAAAGAAGGCCTTAGTCGTGGATCCTTTGGTGGTGTCCCGCCATCGCTTCTCCCACCCCCTAGTGATATACCTTTTTGATGCTTCTTTTAGTCTCTTTCTAAAGTTGGGTTCATTTCTGTCCATGGCCAATGCTTTTATGAGGTCCGGAGGTGTAGACGTTGGAGGCTGCCATCCTTGTATTATCCATCTTTCTGCCACCTTGGCTCTTATTACGAGGTCAATCGGATTATGCATCTTTCTGCCACCTTGGCATATTCTTAAAAGAACCTGTCTTTGACCCTTAACTAGCAGTGAGTAGTGGTTCCTGTTAAGCATTGGCCCCCAGGCTGCGACGGCATAAAGGACTGTGCTTAAATAGCATACCCTGTATATCGTAGCTGTTGGCTTATACTCCAGTCCCCATGTGGCCCCTCGACATGCTCTGTAGTATGTTTTTGATATTGGTTACCTTGCAGCGCATCGACGTGTGGCTCTGGATTGAAATGCTGTCCCTTGCTGATTCCAAGATGCGTTACCCTCTCGGAATTTCACGACGGTCTGTTCTAATCGAATCCTGGGAGGGTGTTGTTCATCGAAGTGCCCCCTCATCACTAAGGCACACGTCTTCTCGACCGCAATATTTAGCCTCGCCTCCTTCAGCCAGTCAGTGATGATGTTGATCACTTTCCTAACTACTTTGTCTCTTGAGCTACCTCGAACCATGTATGCCACATCATCGACGTAGGCCGTGGCGCTGATACCCGATGCTACTGGAGTATGCATGAGATCATCTATCAGTGCCAGCCAGCATTGCAGTCACAGAACTGCTCCTTGTGGACTGCCCTTCGTGATATTTACTGCGGCCCCTAGTCCATTCCCGTCGCGGATGTATGCCTTCCTGTCTTCGAGGAAGCTGCTTATTAAGGCGTGAATGTTGCTCGGCAACTCCATCTCCTGAAGGGACGCCAGAATCCGCGGCCACCACGCGTTATCATAAGCTCCTGCTATGTCTAGGAAGACGGCTATGGCGTATTTAGGGTTACCTTCGTCGCAGTCTTCTTTCAGGCGCCTTATAGCCATTTCCGTCGATCGCCCTGGGATGCCTCCGTATTGCCTGGCACTTAGCTTGCTGACGAAAAGCGAGAAAATAGTGTTTTTAATCAGCGTTTCGAGAACCTTTCCCAAGACTGGGAGCAGGCATATTGGCCTGTAACTTTTTGCGGAGCCTGGGTTCCTGGGTCCTTTTTTCTTAAACAGCACTACCGCGGCGATTTTCCATATTTTCGGAAAATACCCAATTGACAGGCAGTTATTCATTACAGTCCTCAGCTGGTCTCCTATCACGGGCATTGCTTGTTGGATCAGCTGAGCGCATATCCCGTCCCCACCAGGTGCACCCTTTTTTCTCATTTTGGCCACGGCGATTTCGACATCCAACCGATCCCAGTCTGGAGCGAACTCGGTGCCTACCGGAAGCCTCATGGTAGATCTTAACCTTGCCTGGGTATTGGTGTTCTTGGTTGGGTCGTCCTCGCCAAGTATCTGTCATAGCAGTGTGCTGATTCTGTGCTTGTTGGGTACTGCCCATTACTTTCAAGGGTGGGTAATGCGGGGGATCTGGGCGTCTGCTGATTGCTCTGTATGCAACTACCCATGGCCCGTTTGCTGTGGTGTCCTCCACCAACAAACACCAGGACTCCTTTTTGGCCCGGCGTATTTTACAGGCATATGCGCTTTTGAGTTTTTTGTATAGCTACCATAGCACGTGACATAATTCTGGTTCTGCACTTCTCTGGGCGTTCTTTCTTGTTGTTAACTAAGGCTCTGGCTGCGGTAATGTCGTCATTCCACCAGGGAGTTTTGTCGGATCACTGATTTTTACATTTGAAATTCGCTTTCGCCGCAGTGAGCAATGTGTTCTGGAGTGCAACAGCTTGGCATTCTATGTCGACTTGATGGATTGGGAAAGCCTGCTGAGTCACACTCAAGAAGTGGCATTGCACAAGTGTTTCTCGACAGTTTTCCCATGCGTTATCTTTTAGGGCGAATTTCCCGACCGAGCTGGTCCTCCCCAGCGTCCCTTCTGTTTTCAGCCTTAGACTTATGGTGGCGTGGTCGCTGGCGGTATTATGGTTCATGCTCCAGTCTTTGACCTTGCTGATCAAGTCGGGCGTGACCAAAGCTACATCTATATGAGAATCGCCGAAGGTGGCCCTAAACGTGGATGACGAATGTCTCTCTCTCTCTCTCTCTCTCTCTCTCTCTCTCTCTCTCTCTCTCTCTCTCTCTCTCTCTCTTCCTCCCTCCCTCCCTCTCTCTCTCTCTCTCTCTCTCTCTCTCTCTCTCTTTCTCCCCCCCCGTCCCTCCCTCACTCTCTCTCTCCCCCCTCCCTCCTACTCTCTCTCTCTCTCTCCCTCCTCCTCTATCTCTCTCTCTCTCTCTCTCTCACTTGCTCGGTGGCATGGTTTATGCATGTGTTGGTTTGGATGGGGCTCTAAAATCAACGATCTTCTTGAAATTTTGCGTTAGACATGTTTTTCCAATATTGAATATTTAGCGAAATTTTTGAATTTTTTGAAATTTCAACCCCGACTTTTAGTCATCTCACTTTAACAGTAAGTGGATATATCACGAAACGTCTTATTCTAAGTTTAAATACCGAATATTGATTCCAACTGATCTTTAATAGATAAAATACATCCAAATACGTTGTGTGATGACTTGATGAATTATGATTTTATTTTTTTACTACAACAATTTTTTTTATTCGCTCTATACCATACCTAAAAGTTTAATTCAGCTGTTGCATTCCCTGATATAAAACCAGGGGAATAAAGGCGGGGGGGATTAGTAGAGGGCGTGGAATTCGAAAATTCCAATAAATTCGTTATTATAGGTCAGTTCGAATAATTTTTAGATAACCTATTGCAACAATTCTTGTTTTATACATTTTTTGACAATCCTGGTTTTATCGTCCCCACTACCTGTAGTAATAGCAGAAGAAAGAAAATAATTATATCATAGCATTACCTGGAACTGGAGCTCTTAAGGACTAAGGTGGTTTAAGCTGGGCCTGCATAGGTTTAGACGACGTCCGAAGATTACTTCAAGGAATATAAATTTCGTAGGTATGTTTGATCTTATGCAAACATAACATACAAGGAATGTCATTGAGCTGTGTGCTTGAAGACATGAGATTAGGAATTTATTAGCGGAATTCCGCTTAAGGAAAACCTCAGATTTTCCAAAGAAGATTTTCCTTAAAGGAAAGTTTCCTATTGTCGAAAACATTCTTCTAAGGTTCATCGATCTTACCTAATATACACAGATCAAAGTCAGAGAACACAAAAGCAACTGGTAGGCATGCTTTTATTCTTCATGAGACCCCCCTCGAATTCGTGGAATATCCATGTTTTGAAGGTATACGAAAATTTCAGGGAAATCAGCTATTGAGGTCGTACTTATGACGTGATTTTCGAACAGTTTCCTCAAACGTCCTTCAATCCTACTTAGCAGATGACGAAAAAGAGGTCCGATAAAAATTGTATATTTATTTGATCGTTACCAAACTGGACATCAAAACTTTTTTTACGTAAAAAATAAAGAATTTAGAAGAAAGGGATTTTAAAGTTCTAAATATCGCTGTTATTATGTATCGGATTGAAAAAAATTGTATATCCAATCAATCATTATTTCAAATATTGTTAGAAGTACGTTTTTTCCAACATCTTCATTAATTAACCGAGCTCTTTGCATTTTTTTAATTTTCGGCCTTTTGTTACCTCCCCCCCCCAAGTGTCATATTAAGAATAAGCTGTTATTATGAAACACTTTTTTTGAAGCCTAATCATAAATATTTTTTCCGCAATCTAAATCTGTTTTTCCCTAACCAACTCTCTTCAAGACATAGGCGACGTTTTATGGCCTCCACACTCACACTGAACTGTCCCACATGCGATTTTTTTCTGTGGGGATATCTTAAGAAGTCACGTGTCTACGAAAAGCAAGCCTCGTACTTTAGGAAGAAATATAAAGGTGAGGCCTGATCCTAGTCATAAAATCACTCAAATCAAATGCAGACCTGCTGGAAAGAGTTCAGGGCTAATTTTAATTTACCCAACTTCATCAATGCATAAAAACAATGGAAAAACGGCCAACACATTGCCAGAGGGTTAAATTTTCCGTTCGTGAAAAAAATGTATTAAAACTAAAATGCTATGTTCTTTAGGTACGATATTATATTATTAAAATTAACTTAGATATGAAACAGAGATTTTATTTATTAAATCAAAATCCACTTGGTTCCCGTGACTTCACCCTTTATATGGTTTATATAATACAATAAATAATGAAAAATGTGGGTGCATACTTTTACTATAATAGGTTATAAGGTAAGTATACTTGCCAGTATTAAAAAAAGTACAAAAATTTATTAATTATTGGCAAAATCTCTAGGCAGTTAAAAAATATTAAAGCCAGTAGGAAGAAGTGTACATAGTTAACAACAAAACGTGACTTCGTGCTACTAGCTCAACATCTTTAAGAAAATATAACTAAATAAAAAGTATAAAAAATAGATCTTAAATTTAAGAAATAATTGTTTAGAAAATTAGTAAAATTAATACCCTATAGGATATGACAAGATAGGTAATTACAATAATATTATTTGATATTATTTAAGACATATAGTAAAACAGACACATTGTAAACAGCATTATACATACTACTATAAAGGCCATAATAACCCTAGTTGTTGATGATTGTCTAAATCATAATTAAATCCTAATCCTATTGTTTTCGAACCGCATTGACAGGCCACAGTTTTAGTTTCAATTCGAAAAATACACGCGTATCCTGACTGGAAGCTTTCGTTTTCAGTTTCAGAGGTCTACTATACAGATACCTATTTTCTTTAGTTACTAAGCTATAGCTCCGACATGGGACCTAATTTTCGAATGGAAGCTTGGAGAATTGAGAGCAGAAAACATTCAGCTTAACGAAAATTAAAGATTCCCAATTTTTGGGGTGGGTTCGGATGGTTCTTTAGAATTAGGATTAATATGAGTTGGGCCAATCAACAACTAGGTTATTCATGCTCCTTTATAGTAGTACAATGCTGTTTACAAAGTCCCTGTTTGAACTCTATGTCTTAAATAAAATCAACTAATATATTGTAAAAACCGCTCTTGTCCAATCCTAAGTGTATTAAATTTACTAAATTTTCTTCCTATACAAGAAATTTTCTTAACTAAATCTATAAATACAAAAATTTTTATTTAACTTAAAGATGTGTGTGCTAGTAACACGATTTACGTTGTACCTATTTACACTTCTTACAACTGGCTTAATGTACCTATTTACACTTCTTACTACTGGCTTAATATTTTTAACTGCCTTTATATATGGCCAATAACTAATAATTGTTGCAACATTTTTTAATACTGGCAATATACTTACCTATCCTATTATAATAATAGTATATATACACTTTTTTCATTATATAATTATATTACCATAAACAAAATATTTTCTCTCCATACAAGTACATATTTACAACTGGCATTCTAATTGGCCAATATTACAGTAGAATGACTTTCGGAAAGGTTTTGTTGAGCTAATCTACAGACTTTCCATAATAAAAAAATTTACCGAACATTGAAAAAGTATAATATTTAAATTGCTTATTCTTTTTAGCAAATCGTCTGTATAATGGCTTACAATATAGCCTGAAACTTAAGAAAATTAAACAACTTTCAATTTAAATAAGACCATATTTCAAACTTTTATTAGGTAATTAAATTATTTGAAATCCCACCGGGCACAAACTCAGAACAATATTCCAATTCTCTGCTATGAATGAATTGAATTATTCTCGTAACATTTTTATTCCAATGTCTGAAGAAAACAAAACTTTTTCCGAAGTTAAAAGAACATTGGGAAATAATTTCAGTTCTATGGAGAAGCCTTTTATAAATAATAACATTAGAATTGACTCTCTACAGCTGACAGCACAAATTTAACTACGCTCTTTCAAACTGAAAGCAATCTTCTCCATTCATTTTGCTTCGCATTATTTTTTTATGATTTCTCCTCTCTTATATAAACAAGCATCATTTTGATGGCCGGTATTTTTTTAGCATGTTTTTTTTGGCTATTGAGGTCGTACTCATGACGCGATTTTCAAAATGTTCCATCAAATGTATAACGATTCTACCCAGGAGAAGACGAAAATGAGGTCCGTTCAAAATTTTTTTATAATGTATATATAAAATATATATATGTATATAGTATATATATATATATATATATATATAATATATATATATATATTTATATATACATATATCTGTCTGTTGACACTCTAGCAGTCGCAATGTTTGCCTGATCGTTACCAAACGCGATATTTAAACGTTAAAAAACGGTAACATTAAACATCAAGTTCGTTAACGGCTGAAATCCAGTGGGAGAGTGGGTTTAGAGGGGGGGATTTTCGAAATTTCGAAATATTTCCGTTACTATAGGTCGGATCGAAAAATTTTATAGAACCAATCTTATTGTAAATTAAATTATCTATAAATATTGTCATATACATTTATTATCTATCTTGAATATTAACCGAGATATTTGCATTTTAGCAGATTTCCCTTGAGGGAAATCAGCCATTGAGGTCGTACTCATGACGCGTTATTCGAAAAATTTCTTCAAATGTCCATCGATCCTACCCAGGAGATGACGAAAAAGAGGTCCGTTCAAAATTATATATATATATATATATATATATATATGTGTGTGTGTGTGTGTGTGTGTGTGTGTGTGTGTGTGTGTGTGTGTGTCTGTTAACGCGCAAGCGGTTGGAATTTTTGTTTGATCGTTACCAAATTCGATATTTATAACTTTTTATGCAAAAAGACAGATCAAGTTCGTTAATGGCTAAAATCGGACCAGTGGGTTAAGAGGGGGAGATTTTCGAAAATTCGAAATATCTCCGTTACCATACGTCGGATCAAATAAATCTATAAGACCAATCGTATTGGAAATTAAATTTACAATAAATATTGGTGTATACATTAATTCACTTTCTTGAATATTAACTGAGATATTTGCATTTTTATTAAATGTGGGCCGGTAACGGACAAGTGAGTTTCCCGCCAAAAGCTAGTTCAGCCGTAACTGTTCGGCTCTCGTAAGGAGATATCTCTATTGTATAACTTCACGTGGGAAATCCGCTTTGTATACGCACCCCCTGCGTGACGGACTTTTTATTAAGCGTAACGGACGAGATGAGATCGGCTAAGCTTGTTAACGTTGGGGGTTGGCTGGAGACTGAAAACTAAAAAATGCAAATATCTTCGTCAATATTCTAGATAGAGAAAAAAAATGGTATGCTGCTAAAGTTTATAGAATATTAAATTTGCAAAAAGATTTGGCAAGTTTTTTTTTATTTGTTGAAAAATAATGGAGATACTTTGAATTCCGATATTCCACCCTCTATATCCTTCCTTTTTACTGGTCTGATTTCAGCTGTTAACTAAGGTGTCCTTTAGTTTTACATAAAACGTTTAAATGCTGAGTTTCAAGTATGTGTGTGTGTGTGTGTGTGTGTGTGTGTGTGTGTAGTTTTGAACGGACCTTATTTTCTACATCTCCCGAGGATCGACGTACTTTTGAAAGTATTTTTCGAAAATCACGTCATGAGTACAACCTCAATAGCTGATTTCCCCTAATGGAAATGTGATAAAAATATGTGAACTACTTGAATAAAAGTCCGTCACGCAAGGGCTGCGTAAACTAAGCAGATTTCCCTCGTGAAGTTTAGTAATAGATAAATCTACACACTGCTAACACAACAGCACCGTGAATAAATACAAACGGAAATAAGAAATGTTTCACCCAATTTCAATAACCTGCCGACAGGAAGCGTTAGGTTAGAAATGTAAACAAACGGGTCTGCCCGTTTCACACCGGAAAGAATAACAATTTCTAAAATATATCAGAGTATAACATATTAATTTTATTGAGAACTATTTACTATACCTAGTTCTGTAATTAATAATGAGTCAGAATAATTGTTATCTCAATCAATCAAATTTTAGTAGTCCAAAACCTTAAGACGGGGGTGGGGGAGGTCACCGGGACATATTTGCATGTATCTCGTATAATAAAGGTCTCTTGAATACAATTTTTGGTATTTAAATTTTGAATAATGTGATTTATTAAGTAGCAGAGTATTGTTTATGTAATATGAGTAGAAGTGGCGGTTTGCTGATGGCTGAAAACTGAAAAATGCAAATATCTCGGTAAATATTCAAGATAGAGAATAAATGTATATAACAATATTTATAATAAATTTAACTTGCAGTAAGATTGATTTAGTACTATTTTTTGATCCGACGAATAGTAACGGAGATATCTTGAATTTTCGAAAATCCTCCCCTCTAAACCCCCCTCCCCGTGGTCCGATTTCAGCCATTAACGAACTTGATCTTTCTTTTTACATAAAACACTAAATATCGAGTTTTGTAACGATCAAACAAAAATTGCGACCGCTAGAGCGTTAACACACTAATGTATGTATGTATTTATGTATATGTTTATGTTTATATATATATATATATATATATATATATACAGTTTTGAACGGACCTCATTTCCGTCACCTACTAGGTAGAATCGATGGACATTTGAAGAAAAATTCCGAAAATTCCGTCATGAGTACAACCTCAAGAGCTGATTTCCCTTAAGGGAAATCTGCTAAAAGTTTATGTACTATGCTTTAAATGTGTTTTTAACACGAAATTCTAAATTCGCTGTTGGTTCATTTCCTACATAGTGGTACCAACAGTAGGATTAGAAGAAGTTCAAGGCAAAATAATAAATAAATTCTGGGGTATATTGTGAGGACGGGGGTTGGTGGAGGTGGGGCAGGGGAAATTTAGAACAGAGAGAGTGAGAGAGAGAGAGAGGAGAGAGAGAGAGGAGAGAAAGAGGAGAGAGAGTGAGAGAGAGAGGAGAGAGAGAGAGAGAGGAGAGAGAGAGAGTGAGAGAGAGGGAGAGAGAGTGAGAGAAAGGTTGTGAGAGCCGACAAGAAAGGAGATGGTATAAGTGAGATAAAAGTGAGGGGAGAGAGAGAGAGAGAAGATGGGCTGCAAGTTCCTTAATGGCGGCCAAATCTATTTATAATACGGCACGTCTCAAGAGGAGAGCCGAACTCAACGTGATCACATTTACGCCTTAGCAAATTGGTCCCTTCTACGGAAAGCGATATATACATTTATCCTTGGGGAATATCCCGGCAGGTCTGCCGCTCCATATTTCATCGATGTCTCTGTATCGGCTTTAGGCAAATGGAGATATATTTCATTCCTCCCCTAGCACAATTCCATGTGGCTATGGAGAACGTTTAATATTAACATGCTCGCCGAACCTGAGCAAAATATTAGTCGGGCTTGTATTCTTGTAGAACCAGTTGTTTCAACATTTTTGTTATTTATAATATAAAGATTTTGAAATATGAATAATAATTCTGATATAAAGTCCGTCAAGCAGGGTAATGGTTTACAATAGAGCTAAATATACATACATGGTAATTCTACACGCATTATGTGAATAAATACAAATGGTAATGAGAAATCTTTCAATTAGAAGTTAATAGTTCTACAACGGAATGCAGTCTGAATTGTAAACAAACAGGCCAGCCAACCTGAATTCTAGACCGGAAATAAAATCCGTTAATGAAATATATGTTAATATAACATATTAATTTTATTGAAAACTATTTACTATAGCTAGTACTGTAATTCGTAATGAATCAGAATAATAATAATTTCAATTTCTTAAATTTTAGTAATCCAAGAACAAAAGAAGGAGGGGTATCAACAGAACGGATTTGCATATATCTCGCAAAGTAAAAGTTCAATGAAAACAATATTCCTTAATTAACTTCCTAATTAAGTGGTTCATGATATAACAGCTTATTATTAATATATCATGAGTAGAAGTGAGGGTTTACTGGAAGAGGAAAACTATAAAATCCAAATATCTCGGTTTATATTCATAACACGGAAAACATGTATAGAACAATATATATATATATATATATATATATATATATCAAATAAAGGGTTAGAACCGCCAATATAACTATTGTCATACCTCTTGGTGGAGACCGTCGTCACTGGCTGATGGTTGAGTACCGCTGGCAAGCGCTTTCGATGCGACGGCATCATCTTCAGGCCTGTCGAACAACCCACCACACGAATCAAATTTACCCGAACACCAACACCCCTCGTTTGACAGATCTTAGTGGTAAGTAAACAGATCTGGACTAAACGTAAACAACTAATACGGTGAACAGAGCATAAAACCCATTGACTGCCGGAAAACCAACTCAGTACAACTAGTAACAGGCTTGAAGATGATGCCATCGCATCGAAAGCGCTTGCCAGCGGTACTCAACCATCAGCCAATGACGACGGTCTCCACCGAGAGGTATGTCAATAATATATATATATATATATATATATATATATAAATATATATATATATATATAGCATTTAATAGGCAATAAGTTTGGTTCTATACAATTTTTCGAAGCGACGTATAGTAATGGAGTTATTTCGAATATTCAAATTCCCCCCCCCTTCTGAAACCATTAAATATGGAGTTTGGTAAAGATCAAACAAAAATAGCGACCACTAGAGCGTTAACAGGTATATATATATATAATTTTGAACAGACCTCATTTTCGTCATCTCGTGGATAGGCAATTGGGAATATTTTTCAAAAATCGCGTCATGAGTTCGACCTCAATAGCTGATATCCCTTAATTAAGGGAAATCTGGTAAAAGGTGAGTGCTCTAGAATGTAATATTTTGAAATATGGTACATGGACTACTAGTGGTCAGCTGCTGCTAAATTGTCAACATTCTTAAGGTGCTATCCTGCTCTAGCACAAATATGGTACATGGACTACTAGTGGTCAGCTGCTGCTAAATTGTCAACATTCTTAAGGTGCTATCCTGCTCTAGCACAAATATGGTACATGGACTACTAGTGGTCAGCTGCTGCTAAATTGTCAACATTCTTAAGGTGCTATCCTGCTCTAGCATTAATATGGTACATGGACTACTAGTGGTCAGCTGCTGCTAAATTGTCAACGTTCTTAAGATGCTATCCTGCTCTAGCACAAATATGGTACATGGACTACTAGTGGTCAGCTGCTGCTAAATTGTCAACATTCTTAAGGTGCTATCCTGCTCTAGCACAAATATGGTACATGGACTTCTAGTGGTCAGCTGCTGCTAAATTGTCAACATTCTTAAGGTGCTATCCTGCTCTAGCATTAATATGGTACATGGACTACTAGTGGTCAGCTGCTGCTAAATTGTCAACATTCTTAAGGTGCTATCCTGCTCTAGCATTAATATGGTACATGGACTTCTAGTGGTCAGCTGCTGCTAAATTGTCAACATTCTTAAGGTGCTATCCTGCTCTAGCATAAATATGGTACATGGACTACTAGTGGTCAGCTGCTGCTAAATTGTCAACATTCTTAAGGTGCTATCCTGCTCTAGTCCAAATATGGTACATGGACTTCGAGTGGTCAGCTGCTGCTAAATTGTCAACATTCTTAAGGTGCTATCCTGCTCTAGCATAAATATGGTACATGGACTACTAGTGGTCAGCTGCTGCTAAATTGTCAACATTCTTAAGGTGCTATCCTGCTCTAGCACAAATATGGTACATGGACTACTAGTGGTCAGCTGCTGCTAAATTGTCAACATTCTTAAGGTGCTATCCTGCTCTAGCACAAATATGGTACATGGACTACTAGTGGTCAGCTGCTGCTAAATTGTCAACATTCTTAAGGTGCTATCCTGCTCTAGCACAAATATGGTACATGGACTACTAGTGGTCAGCTGCTGCTAAATTGTCAACATTCTTAAGGTGCTATCCTGCTCTAGCACAAATATGGTACATGGACTTCTAGTGGTCAGCTGCTGCTAAATTGTCAAGACATTCTTAAGGTGCTATCCTGCTCTAGCACAAATATGGTACATGGACTACTAGTGGTCAGCTGCTGCTAAATTGTCAACATTCTTAAGGTGCTATCCTGCTCTAGCACAAATATGGTACATGGACTACTAGTGGTCAGCTGCTGCTAAATTGTCAACATTCTTAAGGTGCTATCCTGCTCTAGCACAAATATGGTACATGGACTACTAGTGGTCAGCTGCTGCTAAATTGTCAACATTCTTAAGGTGCTATCCTGCTCTAGCACAAATATGGTACATGGACTACTAGTGGTCAGCTGCTGCTAAATTGTCAACATTCTTAAGGTGCTATCCTGCTCTAGCATTAATATGGTACATGGACTTCTAGTGGTCAGCTGTTGCTAAATTGTCAACATTCTTAAGGTGCTATCCTGCTCTAGCACAAATATGGTACATGGACTACTAGTGGTCAGCTGCTGCTAAATTGTCAACATTCTTAAGGTGCTATCCTGCTCTAGCCACAAATATGGCACATGGACTACTAGTGGTCAGCTGCTGCTAAATTGTCAACATTCTTAAGGTGCTATCCTGCTCTAGCACAAATATGGTACATGGACTACTAGTGGTCAGCTGCTGCTAAATTGTCAACATTCTTAAGGTGCTATCCTGCTCTAGCACAAATATGGTACATGGACTACTAGTGGTCAGCTGCTGCTAAATTGTCAACATTCTTAAGGTGCTATCCTGCTCTAGCACAAATATGGTACATGGACTACTAGTGGTCAGCTGCTGCTAAATTGTCAACATTTCTTAAGGTGCTATCCTGCTCTAGCACAAATATGGTACATGGACTACTAGTGGTCAGCTGCTGCTAAATTGTCAACATTCTTAAGGTGCTATCCTGCTCTAGCACAAATATGGTACATGGACTACTAGTGGTCAGCTGCTGCTAAATTGTCAACATTCTTAAGGTGCTATCCTGCTCTAGCACAAATATGGTACATGGACTACTAGTGGTCAGCTGCTGCTAAATTGTCAACATTCTTAAGGTGCTATCCTGCTCTAGCATAAATATGGTACATGGACTACTAGTGGTCAGCTGCTGCTAAATTGTCAACATTCTTAAGGTGCTATCCTGCTCTAGCACAAATATGGTACATGGACTACTAGTGGTCAGCTGCTGCTAAATTGTCAGCATTCTTAAGGTGCTATCCTGCTCTAGCACAACTATGGTACATGGACTTCTAGTGGTCAGCTGCTGCTAAATTGTCAACATTCTTAAGGTGCTATCCTGCTCTAGCACAAATTGAGCGAATGTAGAGTTAGCTTTGTACCTCCAAAAAATTGAAAGACGGTCACGCAGTCACGTTGTATATTATGCAGATTTCAAGCGATGACACATTTAGGGCCGATTGAAATTTGAAGATATGATTCGAAAAGTCTTGAGTGCAACTCGCCTGCTACACACTAATCTGGAATTCGACTTGTCCTCGTGCCTTACGTTCATGACCTCCAGTGAAATTAGGCACTGTAGAACTTAATTTAGAATTTCACGGGCACGCACCATTTCTTCTAAATTTTTCTCCCAAAAATTGACTATGCTAGTAGAGGATTGTTGGGTGTCGGTTAATAAATAGTTTCTTAATTCTTCATATACAGAATTTTATTAAGAGTGCTTACAGTTTCGGGCACCATTGGTTCCCTTCTTCAGAGCTGAACATTGAAGAAACAATAGAAATAAACAAATATGTGAACAATTGTGGAAAAAAACACTATACAAAAACCTTATTTTTTATAAAAGGTTACGGGCGACTATGATCAAAAAAGGGGTAGGTGGATGTAAAGAGTATGTCAGACACAATTACAAGAATGGAAGAGACCCATTGGGAAGCCAATGAGTCTTTTCCATTCTTATAATTCCTGTATTTACATTGGTGGTGGTGGAAGTCTTTTTACTGGGGTAAGTTTACATCCCACCAGTAAATAAGGTTATTTTTTGTGGGTATTTTGGAATTTTCTGACTATCCGATCGATGTCTGAAAGTACAAATGTTTTCAAACAGAAGATAGCGTCCTTTAAATATATTGTGTAACTTTAAATATGTTGTGCTTTTGAGAATATATTTCTCTCTTTAAAATCCATTTGTCTAGATAAAAATGGTGGTTAGTCTAACAATCCAATTTGTAGATGTTTTCTACTTCACAGGTAAGATTTGGTGTTTTCTTAATTTCTGGGCATTTGATTTTTGAAAATTGTTATCATTTGTTACAGAATCAGTGATATCTCCCGTTTTATATTGCGTATTGATGTTGGGGGCTCAGGTTAGCCATGCGAGTTAAAGCGTTGACCTTTATCTCACATGGTAAACCTAGAGTGGTGAGTTCAATTCTCGCCTGGGCAAAGGAAATTATTTAGTGACGAAATTCATTAAATAACGTCCTAAAACCCCCACCCTGGCTAGAAAAGGGTGGTAACCTGTAGATAACCCGTCCCAATTAGCCTAAGTTGCAAAACGTGGACGTTAATAAATAATAATAATATTGATGTTGAGTATATTGAGTATATTTTGTGATGGATAGTACGGTCTGTAATCATCTGTTATTATTATTATAGAAATAATTTTATTATTATTTTTAATTACTTAATTACTTTCAGCTGAAGCCGACATCGAGTTTCAAAAGTCAACTGAATCTCTTTTATCCATGTCCCTACTGACTCGATAATCGGATTTTCTCATATACAATATATTGATAAAATGTATTAATTTATGCAAAATTCGTTGACGACGTCACAGCATGAGTTCTGCAGTGAACGTTATAATGGAAGTTGTTCTTTATTGATTTCATACACATAACGGTAACCATGTAATGTAATTATAGTCGATTCAATTTTATTCTAGAGCACCATCTATAGGTTTAATACAGTAAATGTTAAAACGAGGGCGGGTACAATTATAATCCCATGACAGCTTCAGGGATGAATAAACACATATGGAAATTATTTAGTCATTTTCAGTGAATAACCTTTTAATTAAAATTGAAAAAACTCCTGACCCTCTCTGATTCGAGATCTGTTTATATACCTATAAAAAAGAGTGATAATATTTTCTCGATTGTCAAGGAGAGATAAATAAATTAAATACTTCATTTGAAAAATAATTATTTACTGCTTTGATTGAATTTGTTCATAAATGTGGTTCGCGAAATTCAACTAACTAATTTATTCGTCAGATATTGTTTTCACTATAAATTCATTGAACTGACTATATGTTTATATTCAATAGTTATAATAGCCATCTCCAAGATTTATAAATCAAATCACCCATCACCATTTTCTTTTGTCATTTATGTAAAAAAAAAAAACAAGAGACCTTTAAAAATAATTACTTTCAGTTCCCTTCTCAGCAGAGTAGATATGTAATTATATATTGCCGATGTCCTGATGAACGAGAATCATTCTTTTTGTTCTTTTATTTATTATTTTGTTGTATACTACACTGTATTGGTAAAAGTATTACCAATTATACCACCAGTTCTCTAAAAATTGGTGAATAGTGTAGCTGATCTACACAGTTAATGGCTTTAGGTAGATATATGAATTCCTAGCGTCATGGGAAAATTGTAGTTTTTGTAGAGGGTTGTTACAATTTTAAGTAAATGAATGAATGCAGAAATAGGTGAAATCAATCCAAGTTGGATTTGTAATTATATACTCCTGCTAACATTACATATATTTTAATTAATGCATATAATTTTAATTTTAGCAGATTTCCCTTGAGGGAAATCAGCCATTGAGTTCGTACTCATGATGCGATTTTCGAAATTTTTTTTCAAATGTCCATCGATCCTACCCAGGAGATGACAAAAATGAGGCCCCTTCAAAACTGTATATATATATATATATCTATATATATATATATATATATATATAAATATGTATATAATAATATATTATATTTTGTCTTTATATATTATATATATTTGTCTGTTACCGCTCTAGCGGTCGCAATTATTGTTTAATCGTTACCAAACTCGATATTTAGTAGTTTAAAGTAAAAATAAAGTTTCAAGTTCGTTAACGGCTGAAATCGGGCCAGGAGGAGGAGGGGTTTAGAGGGGAGGATTTTCGAAAATTCAAAATATCTCCGTTACTGTGCGTCGGATCGAAACATTGTATAGAACCAATCTTATTGCAAATTAAATGTACTATAATTATTGTTATATTCATTTATTCACTATCTTGAGTATTAATCGAGATATTTGCATTTTTCAGTTTTCTTTAGCAGTCCGCCACTTCATTACATAGAACCCTGCTACATACTAAATCACATTATTCGAAGCTTAAATACCAAAAATTGTATTCATGAGACCTTTATTATACGAGATACATGCAAATATATCCTGACCCCCCCCCCACCGTCTTAGGTTTTGGACTACTAAAATTTGATTGATTGAGATAACAATTATTCTGACTCATTATTAATTACAGCACTAGATATAGTAAATAGTTCTGAATAAAATTAATATGTTATATTCTGATATATTTCAGGAGTTGTTTTTCTTTCCGGTGTGAGGGAGGCAGACCCGTTTCTTTATTTTTCTATCGCTTCCTGTCGGCAGTTCATTGAAATTGGATGAAACATTTCTTAGTTCTTTTTGTATTTATTCATGGCGGTGTTGTGTTATCAGTATATAGATTTATCTCTTACTAAACTTCACGAGGGAAATCTGCTTAGTTTACGCAGCCCCTTCGTGACGGACTTTTTTCTAAATTATGGCTTTCTTTTAGGTTTGAAAAAATGTTGTTAATTTTTTGTCGGACTTCTGTCAATAATTCTTGTATATAGTATTGGGCATGTATATATAGATATATATATATATATATACAATTTTGTATATATATATATATATAATATATCTATATATATATATAAAATTGTAACCTCTGTCTGTACATTGATTTTTTTCGCGAAATTTCACGATAACTTTTCGTTTCACATGTCATAGACACCATAACTGCATTTTGTTTCTTTCGTGTCTGTTTGTTTGTTTGTTTGTTTGTTTATTTGTTTGTTTGTTTGTTACCTTTTCACGCATAAACGGCTGAACCAAACTTTATGAAACTTGGTATGTATATTACTACTAGCCCAACTTAGACTTTAGGCTATATTAATATTCTCTATGATGAACAGGAGTGGGGGTTATAAGGGAGGCCTGAAATTAAAAATAGCGATATTTCGTTTCCTATTGCTTTTTCAGCAAATATGGACATAACAAAAGTTGTTTATTTTGTAATTTAGAGTAACTTTTGTTATATGCACTTTTGCCTTATACGGAAGTATAAATGAGTTATACGCTAAAAACTATAGCGGGAGTCCACAATTTTATTTGGCACAATAGACTCAACCGAACTAAACCAAACTCGCTATGTGAATTAATACTAACGATTTCCTAATAATAAGCCATACTAACATTTCTAGGGACGGGCAGGAGTGGGGGTTATAAGGGAGGCCTGAAATTAAAAATAGCGATATTTCGTTTTCTATTGCTTTTTCAGCAAATATGCACATAGCAAAAGTTGTTTATTTTGTTATTTAGAGTAACTTTTGATATGTGCACTTTTGCCGTATACGGAAGCATAAATGACTTATACGCTATAAACTAAACGGGAGTCCACAATTTTATTTGGCACTAAAGACTCAACCGAATTAAACCAAACTCGGTATGTGAATTAGTACTAACGCCTTCATTATAATAAGCTATACTAACATTTCTAGGGACGGGCAGGAGTGGGGGTTATAAGGAAGGCCTGAAATTAATAATAGTGATATTTCGTTTCCTATTGCATTTTCGGCAAATATGCACATAACAAAAGTTGTTTATTTTGTTATTTAGAGAAATTTTTTTTTATATACACTATCATCGTATACCGAAGTATAAATGCGTTATACGCTAAAAATTATAGCGGGAGACAACAATTTTATTTGGCACAAAAGATTCAACCGAACTAAATAAAACACTCAGTACTTATATGTAATAGCACTAACGCCTTCCTTATAATAAGCCATACTAACATTTCTAGGGACGGGCAGGAGTGGGAGTTATAAGAGGTCTGAAATTAATGATAAGGATTTCCTATTGGGGTTTCGGCAAATATGCACATAACAAAAGTTGTTTATTTTGTTATTTAGAGAAACTTTTGTTATATACACTATCGTCGTATACCGAAGTATAAAGGCGACATACGCTAAATATTACATCGGGAGTCAACAAATATATTTGGCACAAGAGACTCAACCGAACTAAATAAAACACTCGGTATGTGAATTAGTATTAACGACTTCCTTATAACAAGCCATACCAACATTTCTAGGAGCGGGCAGGAGTGGAGGTTATAAGGGAGGCCTGAATTTACAAATTTTATTATTAACAAATCCACAGAAACGACGGGTATTAGCCCTAAACACTGGGACGGGTAAATGTAAAAATATTGTGCAATGAAAAGCCTTGCCAAAATATACCATCACCATCCAGCCTCAAATGAATTCCCGAGCGCAGCCGGGTATCTGAGCTAGTATATCTATAAAATTGTAACCTCTGTCTGTACATTGATTTTTTTCGCAAAAACTTTTCGTTTCACATGTCATAGACACCATAACTGCATTTTGTTTCTTTCGTGTCTGTTTGTTTGTTTGTTTGTTTGTTTGTTACCTTTTCACGCATAAACGGCTGAACCGAATTTTATGAAACTTGGTATGTATATTACTACTAGCCCAACTTAGACTTTAGGCTATATTAATATTCTCTAAGACGAACAGGAGTGGGGGTTATAAGGGAGGCCTGAAATTAAAAATAGCGATATTTCGTTTCCTATTGCTTTTTC
The DNA here is from genome assembly GCA_019009955.1 of Riptortus pedestris. Classification (NCBI taxonomy): domain Eukaryota; kingdom Metazoa; phylum Arthropoda; class Insecta; order Hemiptera; family Alydidae; genus Riptortus; species Riptortus pedestris. Next base: position 38,143,612 of record CM032228.1, read on the forward strand.
AGCAAATATGCACATAACAAAAGTTGTTTATTTTGTTATTTAGAGTAACTTTTGTTATATCCACTTTTGCCGTATACGGAAGCATAAATGAGTTATACGCTATAAACTAAAGCGGGAGTCCACAATTTTATTTGGCACTAAAGACTCAACCGAATTAAACCAAACTCGGTATGTGAATTAGTACTAACGCCTTCATTATTATAAGCTATACTAACATTTCTAGGGACGGGCAGGAGTGGGGGTTATAACGAAGGCCTGAAATTAATAATAGTGATATTTCGTTTCCTATTGCATTTTCGGCAAATATGCACATAAGAAAAGTTGTTTATTTTGTTATTTAGAGAAATTTTTTTTTTATATACGCTATCATCGTATACCGAAGTATAAAGGCGTTATACGCTAAAAATTATAGCGGGAGACAACAATTTTATTTGGCACAAAAGACTCAACCGAACTAAATAAAACACTCAGTATGTGTATTAGCACTAACGCCTTCCTTATAATAAGCCATACTAACATTTCTAGGGACGGGCAGGAGTGGGGGTTATAAGGGAGGCCTGAAATTAATAATAATGATTTCCTATTGGGGTTTCGGCAAATATGCACATAACAAAAGTTGTTTATTTTGTTATTTAGAGAAATTTGCTCAACACTTCTTTTCAATATGAACTACCAGGTACCTCACCTGAAAAAATGAATTCAAATGTATGTCAATATTTTCTCCTTAATAATTCAAATCTATGCATAATGCACAGGAGACGGGAAATATGACAATATGCAGGACAGTGAAGTCTTACATAAAAAAATAATTTTATTATTAACAAATGCCAACAACGGGTATTAACCCTAAACACTGGAACGGGTAAATGTCAAAATATTGTGCAAAGTAAAGCCTTGCCAAAAATATTCCCGATCGAAGCCGGGTATCTGAGCTAGTGTATATATATAGTTCTGATACCAACATTTTATCCGTGGTTCACTAAACTAAGACTTTTTCATGCCCAATACTTTCCATTGGTTCAATATTTGAGTAGTGTGTTCCTCAAAGGGATTGATAATGGCCACCTTGTCTCTCCAGTTGGTCTGAAATTGTACCGGTGCTCTTTGTTTTGCCTCAGAATTTCCTGGATACAGCCATGTTTTAAGAATCTATAATTAACGAAGAGATAAAAGTCAGAATTATAGTAGGATAAGATATGCCTACGTCCTGCATAAAGCTTTCCTCTTTAAAATTATCTGTAGTAGGGCAACTTAATAAAAGTCCGTCACGCAGGGGCTTCGTAAACTAAGCAGATTTCCCACGTGAAGCTATACAATAGAGAAATCTCTATACGAGAGCCGAACAGTTACGGCCGAACTAGCTTTTGGCCTGAAACGTTCGTTATCGCTCCACAATTAATAAAAATGCAAATATCTCGGTTAATATGGAAGATAAAGAATAAATGTATAGAACAATATTTATAGTACATTTAATTTGCAATAAGATTGGTTCAATACAATTTTTTGATCTGACTTATGGTAATGGAAATATTTCGAATTTTCAAAAAACCTCCTATCTAAAGCCCCCCTCCCACTGGTCCGATTTCAGCCGTTAAAGAACATGATCTTTCTTTTTACATAAAATGTTTAAATATCGAGTTTGGTAACGATCAAACGAAAATTGCGACCGCTGGAGCCTTAACAGACATATCTATATATATATATATATATATATATATATATATATATATATATATATATAATTTAGAACGGACCTCATTGTCGTCATCTCCTGGGTAGGATCGATGGACATTTGAAGAAATTTTTCAAAACTCGAGTCATGAGTACGACCTCAATAGCTGATTTCCCTTAAGGGAAATCTGCTAAAACGGTTATTCGACCAAGTAAGGAAAATTCACGGCTCTCTTTGTTGTGTGAGAAGCTAACTGAAATTGATATGTACCTACCTTTTGACACACCAACGATGGGTTCATTATTATTTTATTTATTTATGTCCACTCAGCGCAAATACGGCTAATCGGGACTTCTACAAGTTACCACCCTTTTCTGGTCAGTGAGTTGATTTAATGAGTTCGGGACTAAATAAATGGCTATTAACCAACTGGGACTCCAGTTTTTTAACAAGTTACAGTCGGAAGAGTTCACAACCTCATACTGCTTGTTATCAGTAGAAACTGGGGTTTTCTTCCTTAGACTGAGGTGTTGCTGCCTTAGACTCATTCAACAAAGAGGAAGAATAATACTCCATTAAGCATGGCAGCTCACCGATAGTGAGTTGCTGCCAACTCAGTAAAATCATCACTCACAAGACATAAAACAGTTTTTAAGAAAAATATTTATTTATGGACATCACATCAAAGTCAAAAATTAAACAAAGTGAAAAATCAATTGATAAAAGATAACTACAAGTAACAATACCAAAAAACAATGACAAATAACAAAATTTAAATATATAAACATTTTATAAGTGAACTTAAAAAGTAATAGTTCGTAGTTTGTTGTCAGTACTTGTGTTAGTCCAGTCGGTTTGTCATGTATCTAAGATGAGGAGTTTTGTTTGTCTTGAAATGCCTTCATGTAATACACATGTTTCTTAATTTTCGAGTTTTTCAGCTGGTTTATTGGCCTCTGAGTCCGCGGCCTTCATGTAATACATTTGTTTCTTTGTTCCAAGCATTTCTAAAATTTAATTGATTTCATCGACTTTCTCCCATCGATATATTGTTATAAATTAATTATAATAAAATACTAGTACATACTGAATATGGTTTTTAATAGCGAAGTACGTTGACTTAGTAGAGGTGCAATGCTAAAAATAGTATACAACTTTAAAAGCGAAATACAATTGTTCTTCGATATGAAGAGATATGCTTTTCCTCATTATGGTAATAAAGAATGAATGAGAGATTTTGGGTTTCTTATTGACATGACTCAGCATCTCAATGATCTTAATATAGAAAACTTCAAGGCGAAGGACCGTTTATTAATAATGTGTATGATAAAATTCAGGGCTTTGAGCGCAAATTAAAATTGTGGAAACAGCATCTTTCGCAGAATAATGTGTCTCACTTTCCACAATTAGAAAAAGAAAACATTACTACTTCTCAAAAATACGTACAATATATACATAATATAAACATTTTAATCAACAAATTTCAATTAAAATTCCAAATGTTCAAAGCTGAGAAGAGTGGCTTTTATGAAAATGTTTTCCTCACCATTTAAAATTGATGTGGATACAGTACTTGGAAGACTTTCAAATGGAAGGGATTGACATGCAGAATAATACCGATTTAAAAAATGTATTTTTCTCAGTAAACATCGAAAAACGTTATAAGTCTTATGTATGCACTGAGAAATTTCTTCTTTTGACGAAAATGCAAAACAAATGATGTGTTTGTTCGGAGGTACGTACGTTTGTGAACATTTATTTTCAACCATGAAATCAAAAATGGCCACCGATCAAGACTGAGTGATGCGTGATGATGAGAAAGCTGAGTACGTGTAGCTACTTCATCAATTCTGGCTGATATTGGTCAGCTTGTTTCGAAAAAACAGTGCCAAATTTCACATTAAAATTTCAAGTAAATTCATTTTTCTGTTCTTTATTGTTTGTTTTTATTTTGCATGAAAATTTTTATATAAAATCTTTACTTTTTTTAAAATTTTATATTTTTTATACTAATGTTTATTATAAATAAAGTGTTGTAAATTATTAATAAGTGTTACTTTATGTGCGGCCCGCCAAAAAAATTTTATATTTTTAGTCCGTCACGCAGGGGCTGTGAACTAAGCAGATTTCCCACGTGAAGTTTTACAATAGAGAAATCTGCCCAATAACAAGTGTAGTAGTAAAAGATCACGTAAACTTATTCACGAGGGACGAACAGTTAAGAAAACGGCCGCCAGAGCTCTACTCGGAAAGTACCAAACAGCCGACTCCTGCCGATCACACACATAATACAAATGCAAATACCTCGGTTAATATTCAAGATACAGAATAAATGTATAGAACAATATTATAGTAACGTTAATTTTCAATAAGATTGGTTCTATACACTTTTTCGATCCGACGCATAATAACGGAGATAATTTACATTTTGTGAGTGGCAAGTCTATGGTGTATTGAATACAATTAATGGAAGCTATAATAAAAGTAATTAGTTATTAACTTTAAATCACTAATCAAGCCAAAAAATGAATATGTTAAAAGTATGTATATTTAAATGCAATGATTGATAAATACTACTGAATCTTTAATCCGAGTATTGAGTTAGGGGCAGTCAGCCTTGGTCGTCAATCCCAAACTCCTTCAAGGAATCTGCAGTCTTTTTCGATATTGTTCCACTTGAACCGTACCATAGACTTTGCTACTCAAATGCTTGACATTCGTTGCTCTACACTTTTTGCTGTCCAAATGTATTGTTTTAATTTGTAGATGTTTAAACCTGACCGTAGAGTTTAGCTAACGTTTAAACTTACATTAGATATTTTATACTCAGCAGGAATTCAGAAAAGATATCCAAAAGTACACTGCTTTAATTTCGATGGTAATAATATCTATTATCTTCAATTTATTCTCCCCGAAGGCTCCTTTGCTTTTAGTTACACTCAATACGATTTACTAACTCTCTAGAATCCCCCAACCTACGACAAAAAAGAACGAACGCTAGTCCTGAAGGGGTTCACTTAAGTTTGTAACTTCCAAAGCTGTAGCTATCTTTTACTTGCTTCTCTCTGAATACCTTTGTACCCCGTAAGTCCGCAAACCTTCCCATTGCTTTTCCCTCCCGCTTGTTTTATTGTAACTTTTATCCATACTTTTTGTTTGTGGTTTTCTACAACACCGTTTGAACCCCATGTTTGCTTTTGGTGTTTGAGAGTCTCCAGTTCCATCTTGGTTTTAATCCAGTTCCCCTTCTGTCCTGTCTATTGGCAAGCCATTTGTTAGAGCAACCTGTGGTAGTTGTGCTTGTTGCTGTTCACCTCAAGCCTCTCCCTTCCAGGAATAGCTTCCTCCACCTAATTATTGGCGTCCTGGGTCAATAATCCACGCACGGTTGTGCATCGCGTCCTCCCCCCACCGAAACAATTTACTTTATAACTACATACTTCGCCTTCCGCCGCGCTTTATTCACCATTTTATATTATTAAATAGAGAACGATGATACCTCGAGTTCGTTTGATATTTGAGTACATACTAATTTCATATTTATTATGGACTAATTAAAAATAAAAGAGATAATTGTTACTAGGATATTACAATGTATTCAAATCTACACAAATACGACTTTACGTTTTTTTCTAATACTCTATTTAAATTTTGATTGAATTATTTCTTTTAATATTAGGCTCCTCCGAATATAATAGTTCAAAATTTAAAATTGGCTCAGTCTGTCTAACAATTTTCATTCAATCAATTAAAAATGACTGGAGCGTTTTAATAAAACAATATATTCGGGTGTCAGCTACCCAATGATTCAACACAGAGTTTATGAAATTTCGATTTTTTAACTAGTAGTAAGAGTTTTACTTATACTTTTTTTACTAATCTTCGAACTCAAAACATATATTCGTAAAATTAATTTACCTTTTTCCCCCGTAATTTTTAGTTTTAAAATACAGAATGTTAAAATATTTTAGAATTTTTTTCCCCAAAACGTTTAATGGCACATGACATTGTCAATTTCAAATTTTATGTACAGAGGTAATGTATAATGTCAACGCAGAGTTGTTATATTTTACCACTATTAGAAGTGAGGGTACAAAAATATATTCACTGGCTTCCGGTCACCGTCTCATTTTTAATAAATATGGGTATGAGATTGACGTATCCTAAGAAAATTCAATTTTAATATTTCCATGAAAAATGTATTTATTACGATCCTCTATACAAGTACCACACTTATTGCATATTTAACATAAACAATGCATTACGTAACAGCATTATGTTTCTTTCCTGTTTTCTACCTAATTTAGGCAAGTAGTTGAAGACTGTTCCAGTTAATTTTTATCAAAACATATGTTCAGATGATTCTTCCCTGGAAGTTAACGCAGTTTTATGTACATGAAACTGTGCAGGCGGGAAAATGTATTCCTTTTAAAAATAATTACTACGCAACTAGTTTTAACTAAATTAATTCTAAGAACGGTTTTTGAAGTAAACATTTTTTTTTTTAATTTCAGGATCTTTTCCTTTCCCCGTAGACTTGTTTCAAAGATATTTTTGTTGACTACAGCTTTTATCTCGCAGCATTTTTCAATAAAATGTTCCGTTTCTGAAATAATGATTTGTGCATTTTTACGGCTAAAGGATGCGTCAAATCAAAAAGTCTGTCACGCAGGGGCTGCGTAAACTAAGCAGATTTCCCACGTGAAGCTATACAATAGAGAAATCTTTATACGAGAGCCGTCTCTCTATACGTTCGTTATCGGCCCACATTTAATAAAAATACAAATATCTCGGTTAATATTCAAGATAGAGAATATATGCATAGAACAATATTTATAGTAATTTTAATTTGCAATAAGATTGGTTTTATATAATTTTTTGATCCGACGTATGGTAACGGATATATTTTGAATTTTCAAAGAACCTCCCCTCTAAGCCCCTCCCTCCCCCTGGTCCGATTTCAGCCGTTAACAAACTTGATTTTTATTTTTACATAAAACGACTAAATATCGAGTTTGGTAACGATCAAACAAAAATTGCGACCGCTAGAGCGGTAACAGACAAACAAACAAATATATATATATATATATATATATATATATATATATATATATATATATATATCTGCTGAAAATTCTCCGATATAAACTCGTTTTAGGATTTGATTATCTACAAGAACCCGCCATTAAAAGTAGTTCATTAAAATGAAAATTCCAAAGTTATGTTCGCTGGAGAAGTACTGGAGAAGGTTAGGAGGCTGAATATAGGACTCAAGGGATTCTTCAGGTGTCAAAATTATGCCATACCAAGTCTCAGCCTTTTATTAAAATACTTACAGATTTTAACGGGGGGGGGTGGCATGGAAAGTTGGGACGCCCTATATATATAATAAATATATATATATAAATATATATATATAGAGAGAGAGAGAGAGAGAGAGAGAGAGAGAGAGGTAGAGACCGAGGTGTGGTGTAGGATATGATGAGGATTGTTAGTTGAGGGTTGCCTATAAGCAAACTGGTGAGCTAAAATTTTCTTGTAACGGTTATCAAATGAGCACCATTTTTACTGTATTTTTACTGAGTTACCGGTTGTTGTAACACGCCATAACCTTCATGCACAGCAGCGAGTCAGTTAACCTCTTGTTACTAAATAAATGGGCTTAAACAAGGAACAAATTTCCTTCTCCTAACAAACTGATGTATTGTTTATACAACAGTCAATCTGGGTCTAGGGGAAACGTTTTTTTTTTTTTCTTTTTTCTTATTCTATTGTAAATTCAAGGATTCGTAATTAAACATTAATTATTCAAATCTTTTCTCCGGCGCTTATTCAGTTGAAGTAGAGTTGGAGAAACAAGACCTAAAAAAAAGACGGGAATTATAAATGAGTACTCTAAATTAAAGTACATTCTTGTTAACATTGACAGAATCAACTGTTCTTTCTAAACATTATCCATAATGAAGAGATTCCATTAAATGTGCATTCCTTGCCCGTTACAATTTTAGTTTTGCTGAACCTGACCATACTTTGTTTACAATCAGTTATTTTTATTTATGGATTTTATTCAGTTCAAAATTAGTAAGTTGCATTTATGCCACTAATACCAAACAATTCAAGTTTTATATATATTTATCATGTCCAATTATAGTGTAAATGTTTTTACCACTTCAAAAAATAAAGTCCGTCACGCAGGGGCTGCGTAAGCTAAGCAGATTTCCAACGGGAAGGTTTACAGCAGATAAATCTACATACTGGTAACACCATCATGAATGCTAAGCGAATAAATTCAAACGGTAAGAAAAAATCGTTATCAATTTACAACTTAATAATATCTACAACGAAAAAAGGCGTCCAACCTGAATTATAAACGAAACAAAGTATCCAAAAATCGAAGCGCTGAAATATGAATAGAATCTAGACCGGGAAGAAGAACAATTAATATTAATATTATCTGAATATAACATATTAATTTTATTTGACAAAACTATTTACTATATCTAGTCCTGTAAATTTTTAATGAAATCAGAATAAGTTTTATTCTCAATCATTCAAATTTTAGTAGTCCAAAAACTTATGATGGAAGTGGGGTCACCAGGTCGTATTTTGCATGTATCTCGTATAATGGCTTGTCTCTTGAAAAACATTATATGGCGATATTTAAGCTTCGGAATAATGTGGTTTATTTAAAACAGAATATTGTTTATTTTAACCCATGGGGAGTAGAAGTGGGGGTTTGCTGAAGGCTGAAAAACTGTAAAATGCAAATATCTCGGTTAATATTGTAGATAGAGAATAAATGTACAATAACAATATAGAGCCTTTAATTTGAAATAAGATTGAGTTCTATACAATGTTTCGGATCCGAACGTTTAATTAATGGAGGACATTTAGGAATTTTTGAAAATCCTCTTCTCTAAAACCACCTCCCTTTGGTCCGATCTCAGCGTTAGCGGATCTTGATCATTTCTTTTTTTACATAATAAACCATTTAAATATCGATTAATGATAATGCAATAACAGGTGACCGCTAAAGCGGTAACAGACATATATATATATATATATATATATATATATATATATATATATATATTCGTCATCACCTAGGTAGGATCAGTGGGGACATTTGGAAAAAAAAAAAATTCGAAAATGGAGCTCATTGAGTACGACCTCCAATATATATCTGCTAATATATGGACCCATACTGTAAAACAAAAAAAAAAAAAAAATGTGAGTAGAAAAAGTTCCTTTATATACTTGTATTCAAACAATGGCAATTTCCAAGAATACTGACTTATGAAGATGTCAAAGAAAAGTGGTATCTTCCTTCGATAAGTTTCGTTAGCTATTTACAATTCTGGGGCTATTGAGTAATTGTTTACAGATTAATTGTATCGGTGTAAGCCTTTTCCGTATTTTTGAATATTTTTTTTTTTCAATTTGACACAAAAAAATATTCATCCAACTACCTCCCCGATATCTGCGTTTTTCATTCGAGCCAGAAAATGGTGGTCCCTAAACAAATTGCATTGTGATGATTTTAGGCAAACAGACTCTATTATGAGCTAATGGTAAATAGCGCAGATGGAATATGAGGTAGCAAGAAGCGAGTCATATGAGGTCAACAAGTATTTATTTTTCAAACGTGCAAAGGGCTTTTAAAGCCTTCATCCTCCAGATGGGCCATTATCGTAAAAAATAAAAAAAAAAAAAAAGCACGCAACCACAGTTATCCACCACAGACAATAAATCAATATGATACAATTTACAAAATTAAAAAAAAATATATGTAACGACAACTTAAATCACAAAATAAATTTCTGAGACAATAGATAGATAATATACAAAAAAATATATACAAGGATTCATGACATAATATTAACCTACTATTTACATAAAGTAATAATTTTTTTTTTTAAATAAATGTTTTTATGTGGTACATAAACTTCTAAAATTCTTATAAACACAATCTGATTAATACTATTTAAACATATGTATTTACATTTGTTTATTTGTGTACTGTGACCTGTAAATTGACTTCCTTGGACCTTTCTATATTTTAGTGTTCAATAATCAAGATAATTGTACATATATACCATGACGTTGCCTAGTAGTTGACAAGAATAAGTAAATCATGTTCAGTTTATCTATGTTCTCAATGTGAAGAATATTTTCCAGTGATATTAAGCTATCACCTGTGGCTATAAACTTCTTCAAGTATTACCTCTCTTTGATAGCTGTACTGTGAGCATTGCAAAAATAAATGTTTTAATCCGTCCGGTATAAATTCCTGGCAGCATTCATAAATTTCTTGGGATTTTATGATTTTCATTTTTTATTGTGATACAGCTCAAAGTAATCGTTATTTGAAATTCTCAGTTGGATAACTAGTCTTACTTTCTTCATATTCACTTGGAATTTCAGATAATCTTCGGTTTGGGGACTGGTATAATGACTGGCACTTCTATAAAAAGGGTTGTATGATGAACTATATACTCTATTGATGTCGGTGGACAATATTTGACTTATCGCTTGTTCTAAAATTTTATTTTTATTTGCTAGGAAATTTGTTTCACAAGAGATATCGCTAAAGTACTCTTGCGCAAATTATTTAAAATTGCTATAGCTTTTATTTGTGAGACCCAATTATGTCATGACCCTTAAAGGAAATCAGTTATTGAGGTTGTACTCATGATCGAATTTTTGAAATATTTCTTCTAATGTCCATCGATCCTACCTAGTAGATGACGAAAATTAGGTCCGTTCAAAACTGTATATATGTATATTCATCATATTATATATATATTTATATATTATATATTATATATATATGTCTGTTAACGCTCTATTTAGTCGTTGGATGTAAAAAAAAAAAAAATGATGAAGTTGGTTACGAATAAAATCGGACCAGTGGTTGGGGGGGGGGGGGTTAGAGGGGAGGATTTTCGAAAATTCGAAATATCTCCGTTACTATATGTCGGATCGAAAAATTGTACAGAATCAATGTTATTGCAAATTAAATCTACTATAAATAATGTTATACATTTATTCTCTATCTTGAATATTAACCGAGATACTTGCATTTTTATTAAATCTGGGCGGCTAATGGACGAGAGTGACTTTCCCGCCAAAAGCTCGTTCGGCCGTTTCCTTGACTGCTCGGCTTCGTGAAATTTCTCTATTGTAAAACTTCACGTGGGAAATCAGCTTAGTTTACGTAGCCCTTGCGTGACGGGCTGAATTGTTATGTGGCTCCGCACAGTTTCCAGTGGGGGATAATAAATAAATCATGATAATAATATTTAGTGAAAAAAAGAAAGAAAATTCCATTTTATAGAGGAATAAATATGAACTACAAGAAGGATGCTTTGAGACTCATCCCCTGAGGATAGATCTGTTGAGGAAAACAAGCTTCAATCATGTGACACACAGCTTTTATCTCCTCTTTCTCATTGAGATTGACTCCCATTCAAGTATTCAATTCTTATCTTCGGCCCTTCCGTCTTATTCCCTTTCTTGATATCGTGGACTAACTCAAAATCATTCACACTTTTATGCTTACAATGTGTTCTTGTTGTGAATGTGACGTTCTACCAGTTAGGTAGATGCACGTTAATGTATTTTCGTTGGATGCAGTCTGTCAGTATGTGTTTGTTGCAGTATTTGCATATAGGATTATCAGTCCTTGTTATTATGTATCTATGTGTCAGCTATGTGTGGCCGATCCTGAGTCTGGCAAGAACTACTTCCTCCCGTCTAGTACTCCTATGGCTCCTTAGCCACTCCTTAATTGTAATTTTGATGGAGGTATATATGCTCGCTTCGGCGGTACAGCTACTAGAAGAAAAGAGCAATCTTAATGCAACTCTAAATATATTTCATACATTTTTTTATATATTGATATTAAAGGATGACAAGCTTTTATAGATGATGAGAAACTTGCCCCACCTTAAAGAGCAATGAAACTGATCACAAATTATATTAGACTGATATTTATGACAAATATTTTTTTGCGATTTTAGTTAATAATTGCTCATTTTGAACTTATTCATCTTGTGTATAAGAATATCCGTCATATGAAGTTTAATTTATCTTTAAACGAAAAGTATTCTTTAATAGATTTGATACATTCGGGCAGAGCCTTAATGAGTTTTATTCCTGATAATGACACGCTTTTCTCGAAATATTTATGTTTTTGTTTGGGGGCTTGAAGCGAAATGCTTTCCGCACAAATAGAAAAGGCTGATTCATGACTCATAGAGAAAATCATTTCAAATGCATAATATCATTTTAATAGGGAGTTTAAATCTCTGAAGTTCTTATATAAATATAACCGGAGTAAATTTACTTTACGATAAAAGTATTAGCTCAAGCAATGCTTTTTGGTTAAAAGTTTCTTATAAACAAGTAGTTTTAAATGTAATTAATGTATTTACATTTAATAAAAACAATTCCCACAATTTATATAACCTCCTTTCAAACAAATTGTTTTTTGAAGGATTCACTATCACATTTCAGCTATTGAGGTCGTACTCATGACGTGGTTTTCGAAAACTTTCTTCAAATGTCCATCGATCCTATCCAGGAGATGACGAAAATGAGGTCCGTTCTAAATTATATATATATATATTTATTTGTCTGGTGCCGCTCTAGCGGTCGCAATTATGGTTTAATCGTTACCAAACTCGATATTTAGTCGTTTTATGTAAAAAGAAAGATCAAGTTCGTTAACGGCTGAAATCGGACCAGGAGGAGGGAGGTTTAGAGGAGAGGATTTTCGAAATATCTCCTTTACTATACGTCAGATCGAAAAATTGCATAGAATCAATCTTATTACAAATTAAATTTACTATAAATATCGTAACAGTCATTTATTCTCTATCTTGAATATTAACCGAGATATTTGCATTTTTAATAAATGTGGGCCGATAACGGACGAGAGTGAGTTTCCCGCCAAAAGATAGTTCAGCCGTTTTCGTAATTTTTCGGCTCTCGTGAAATTTCTCTATTGTAAAACTCAAATTTACTGAACAGAAGTTGTCATTTTAGCTGTGATTAATTTTTCCCAATTTTTAAAACTTTCCATTTTTTTATCCTTAAATAATTTATAGTAATTAAACTCAGCACGTAATAATCTGGTAGAAGTATCTCATAAGAATTATTTTGTTTTTAAACTTTCCAAATGGACATTTATCATCCATAAACACTTATAAATGGAAAATGTTTCCCTAATTCTAAGTATACTTTCCCTCGAAATATTCCCAAAATACAATTTTTTCTACCCTTCTCCTAATGAAAGTATTAAAATATACTCCTAGATATAACGGGAAAAGTTATAAGTTTCTGTATGGTGCTAGCACCTGGGATATTTGCTTTGTTTGCATTCCCCCCGAAGTTGATGCTTACTGTAATTAATTCTTCTAGATTGACTGAACTATTTGGATCTCTCATGAAAAACTTAGCCGACAACACCGCAATCCTGTGGAATTTGTCAAAGGACTAGAATTCGTAACTTGATTCGTAACTGAGTGCGAACTTGACAATGCCAGCAGTTCTGCTAATACTGCAACTCGACGCCACCTTGGTAAGGGAGTTCATTCACGAAGCCACTTGACCTTTGGATCACATTTACAAGTAGTGCAAATTCATGACGTCAAAGTCAGTTAACGATTGCTTTTCAGCCTTATCTCAAATCAAACTAAACAATATTATGGTTGCCTTAAATAAAATGAAAGTAAAGAAGAAAAAAGAAGACGCTAGAAGAGAACAAGTAGTACATGCTCGTTTGAGGCACGGCCATTCACGGATAACACACGGACACCTCATAACTAGGACTGAACCACCATTATGTAAACTCTGCAATACACAACTAACCATCACACACTTACTTACAGACTGCAGACTAATAACAGACAAGACCTTACCCACCAACCTATCAGAACTACTAGACGACAACAGCCCATACATTACAAAAACCATGAACCCCCTCCAAGACACACACATTTACAACCAACTTTAACATTAAATAATCAATCACTAGACTAGAATAATATCCACTGGAGAGAAAAATAAACAAATAACCGTACTTTTACCTACCTCTGTAGATTTTTTACCTTTATTTTTTTTTTTGTTTTTATAAGGTCGCTTTACCTAAACTATTTTAGTATTATAACAAGAAAATGTGTGAATCGCTTAAATTGTGACACACCTAAATAAATAAATTATAAAATAACATATCCAGAACCAACAATAAAGAATAAGGTTAAAATAAAATTTATTCTACTTTGACAAAGAGCCCGTCACGCAGTGGCTGCGTAGGCTAAGCAGATTTCCCACGTGATGTATGATCAGTCTACTAATCTCAAATCATCATATATTCTCTATTTCCAAATAAATATCCGATGCGAATAAGTATGGCTTTACTAAAGGCTGAAACGCAAAAAGGATGAATAAACATTTGTTTTACGAGAAAATGTATTGAACGAAAATTGTTGAGCAATTTCAATTCAATTTATTTATTAATGGACACCACATCGAAGGTGATTGGCCCTTTCAAAAGTAATAACAGGTAACAATAACAAAAAAACATACCTTAACAGCAAGTAATAATAATAAATACCTTAACAACAAATAATAACAAAAAATATCTTAACAGCAAGTAACAATAAAAATCCTAAATTTGGATTAAGCATGTTAAATGTTATCATATATTTCAATTTTGTGTAAGTATGAGAATATATTGTTAATGTGTGGGCTGCCTTCCGTCAATAGTTCTTGCAAGTCGTAGGTGAAGTCCTGTTGTTCTCGTTTTCGGCATTCTGTCAGTATATGTCTTATCGTCAAGTGAATGTTACAAGTTGAGCAGGGGGGCGGTCAGTCCTTGTCTTAAGTATGAGTGTGTTAATTTGGTGTGGCCGATTCTATGTCTCGAGAGAACTACTTCTTCACTTCTAGAGTTTCTGAAACGTAATGGCCACAAGCGAATAGTGTTCTTAATAGTTTGTAGTTCGTTGTCAGTACTTGTGTTAGTCCAGTCGGTTTGCCATGCATCTAAGATGGAGTGATTCGTTAGTCTTGAAATACTTCATGTAGTACATCTATTTGCTCATATTCAAGTCTTTCAGCTGGCAGTTATTAGTCCTAGTTTTCGTGTCCTGGCAACCAGTAGAATGTAGTGTTTTTATCTAGACTGTTAAACTCATATTATATGTTATGGGCTATTGGGTAATTTGTGTAAATATTGTTTAGTATTTGAAGGGAACCTAAGGAATCCGTGCAAATGATAACGTGTTTGCTTAGTGATGTGTGGGTTGTTCTTGCAGGGCCCTATAATAGAAAATTACCCTTGGTGCTCGGCTCCTAGAATTACTGTAACAAGGAGGAGGCCAGTGTTCTGCGAGATAGATTACATTTCTCTCTCTTACTGCAGCTGACCAAACTCCCTTCTCGTTTTTAGACCCATCAGTTGGACCCACAAAGTTTGTTCTTGTTTTTTCCCTGTAAAATTCCGTTGAACTTGAATTTTGTGTTTGATTGTGATTGTTGTGTTGTGAATATTTTTTTGAAGTTTTTGAATGTTGTGAATTGTTTTTTTGTTTTTTTTGAACTTGTTTGTTGTTTGAATTCCAGAACGTAGTGCTCGGTTCTGGTTACTGGAATTTTGATAGTGTATTAATGTATATTAGATTTTTTAAATTTTGTGATGTGAGTGTGTTTTTTTTAATTAAGTCTGTGGTTGTATCTAATAAGCTTAGGGGGGTCCTCAGTTGGTTTTTTTTGGGGAACCCAAATATCATAGTTTGGGAAGGTTTGGGGAGGTTTAAAATTGTGCTTTTTTAACGTTTTGCTAGACCTTAAACTTACTGGATCGTTTATGAGTTGGTTTCTCATGTCATAATTGGTCTTTCGTATTCATTATATAGGATATTTTCAATGCACAAGGGGTGGGGGGGAGAAGTGTGGGGAATGATTTTATTTTATGGAAATATTTTTGTAATAAATATTTTCTTCTTTTGTTATAGAGAGGGTTTTACAGCTTATACCTCTAGGCTGTCTATAGGACCTTGATCTGAATGCACCCTTGTGATATAGTCGTAAGCCTGAATTGTGGTATTAGTGTTAAGCTTATTTAGTTCTGTGGGCTGGGCGGATAATGATTATGCTTACACTACCGTAATCTAAAAGTGAATCTTGTTGTATGCAAACGATCGATACATGGTCTAAACCTACTTTTCTGTCAGCCTCCCATTTTGTATTGCTTAGAATCCTCATAAGAGGTAGCGACTTCTTACATTTTGCGAGGAGGATCTTTAAATGGGGCACCCATGTCAATCGTTGATCAAATTGTATTCCTAGAAATTTTAATACATTTGTTTGAGGAATGGGGTATTTTAGAGTGTTAGTTGGAAATGTATTTCGTCTTTTCCTAGTAAATAATATGGATGATGTTTTGTTGGTGGAGAATTTCAATCCCACCTTGTCAGCCCATTGTTCCAGTAATGTAATTGTGTGCTGTATTCGTTCCTGTGCTTTTGTAACACAAGAATCAGAATAAAAAATTAAAATGTCGTCAACATACAGACAGTATTGGATATCTGCTGGGATGTATTCTTGAATGGTATCCATTGCAGTAAGAAACAAGGTTGTGCTGAGTACGCTGCCCTGTGGAACACCCATCTCTTGTAAAAAGAGATCTGAGTAGGAATTACCGTTTCTTACTTTGAATGTTCTGTTCGAAAGAAATGATCTGATAAAGTTAAGACACTTTCCTCGAATGCCACATTCATGAAGTCGTGAGATGATTATGTCCTGGCGAACTGTGTCAAAAGCCTTAGTAATATCAAACGACACTGCCAATGTTGTCCTCCAGTCTGACTATGTGATCTGTTGTTGAATGGCTTTTCTTGAAACCACATTGAAATGCAGATAGTAAGCTTTTGGATTCTAAAAACCACATTAGGCGTTTATTTAGCATTCTTTCCAACAGCTTGCAGACACAGCTCGTAAGAGAGATTGGTCTGTAACTTGATACGTCAGATTTATCTTTATTTGGCTTAAGGATAGGAACTATAATACTCTGTCTCCAACATTCTGGAAGTATTCCTGTTGTAGAATACCAAAAGAAATTGTTGAGCACCAAAAGTTTTGTGTCTAACAAAAAGCTAATGTTGGCACCACATGATTCCCTTGAAGTACTATTAAATAAAATAAAGTGTTTTGATGTGCTTCATTTTACATGATTTGATTTGAAAGTTGTATAAGGTATCTCCTTTCCAATGCATCAGATCACTGAAATTTATAGGTTTTTTTATGATAGAGAAAGATGGTTCTATACGAACCTCTAATAAGTTAGGAGAAATGTTCAATTTTTTACTTTCTCCTCCCCTAAACCCCTGCTCCTCTCTCTTCCATAAGTCAATTTTAATCAAAGAGTTATGCACCACCATAACTAGGAGATACAGCAGCCCTCCCTCCCATTCCCTTGAGGGAAATCAGCTATTAAGGTTGTACTTATGACGGAATTTTCGAAATTTGTCTTCAAATTTTCATCAATCCTACCTAGTAGATGACGAAAGGTCATCCGTTCAAAACTGTATATATATATATATATATATATATATATATATATATATATATATATATATATATATATTTATTTATTTGTCTGTTACCGCTCGTTTGTCTAGTGGTCGCAATTTTTGTTTGATCGTTACCAAACTCGATATTTAGTCGTTTTATGTAAAAAGAAAGATCAAGTTCGTCAACTGCTAAAATCGGACCAGTGGGAGGTGGGGTTTAGGGAGGAGAATTTCGAAATATCTCCGTTATTATACATCGGATCGAAAAACTGTACAGAATCAATCTTATTGCAAATTAAATTTACTATAAATATTGTTATATACATTTATTCGCTATCTTGAATATTAACCGAGGTATTTGCATTTTTATTAAATCTGGGGGGGAGGGGGGCTAACGGACATTTATATTAAATCTGGGGAGCTTCCCGCCAAAAGCTAGTTCGGCCGTTTCCTTAACTGCTCGGCTCTCGTGAAATTTCTCTATTGTAAAACTTCACGTGGGAAATCTGCTTAGTTTACGCAGCCCCTGCGTGACGGACTTTTTTTTTTCCTTTTTTACGATTGTGTAATTGCAAATGGGGTTCCATACACAATAACAATTTCTCCTGTTTTATACAAATACTTCATTCTCCTCGTACTTCAAAGACGTTTAAGCAGATTGTGTGAGTGTGGGTATATATATATTTATTTGTCTGTTACCACTCTCGCGGTCGCAATTTTTGTCTTATCGCTACCAAACTTGATTTATAATTGTTTTATACAAAAAGGAAGATCAAGTTCGTTAACAGCTGAAATCGGGGGGGTTAGAGTAGGGAGAATATCTTCGTTCTTATGCGTGTAAATGGTGTAGAACAAATCTTATTGCAAATGTAATGTTGTTATGTACATGTTCTCAGTATCTTGATTATTAACTGAGATATTTGCTTTTTTAGTTTTTGGTCTTCACCCTCCCCACTCCTACTCATCTAATATTATGCATATTCTATTATGTTATGAAGCACTTTATTTGAAGCTTAAATGCCAAATATTGTTCTCATTGAACTTTTACGTATTGAGATAAATGAGAATACGTGACGCACGTGGGAAATCTGCTTAGTACGCAAACCCTGCGTGGCGGACTTTTTACTTTTTATCCTTATAAAACAAAAATATATTCCTGTTTCATAATAAAATATATTGGGCTATATACAGGCCAGTGATTTTTTTGAATGACTATTATTACTGTTATAATAAAATTCATTATTATTATTATATATTAACGTCCACTTTTACAACTCAGGCTAATTGGGACGGGTTATCTACAGGTCACCACCCCTTTCTAGCCAGGATGGGATTTAGTATTTTATTTAATGAATTTCGTCACTAAATAATTTCATTTGCCAAGACATGAATCGAACTCGCCACTCTAGGTTTACCATGTGAGATTAAGGTCAACGCTTTATCTCACATGGCTAACCTGAGCCCCCAAAAAAATGATGAAGTTCACACTGTTTTTTCTGACATATATTTTGATACTAAAATTCAATATTAAAGAGATTTTGGGTAAAAAGATAATTATCATTTAACTATTAGTAGTAATTTATGTACAATAAGCAATTCGAAGAACTTTATTATTATATTTGTTGACAATTTGGGATAGATCATGAGATATTTCTCAATAGAGTCTTAACGAATGAATAGACTGACTTGATTCGACTCATGAGTATAATTGATCAAATACCCAGAGCATTATAGAAAGAGCTATTTGCACGTTGTTCCCCCTTTGAAAAGGGACATCCGACACTTTAGCTGAATTAAACCTTTTGAAGAGTTGAAGGGAGGGTCGGGGAGGGGGGCGGGGGCTGGAAAGGAAGCAGATTGACAATTTCGTCCCATTCAACAAGAGCCCTTGGACCTTTTCACCGGAATTTCTACTTTATTTCCTTGTAGGGCCCTTTTTCTGCAAGTCATGTGGATTCTGCTATGAATAACTAATTTGTGATTTCCCAGAACTTAAAACCGAAACGATTCTCAAAGGAAATCTAAAATTACTCTTACAAATGATAATGGTTCGCTCAGAAAATTTTCCTCCATTATTTCTGTCAATCCTGCGAAGTTATGATAATGCAAATATTAGAATGCTTTGAATTTTAATACTGCTTTCATTAGTAAAAAAGAATTAAATAAAATTACCATCGTTAGAACTGTTCAAATCAAAATATGGTAATAAGGGAAAATATACAGAAATGTTTATTTTAATTTTCACATTATGTATTCATTATATATCCTGGATTATTGTTTTTTATTTATTTATTCATACAATAATCAAATTTCGGAACTCGGGCGATTTAGCGACGAATCAGTGAAATTCCTATAATTACTTTAGTATATTTACGTAAGTATGCTCATTTCTGCAAATATTTTCAGTATTGTCCTACATTGTAATTTTTTGAAAATGTTGTTGTTTCAAGTAGTGCAATAGGCGGACTTTATACGGGCTACAGTGACGTAGTAATTCATTCAAAGTGTATGGTAGGTCTATGTGAGTCCTTAGATAGCAGTCAGTTAGTATATGTTTTATAGTAAGACTACAGTTAGAGTGTTAGCAGTAGGTTTCGTCTTCTCCAGTAAGTAAGTGTGAGTCCGTCGTGAATGGCCAATTCTTAACCTCGTTAAAACTACTTCTTCTCTTCTAATTAGCCTTTTTGAGGAAGGCTATTCACCAAGTATATGTTTCAGTTCTCCAAGTCTATTATCAGTTGTGGCAAAACAAGATTTCTGACATGAATTGAGTATCATATGTTTTGCTTGGGCTTTAATATCTTGATATGTACAGTATGTGTTGTCGTGAGTTCTTATTTGAGTAGCTGATTTGGCGAGTCGTCTACTTGTGTGTTTTGCCTAATGTTTGTATCATGGATTAAGACAATGGTATATTCCACTATTGCTGT
The DNA here is from genome assembly GCA_019009955.1 of Riptortus pedestris. Lineage (NCBI taxonomy): Eukaryota > Metazoa > Arthropoda > Insecta > Hemiptera > Alydidae > Riptortus > Riptortus pedestris. Next base: position 38,163,792 of record CM032228.1, read on the forward strand.
ACAGATAAACACCACCATTAAAATTTGCTTACTTCATTAAATACGCAGTTTGAAATTCGTGTGAAAAGTAACGAGGCAATTAGTTGAAGGGTATTTGGAATAGTATATATATGCTAAGCGGTCATGCCCAGTTATGATATGTTTTCAAAGCAATAAAGCATTAGCATTATATATCTGTCAGCTCCCAACTTCGTGTTGTAAAGAGTTATCATTAAGGACGATGATTTTTCGATTAAATGAGACGATTTTTTAAATGGGAAGTCCATGTTCATCGCTTTTATGTGTATTTCTATGAAATTTTAATTTTTCTGTATGTTTAAGTAATTGAGACTTGTAAACGGTTATATTTTGGTATTACTGTTGTTTTACTTTTATAAAAAATAAGCATCCAAGATTAGCAGGTTCCGTAGTTAATAAACAGCTTATGCACTTGTGGGTGGATTCGTTTAATTTCATTTATTTGACAACACCACCGCAATGATATTAACTCGAATAATAACATAGATTAAGTCTAATTACGTTTTTTTTTTTTAAATTCTAGTTGTAATGAACAAATAAAAAATGTGAACTTCATTAGAGGAAGACAATTGATACAACCTAAATGTGAGAAACTGAACAATGACACATTAAGTAAAACAGTTAGTCTTTAATAACTTTCCATTAAAAATGAAACAATATTTTTTTTTAGTTTGTTTATAAATCATAGCTGAGATATTAGTGTAGTTTAAAAATAATTCGAATTCTACCTGTACAAAAATGGTGGAAGCACCTTGGCAATAAATTGTACATGAAACCTTTTGTTATAGCAATTAAATTTAATGGCTTAATTTAGCCCATATCCCAGAGGAAGTTATAAATCGATAAAAGGATCCCATTAAAAGTTTAATTTTATGCTGATCGTTGTGAAAAGGGCCTTGGAGATAATTGGTAATTAAAGTGAAAAATTGTCCATAAGTTGTGGTAACGCGAGAGAGTTTGTAGAGAAGTGTCATTGTAGTAAATTATCCGATGCTAGTAAAGTTAAAACTTTATATCCTCCGCAATACCGAAGCCATGTTTACGAGTGACACTCTATCTTAATGGCAGACTTGCGTGCTAGTTACACCGCTCTACGGAATTGAAGAATTTACTCAGGCTTTCATAATTAATTTTTCTTAACTCCTATTCCAAGAGGGGCTCCCGCCTTTATAGGCTGTGCTAAAAAAGTATATTGGTGTAATGTTGGATACGTATGGCGATGGAATATTTATTTATTGTTGCTATATTTCTCTAGAGAAATCAAACATTGAGGTCGGCTTCGTAGCGGATCATTTAGCAGATTTCCCTAAAAAGAAAATCAGTTAAGGATGTTTTGCGCAGGACGCAATTTTTTAAACATTTCTTCAAGGGTCTTGATAACCCAGGTGATTACAAAAAGTCCGCCACGCAGGGGCTACGTAAACTAAGCATATTTCCCACGTGAAGTTTTAAAAATAGAGAAATCTGCGTGCTGGTAACACTTACCACAACCGTGAGTAAATACAAACGGTAATGAGAAATCTTTCAGTTAATTATAATAAGCTCCTAACGGAAACGGTTCTGAATTGTAGACAAACAGGTCTGCTAACCACTCAGAGCTGAACAGACAGATAGATATATTCTTCATCGGAAAGAAACACAGTTACTTAAATATATCTGGATATAACATACTAACATTATTGCCAACTATTTACTATATCTAGTACTGTAATTTATAATAAATAATTGCATATATCTCACAAAGTAGAAGCTTACACCGAATCTCAAGATCAAAACTCACAACAGCCGAACAGAACAGACAAAAGCCGATCTCATCTCGTTCGTTATCTGCACACACTTAATAAAAATGCAAATATCTCGGTTAATATTCAAGATAGAGAATAAATTTATATTACAATATTTATAGTAAATTTAATTTGCAATAAGACTGGTTCTATACAAATTTTCGATCCGACGTATAATAATGGAAATAGTTCGAATTTTCGAAAATCCCCCCTCTTAATTCCCTCTTGGACCGATTTCAGCCATTAACGAACTTGATTTTTTTTTTTTCTTACAACGAATACATATCGAGTTTGATAACGATCAGACAAAAATTACGGATAATTACAGACAAATATATATAATTTTGAACGGATAACATTTTCGACATTTCCTGGGAAGGATTGATGGGCATTTGAAGACATTTTTCGAAAATCATCGTTTCTACCGGTCGCAATGTTTGCTTGATCGTCATCGAACTCGACTTTAAACAACTTTAGATAAAGTTATTGTTAACGAAGATTTGTATTGATCCATTCTTATTGCAAATGTAATGTTCTACATATATTCTTATATTCGTTTGTTTTCTATGTTGAATAGTGTTATTTATTAATATCCACTTTGTACTAATATGGCTAATTGGGACGGGCTATTTACAGGTTACCACCCCTTTCTAGTCATGGTGGGACTAAGAATTTTAATGAGTTCTTCGCCCCTCTTGCCCATGCGAAAATTTAACTCGCCAATCTAGATTTACCTTGTGAGATTCATACTATGTTGAATGTATTCATTGAGATATATGCGTTTTTTTTTAATTTTCAGCCTTTTGTGAACCCCCGCTTATACTCATGTCATATTAACAATAAGACAGGAACCTAATTATTGGAGTTTATATCCTTTTATTGAATTGTGTGAGATGCACGCAAAAATGTTGTTTGACGACGTCTTCAATTAAATTGCGACGTCTTAACTCCAAAATGCTTATTTGGTCTATACCATTTTCGATCAGTGGCGGCTCGTGTATAGGCACTGTGGAACTGCAGGACCCCCAATTAAACTTGATATTATCTATAACATTTAATATAATGAGGCTTTTTTTTAATTATTTATTTATACTTGTATAATATATAATCCTTAAGCTTAATGCAGTAACCATCCCCCAGTTTAAGAAAAAAAATACAAAAATCTTTGTATGGAACTGTGAGCTACACAGTTCCAGCGGCGAGGTGTTTGACTGTTGTGCGCATGCGCTCACAGGAAGCTCTATGAGCACTGCCGTTCTCGCAGTGCCGCACTTGGCGTGCTGGATTTTCTGGAGCAGCACCCCCAATAATTTTAGCTGCGAGCCGCCACTGTTTTCGATATTAAACCGTTTCATGCAAAACTTATGTTCATAGTCGCTAATCGCGGAAATCGCACCAGAAATAGGGTGGAGGTTTATAAAGGGGGATTCGAAAATCCAAATTATCTCCTTTATTATGAGTTGTATCAAAAAAGCTTATTTAACCAATCTTGTTAAACTATTGATTGTCTTCAATTGTTGTTGTTTTATTCATTTCTAGCTATTGTAACTGAAAACTTTAGCGATACATCAGCCTTTTAAATCGTTTATAGGCTTCAGTAGACATCCACTTCTAATCACAGGATATTTCTATTTTTTAGAAATAGAAAATATATGGTGAGAAAAGATGGATCGTGTGTGACGGAAATTTTTCTTTTCATCCAGCTTGTGGTTTTTAGCAGATTTCCCTTAAGAGAAATCAGCTATTGAGGTCATTGAGGTTTTGAATACCCATGATGCGATTTTCAAAAAATTTCTTCAAATGTCCATCGATCCTACCCAGGAGATGACGAAAATGAGGTCCGTTCAAAACTATATATATATATATATATATATATATATATATATATATATATATATATATTAGTCTGTTAACACTCTAGCGGTCGCAATTTTTATTTAATTGTCACCAAACTCGGTATTTAATCGTTTTATGTAAAAAGGAAGATTAAGTTCGTTAAAGGCTGAAATCGGACCAGTAGGAGGGGAGGTTTAATTGGGGGATTTTCGAAAATTCGAAATATCTCCGTTGCTATACGTCGGATCGTAAAATTGTATAGAACCAATCTTATTGCAAATCAATTTACTATAAATATTGTTCTATACGTTGATTCTCTATCTTGAATATTAACCGAGAAATTTGCATTTTTATTAAGTGTAACGGACGAGCTATGGTTTCCGCCGAAAGCTAGTTCGGACGCTTCCGTAACTGATCGGCACTCGTATGGAGATTTCTCAATTACTTTACGTGGGAAATCTGCTTAGTTTACGCAGCACCTGCGTTTTCTATTTTGGCGTTGAAGTATTCATTTAGCCAATCGTATGGCGAATGGTGAACATAAAAGAAAAAACTTCTCTTCATTTCTGTCATAATTACATTTTAATCTCGTTTTATTTAACTTGCTAGTGGTTTTTAGACAAACCATTAAGAAATATTTGATTTTTGCATAATGTCGGATCTTAAACTCGAATATTATAACTGAAATATATTTTCTAAATTCTGAAATGCTTAGGAAAAAAACCCTTCAATTTGACACTTCGATAATAATTGGCTTTGGTTGCCTCTCGTAAAACCTGAAGTCCATAAAATGATTTAAATAATAAATTACATTTGTGCAAATTAAAAATTATAGGAATTACTTCCTATTAGCAAATTTCTGAGTATTTATTGTGAGTGAAGTAATTAGAAATACAGGAGTGGGGGGGGGGATTTTATTGTATTAGTGACAATTTGAGTTGTGTTAGCTTCATAGTCCAAACAAAGCACTATGTTTTGTAGAAAAAATTAAAAACCACCAGCGACTAAATGCTTTTTAAGATCAGTAAGGCCTATGTCTTTGCAAAAATGGCTAATCTATCCCAGCCAAGCACAAGCAATATGGAATTAGTAGAAGAAGTGTGTGTAATATTTTTATGAGAATAATAGCACCTAAGTTTATAGAGTAAAGGCTGAATTTCAACCTGATTAAGTAGATAACCTGCCCCAATTAGCCATAATAGCATAAAGTGGACATTAATGCATTACATTAAAAATTTAATGTGGACAGTACATGACTGTTAATTTAAATAAACGAAGTGCCAGGCTGTAGGCACTTCACTTAAAATTATTCTATTTGAAGGTCTATCTGATTACCAGGTATAATAATACACTACTACTTATACATATTACTAATCTTAATATACGTAAAATGTATTTGTATTTGTGGACGAGGTTTAGATGTAAATACTATTTAAGTACATACGTTACAGAATGCTGGTTTGTATTAAAGATAATAGATACATGAAAGGCCTTTCATTCATTGCAAAGTGCTATGAAATGTTCCTTCATTCATGAAAGTTATTTGATTACAAAATATTCCAATTAACCTAAACAAATTAGTAATATTTAATTTGGTCGTAACCAAATTCCATATTTATGCGTTTTATGTGAAACGCAAGATCAAGCTCGCTAACGCCTAAAATCGGAAGTAGAGCAGAGGGAACAAACATTCAAAATATGCTTGTTATTATAACTCCTTATATTATGTCCATGTAATTCAACATTTAATTTTCTATAATAGTGGTCTGTATACATTTTTTTTTTTCAAATTATAACATTAACTTAAATTTTGATTTTTTTAGAATTTTCTTCTTTCAGGATCCTTTCTTTTTTATTTCATATTTTCAAAATGCCAATACACCACAAAGCGCCTTATTTCAACTTTAAATACGACATGTTGTCATTAGAGAAGGAAGAAGTGTAAGGAAGAGGTGTTCAGAGAAGGGGCAATGTTAAACATTATTATTATTTTTTATTTATTTACGTCCACTTTATGCTTATTCACCCAATCGGTACGGGTTATCTACACGGAACCACCCTATCCTAGCCATGGTGGGACTAATGAATTTATTTAGTCAGTCCTCCACTAAATAAATGTCTACTGCCCAGGGCGGGAATCGAATCCGCCAATTTGGGCTTATCATATGAGATCAAGACCAACGCCCTAACCCACACGGCCAAGCTGAGCCCCTATTGTTAAAAAAAACACCATATTTCTCTGTTATTATGAGCCGGGTCAAAAATGGTACATGCCAATTTTGTTACGGAGTAAATTTTCTTCAATTTTTATTTAATGCGTGTTTTCTCTAATTCGAATATTTAATTCGGATACTTCCATTTTTTTCAGTTTTCAGCTTATCGTAATTCCGCTCAGTCTCTTTTATTATTTAATTAATTAATACGATTGACGTCGAGCACCCGGGCCACTGAATATCTCATTTCTACCTTAAATTCCCAATTTTATTTCGTATAAGAGGAAAATTAAGATAATAAATAGTGTCAGACCATCAGCGTGTAAGGTGTATGGGAAATATCCTTGTTTGGTGTTTTTTTTAATTGTTAGTAGCGTGCGTTCCTTGTCTTTAGTAGTAATGAGGTCTCGTTGACAAGTACGGGGGAAAAGCATGGAAAGATGCCACACAAAAAGTCTTACGTGAAAAAAAAAATCAACTGTTAATTTCGTGAGTTTCGGATAAAATAAATTAAAACATGTAGCTCGAAGTTGCCATAAGCCCTAAATGAAAATAGAAGTTAATATGAAAATTTTTTCATCTATTTACGCTTAATTTATGGTACATCGGCTAATAAAAAATTGTTATCACTTAGTTATCGACCTTTCCTTCCCAGAATATGAATAAGGTTATTTTAATGGGTTCTATTGACTAGATTTAAACCCAGGACTCAAGGTTTTCAAGTATATTAATTATTATTATTTAATGAACGTCCACTTTTTGTCACTGAGGCAGATTGGGACGGGTTATCTACAGATTACCACACTATTCTAGCCAGGGTGGGACTAAGGAGTTTATTTAATGAATTCCGTCACTAAATAATTTCTTTTCCCCAGGCGAGAATCGAACTTTACCATGTGAGATTAAGGTCAACGCGTTAACTCCACATGGCTAACCTCCCCCCTCAAGTATATTAAGACTAACACATAACTCATATAGCTAACCATCCCTTATTCGATATCTAAGTAAGTTACAACTAACAAATTAATGGATACGGACACAAATTACGTTTTTGATGTAGTAAGTTCTTACTTGATGTACGTCTCTGTATTATACCATTATGAGCTATTCTCGTTATCATTTATTTCCAATCTAGAACATTTTCCTGTCTCAAGTGGTTGATAAGAAAGTAGTGTGAGGGGTTAAATAAAATTCTATTCATAAATAAAAACAAAACATTACCAGTCCTGACATGTTCCTCTTCCTTCCTGGGTTGCCTCAGGAAACATCTGGAAATTAAATGACTCTTCCTTGAACTAAAATATTACTTTGTGACTCTTGGGTATACTTCTCTTTTACTTTCTCTAATTCCAAAATTAGAGTGAAATCTGAAGCACCTTTCAAGGCTTTGTATGTAAGGTTAATGAATGGTTTTTAGACTGAGGTTCCATTGAGTTTCATGTCGTTATGATCTCCTCCTTCTTACAAGCTTCTTTTTGTTTTGTAAAAACTAATGAGACAAAGTAAACCTCTCACGACGGGGCGGCTTCATGAATTCGGAGTATACTTATTAGCATCTCTACCTACGGGTGAATTAGTTGAGTGCTTTCTCTCTCCGCCCACTCACTTTCTCTCTCTCTCTCGCTCTCTCTCTCTCTCTCTCTCTCTCTCACACCCACTCTCTCCCCCTCTACTTCTCTTCCCCTCTATCCCTTTCTCACTTTCTCAGTACTGAGTACCTCCCTCACTCTCTTGAGCCTACCCCTAACTTCCTCGGCATGGAATTATAAAAGCATCTTCGCAGCTACACCATGGTACAAGAGCCTTTACTTTCACTGGGGTACTAGTAGGTCTTCTTAAAAGTGATGAAGTGGCTACCTTCTGTAAAGCTTTCTTGTGAGATATGATATGACTTTTAATTAGGGCCTTATTAATTTATTCGCTAGTACCAGTAAAAATGAGGAATCCTCTTTGTACTGCAACCAGTCTCTCTTCTGGCTAGTACCGGTAATATTTGGAAACAGGAATTTATTACATTTTCGCTTTGTTTATCATAAACGTAGCACTGTATTCATGTTTTTATTTATTTACTAGCCAAGGTACGGAAATAATCTATTTTCTTTTTGGTAATGCTTCGAAGTGTACAACTGCTCTTCCCGTCTGGGCTCATTTCTTCCCGTAAGGGTCCGTTGGGCGACTTATGGAAAATAAAATTTTAGATTTGAAGAGTAAATGAAAATAAGTCTCTAATCATTCCCTCTCGACAGTTTGACACGCCGTGAATAATTCAAATCATAATCATGGATAGCATTTATTATTATTAAATATCATCTTTAATGTACGTATTTTCTGTATACAATCTAGCTATATATATATATATATATATATATATATATATATTTTATACTTTACTGAAAATGCTGTGTACATTAAGAATATACAGTTTACTTTCCTAACAGAAAAAAGAGTATTTTTAATAGCGGCTATTCTTATATAAGATAGTTGCCAACGTTGCGGTTTGGACCACTATTGAGGAAATGAACGTTTATTCATAGTTGGTTCGGATAGCAGAACTCTTTCTATGATGATGAAAAATATGGTTAATGCAATAATCTATGATTATGTTACATATAAAAAAAATACATGCACAGGAAACGGGTAATGTAAAAATATTGTATATATTATAGAATTAAGTAAATAACAAATAGTTTTATTATTAAGATATCCCCACCACGCCGCGTACTTGGGTGTAAATCCTAAGCATTGATACTGGAAAATGTAAAAATATTGTACAAAGTAAAGCCCAAAAAGAAAACCATCATCATTCAGCCTCAAATGATTTCCTGGGAGAAGCCTAGTACCTTAGCTAGTATATATATTGTTACGTTTTATTACAAAATCAGTAATAAACGTTGTTTATGAGAGTTCTTTTGGATTGCAAAATTAAACACACACAAGTTTCAGAGTTTTATCAATGCACAATTCATTTAACAAGCACTACCCACTAGGTTAATTATTCTTAATTACTACTCACAGTATGCACTGATAGGTTCACTGTTCTTCAGATTACACAGTCCAATAATTCACTCACGATCACTGAAGTTTTCTGAAAAACACGGCACTGCACTGTCTTTTATTTCGCGAAGTTAACGACACTGCACCGTCTTAAACACGGCACTATACTGTTACTTACAGAGTCACGGCCGGAAAACTGTTCTTCACATATAACACTTTACCGCACTGCAGCTTGGTCGCACTGTAGCACTGAACGCACTGATGTTCACTTGAAGAGAGCTGAGAACCGACTAACGGTCGGCCGAGCTGAATACTATTTATAGAGAAGCGACAACATCAAAGCCGAACTGGCTGGGCTCTTCGAGGTCTGGACTGACACAGCTTAGGACGGGAGCGACCATATGTCGGCACCCCTTTGATCTCCTCCGCACTCCCCAAACACGTGACTATCTCTGTTTAATTTGAATGTATTTCAGTTAACAATATATTGTTGCGAAAATTAAATACAGAAGGATTAGCAGAGAGAGAGTCGCGTATTTGATAAGTGCGATGTAGATCAAAGAAGCCGAGATAGGGTCTAACCCCTACTAGTCCCTTCCAGTCCAGACGTCGAATGGCCCAGCCAATTCTTATTTGATGTATGCCGACGACCTATATAAAGAACCGGCCAGCCGCGAGCGAGTCATTTTCTCTTCTCAAGTGCTCATATGTGCGTTCAGTGCTACAGTGCGACTTAGTGCAGTGCGGTAAAGTGTTTTTATAAGAAGAACAGTGTTGTGCCGTGACTGTAAGTAACAGTTTAGTGCCGTGTATAAGACAGTGCAGTGCCGTCTTTTGGTGTACTTCAGTGACCGTGAGTGAATTATTGGAGTGTGTAATCTGGAGAACAGTGTATACTGTGAGTAGTAATTAAAAGTAATTAACAAGTGTATTGTGCATTGTGAAATAAATTGTGCAGTGATAAAAACTGTGAAACTTGGGAGTATTTAATTTTGCAATCCAAAAGAAGTCTTATTAACAACGTTTATTACTGGTTTTGGCAATAAAAACCTCATTTTCATCCCTGACCTTTTGATTTTTTTCGAAAATCGTACCATGAGACAACGCCATTAGATTATTTTCTTTGTATGATACCTGCCATAACATCATATGCGGAGGTCGTAAGAGAAGAGGCAGACCCAGACGTAGATAGCAGATGATTGTAAGGTAGCTAACCCTCTCAGCAGCTCCAGACCCTCCCCAACCCTCCTTTCCATAATACAAACGAGAAGGATAACGGGAGAGGACATTGGCATCGGCTGTGATAAGGGCTTAGGCAAATCCTAGTGATCTTATTACCATGATACTAATGAGATAAGCCCTTCCCAAGCTACTAATCAAGCCTGCTTCTGTGCTTTGCTCTTCCCCTAATAGGGCGTAATTCTCTCAGATGGAAAGGGGGTTAGCCTGTCTGCCTCCTGTCTCTTTTGTCCCTTTACTACCAATATAATGCACTTATAGTTGCTCCTCTGACATTTTCTGCTTTTCATCACATGTTAATTAACTACTCTCGTATCTACGGCTTACAAAATTGAGCTGCCCACTCTTGCGGTATTATTACTGCCGGCTCTTCCATTTTTCTTATTATTAAAAAAAATCTGATATGAGCACATGAATCCCTTGTTCTCCTATTACATTAAAAAGTCCGTCACGCAGGGCTGTGTAATCTAAGCAGATTTCCCTTGTGCAGTTTAGTAATAGATAAATCTACATCTAACACAACACCACCGAGAATAAATACAAACGGTAATAAGAAATGTTGCATCCAATTTCAATAACCTGCCGACAGCAAGCGTTAGGTTAGAAATGTAAACAAACGGGTCTGCCTGTCTCACACCGGAAAGAAAAACAATTACTGAAATATTCAGACTATAAAATATTAATTTTATTGAGAACTATTTACTATATCTAGTACTATAATTAATAATAAGTCAGAATAATTGTTATCTCAATCAATCAAATTTTAGTAGTCCAAAACCTTAAGACGGGGGGGGGTGGTCACTGGGACATATTTGCATGTAACTCTTAAATACAATTTTTGGTATTTAAACTTCGAATAATGTGATTTATTATGTAGCAGAGTATTGTTATTACATTATTGTTAATGTAACAGGAGTAGAAGTGGCGGTTTGCTTATGGCGGAAAACTGAAAAATGCAAATATCTCGGTTAATATTCAAAATAGTGAAGTGAATATTTTTTTTTTGTTTGAGTGTTACAAAATCAGATGTGCCTATATGATCACTCTTGTTGCAAATTTTCTTTTCCGTAATCGCTGTTTCATACATTTTTTTTCGAATTAAAAATTTGTTTTTCCTTATTTGACGGTAGCAGTAAGCTAATATAGCATGAAGCATTTTCTACTAGCTGAAATACTAGATTATATTTATTGAATTATATATAATTTTTTTTTTTAAATTTAAATTGTTATCTTTTATCTTATTCTTAACTTTACCCTATTGTTGTTCATGTAGCTACTTCTTTATTATTTTTCTTCCTACTGGAGGAAGAGTGTATATATGGAGATATGAGATCAGGCGTCTGTTTACGCAGGTCCTGCGTATAGGACATTTTTTTTTTTTTTATCGTGGTCAATATTATTAATAGAGAGCCGATATTTGTGTTTGGCTAGTATGTATTGGGTGGAAGAGAGGAAACATATGAGAGGTAGTATGTTTGTAGAGCTATAGATAAGAAAGGGCTTGATAGGAGGTTTATCCAGGTCCCCACAGTGTAGATATAATGCAGACCCGAGGCTTACAATATCCCCTATATATACCCTATCGCCTCCCCCCCCCCACTTACCTATAACTTTATATCTGACTCTTTCCCACTCTTTATTTCTATCCCTTCATCCTCTATCTTCGCGAATTCTAAGTCGGGAGGGCTTAACTTAGGGCCGTATTAGAGTTTAGGCCTGTATTATCGTATGTCTTTCTAGCTTAGCATACTTTCTATAGCGCTGGCTGAGAAAAATAAACTGAGCGTCTACTAGATAGGAATCACTTTTTTAAAAGGTAATAGATAGATCGTGATCTCTCCAAACAAACGTTTTACGCGGTTTAGAAAAGTTAATTAATATCATAGTCCTTATCTCTACAAAATATAGTATACAGGAACTCTATCCTGTCTTCAGTGTTTTAATAACAAAATACACATACATGATTTATAATAACACTTATTTATTATACGGAAATAATCGTTTTAACTTGTGACCTAAAATATTTGCATAAAGCTTTTAATAGCTGAAAAGATTTTATTTGATAATTACAATTTTTTTTGGATAAAACAATTGAATTTGATTTATAAAATTTAACTTCTCTTCTGTTTGATTTCGACATCTCTTTTTCTTTGAATTTAACATAATTTAGGTAATATAAGTGTACTAGTATATAGGAATAAAATATATAATATATAAAAGGAATACATTTTTTTTAATAATAATAAAACCATTTAAAATTGTTACCTTTAATACTAGTTTAATATAGTATTTGTAGTATAGTATAATATTTTTTATTACTTGTATTTAATGTTAATTTATCGGGGTTAATCTATTTTTTTTATTGTTGAGTCAGTTTTTTGTTATTTTCTATTATTTTGATTTTATTACATTGTTAAATTTTGAGCCAATTCGCTTAGTTGCGGGTGCTCCTTTAAAAATAAAAAAAAAATAGAATTGATAATATTTTGAGTTTGCATTATTTAAAGCATGCGAAGGCAATTAAGTGTGCTTACTAATAATAGAATGTACCAATAGTATCTACTATTGTACTTATAATTTGAGCAATGTTAATCATGGTTGAAGCCACTCAAAGATAGCTCAATACCATCCAATTTCTTATTTTTCTACTATTTAACGTACCTACAACCTGGCCAACAACCCCTTGAACAACAACCCCTTGATAGTAACTTTTTTCACCTGGCATTTATTAATGTCAGGCTTGAAGAAGGCCCAGATGCCCTGATCCTGAATACGGCGGTTTGGGCCGGTCATAATCGAAAGCCTGATGTCTATGCCCAACTATGCTAGGTCGGAGTACTGGCTTTTTCTCAGTAAAGAATTCCCTATGTCCGGAGGCGCCTTTAATCTTTTCGAAGAAGGGGGTAAGGTCTCCCGATTGAACACGACTTAATTTGAAGAAGAGAGATGGTTCTCTCGTTTGAAGAAGTGATGGTTCTCTCTTTATCCTTCTCGAAGGAGAGACATAGGTTCGTTGTTTAAGGGTGCCTTTTCAAAGGAGGGGGTTAGGTTTCTCGTCTGTGGTGCCTTCAATAATTAAGGAAGACTTAATACTGCTTAAAGCCCCACTTCATGCAGGAAACTGACTAGGTGTTGGAAATATGATGGTTCTACGAACCCTTACATCTACCACGTAACAATCCATCCTGGGCGGATTAGAATACCTAGAAACCGTTCTGTGCGGGGCTAGTCTGCTCTGTTAAGTAATTGTGTAACTGCATTGTCACAAAATTCATTTATTATATATGTTAGGGCGTGCGGTTAACTTTTGCAGTAATAATAATAAAGCATTAGACTGAAAAAAAAATTAAAGAAATAATTTCCTCATAAGAAAGCATTAGACTGAAATATTTACTACTTTATGGAAATATGAGGGTGAATAATACAAGTCACTATTTCAGTTCTCCAAAGAATCAAGTATATATTGAACAAGCAACATATAATAAATAACCTTTGTAGTAGGCAGCTAAGTTTATACAACTTAAATCCTAAAGAATGCTGATTTAGATACTAACCTTATGTCTAATTGAACCAAACATTAACATTTTTTGATATAGAGGTTGAAAAAATAAACAAAGGAAATTTAACTTTATAAAATACTTCAGCGGCAAGCCAATAATATATATATATACAATATAATGATTGATCGGTCCTATATTATGAGTACTCATTTAATAGTTTGTGTAGATAATGCTAGCATTATAATAAGACGTAGGTAACTGCGGGAAACATATTTTTTCCTTGAAGTGGAGTCTTCTTCCGGTGTTATTTGGTGTTCCAATGAGCTTCTAGCTGGTAAAAACTGGTTGCGGTGATCCGTATATGACACTAGCGTTGTGGGAGATGTAAGATAGACTATTATACTGTATCGGTAGAACCAATACAGGAGAGTGGACAAGCCATTTGTAGAGCGGAATAGATCCCAACTGTGTAACGGGTGAATCCCAACTGTGTAACGGGTGAATCCCAACTGTACTGATGTAATGGCCGCTCAGATCAAGCGGGCTCTATCCTGTAGGCTAGAGCAGCAGTTTCCTCTCCTGGTCACTGCCTACGTGGTATGTGTGGCGGGTTTTTGAACTAAGCGAGCGCGGGAAATTCAATTCAAAATACGACTGAACAATATAATTTATGTCTACATTGTCTCAAGAACCAATTGTACAATTAGCTATTGAAGAGCAAGTCCCCTGTTTCCTAGGTATAGTTCTATATTTTCTATAATAGCAAAATCACTTTCACGTACATGAATCTCACGATTCATATGACTTGCTACACTTACAGCTACACCTGGTCATTATTTTCTTCAAATGGATTTCTAAACACATGGAATGTCTCCTATCAATATGCAATGTATTTATTAAGTCAGATGTATGCACATTTTAAGACTTAAAAACATATTCCTTACAAACGTATGTAAATGATTTGCGTCTGAGCGTTTTTGGCTTCTTTTGTAAGCTACATTAAAGGCTGGTTCAACAGAAATTTGAAAGGCATACTTCGTTTTTTTTGGAAGTGAGCCCCTTATTTTTCGTTTCTCTTGGCGAATAAGGCCTTCTTTAGCCTGAATGAGAGAATTATTGACGAAATCTGCTTTCATGAGGATGAAATGGGTTCAGGATGAAAGCAAGATTATCCAGTACAAGAGTCTGAATGGCTGTTTACAGAAATAATTTCCAGCCATCCTTCTTTGAAACCCGGTCCTCTTTTCATGTTTTCGCATCCTTGTACATTATTCGCCGTGCCTAAGCCCTGAACATTTCTTACATAAACACGGAAAATCTTTTTCAAACTCTTTATGCTACAGTTAGAATGGCAAATGACAATTATGAAAACATTAAGCCAATAACATGAACGGATTCCTTTGACACTGTAGCTGTCCGTTTTCTTTGTCAAATAGTGATTTCATATCAGATGTTCATTATTAAACTTTAGTAAACCTTATAAAGACTATATATATCAGCTGTATATTTTCTTTTATGGTTTAATATTTTAGGTTGTTTCTTTAACTATCACGCACTGGCTAATGGCCAAAGTTCACTATATAAATAAATATTTAGATGTAGGTACTATAATAATATTAAAATAATTTAAACTCCTTGGCATACCCCTCAAAATGCAAAAAACACTTATTAACGCAATTATAGTTTTTTTTGCCTATTCCATTGTTTTATTCAGTACTTATTTGTTATAGCAGATTATCATTTGAGGAAATCAGTTATTCAGTACTCATGCCGCGATTTTTGAAACATTTCCACAAATGTACATCAATACTAAGTAGCAGATGGCGTAAATGAAGTCCTTTAAAATTATATATATATACATACACACAACGGAAGAATCAAAAAGGTGAAACACCTCCTCTCTTACTTAATACTTCTTTTATTACAGACAAAGTACTTTGGGGGAAAACCATCCCATCTTCAGTGCTCTAGAGCTGGTCCCTATTGAGCCGACATCTCCAGTCTTGCCGGATAGGGACCAGCTCTAGAGCACTGAAGATGGGACCGTTCTCCCCGAAAGTACTTTGTCTGTAATAAAAGAAGCATTAAGTAAGGGAGGAGGTGTTTCACCTTTTTGATCCTTCCGTTGTGATGATGAACCTTCACCAGCCAGCCCAAATCCAGATATATATATATATATATATATATATATATATATATATATATATACATACAATATATCGATTGTAATGCGCCTGATAATAAAAAAAAAAGTCCGTCACGCAGGAGCTGCGTAAACTAAGCAGATTTCATTTGTGAAGTTTAATAGCAGATAAATCTACATACTGGTAAAACAAAACTACCTTGAATATTAAGTGAATATATACAAACGGTTATGTGAAATCTTTCCCCTCCAGGCGGGAAGCGTCTGAAATGTTAACAAGAAGGTCTGCCAACCCGACTTTCAGCGGAAAGAAAAACAATTAATGAAGTATATCAGAATATAACAGACTAAATTGATTTAAAACTATTTACTAATCTATTACTGTAATTTATAGTGAATCAGAATAATTTTTATCTCAATCAATCAAATTTTAGTAGTCCAAAAACTTAAGACGAGGTGGGGGTCACCAGAACATATTTGCATATATGTCGTATAATAAAGGTCTCTTGAAAACAATATTTGGTATTTAAGGTTAGAATAATGCTGTTTATTATATAACCGAGTATTTTAGTTTACCATGAGTAGAAGTGACGGTTTGCTGAAGGCTGAAAACTATAAAATCCAAAGATCTCAGTTAATATTCATGATACAGAAAATATCTATAGAGCAATATTTATGGAATAAGTTAAAATAGATTTCGGCTAAGAAAGGTAGTACTCGTTTTCATGATAATTATTTGACCTTTAATCACCTTCAGGAAACGTCGGATGAGGATATTTGAAACTTTTCAAATACACTAAAAGATCAAGATTTCAATGTTGGGTAAGTATTAAATTACATATGAGCTACAACTCTAGCCCTCATCAACTCTCAAAAGTAAATAAATACTTGAAAATAGACCGAAAAAAGTTCGCCACTCAGGCGATGCATAAACCAAGCAGATATCTCATATTCAGGAATGTTAGATAAGCTATGATGTTGCCAGATAAGATGATAAGAATCCAAAGTAATAAGTCAGCCACGCAGGGGCTGTTTTGCATTAAACTCGAAACGTAAAAGTTCAATGAGAACATTCTTTGGTATTTGGGCTTAAAATAAATTGATACATAGTATAACAGCTTATTGTTAATATGACAGGTGTAGGAGTGGAGGAATACTCAAGGCCGAAAAATAAAAAATGTAAATATCTCCGATACTACTAAAGATACAGAATAAATGTATTTAACATTATTTATAGTACATTTTACCTATTTTCAATAAAATTGGCGTTATACAATTTTTCAATCTAACTTATAATAACGGAGATATTTCGAACCTTCGAAATTCTCCCCTTCTATCCCCCCCCCTCCCACTAATGTACTCGACTTTTAGTTTTGTATGAACCGCCTAATTATCGAGTATCGTTAGGGTCATTCAATAAGGTTGTTTATTCAATAATTGTCTCTCAGATTCATAATACATCATTTTTGTTACATCCTAGGTATGGCCAGTGAAACTTTGTTGAAAACCGTGCCATCATTACAAAATTCAAAAGCTTATATCACTTAAGACGTTCAGATTTTTCTTTAAACGGTTCTCTCCGAACATAATGCAGTAATGTCCGTAGATGGACGATCTATTAATTAAGGAACATGGGTGAATTTCAATGCAGCCGGTTATGGAGTCACTACTTCACTCATGTAATAATTATTTTGATTAATATAATATTCACATATTCTAAATTATATCCTCATTCTGGCTAGACCAGAGTAATAAATTCGTCATGATTAGCTATTCTTGAACAATGTGTTAGTAAATTAAAATAATAAAAGTTTGTCATGCAGGTGCTGCGTAAACTAAGCAGATTTCCCGCGTGAAGTTTAACAATAAATAAATCTACATATCGGTAACACAACACCACCGTGAAAATTAGGTGATTAAATACAAACGATAATAAGAAACCTCCTGACGGAAAGTATCTGAAATGTAAATAAACAGTTCTGCCAACTTCTTAACGGAAGGAAAACTATTACTGTAATATACCTGAATATAACGTATTAATTTGTTGGAAACTATTTACTATATCTAGTACTGTTATTTATAATGAATCAGAATAATTTATATCTCAATAAATCAAGTTTAAGTAGTCCAAAAACATAAGAAAGTGGGGGGGGGGTCATCAGACAATATTTGCATGTATCTCGTATAATAAATGTCTCTTGAAAACAATATTTGGTATTTTAGCTTTGAATGATGTGGTTTATTACATAACGGAGTATTGTTTATGTAACATGAGTAGTGGTAGGGGTTTGTTGAAGGCTGAAACCTGACAAATGCAAATATCTCGGTTAATATTCAAGATAGGGAATAAATGTATATAACAATATTTACAGTACATTTAACTTACTATAATATTGATTTTATACATTCTATCGATCCGACGTACAGTAACGGAGATATTTCGAATTTTCAAAAGTCTCCCCCTCTAAACCCCCCTCCCTCTGGTCCGATTTCAGCCGTTAATGAACTTGATCTTTCTTAATCGACTAAGTTTGGTAACGATTAAACTATAATTGAGACAGCTAGAGCGGTAACAGGCATATATATATATATATATATACAAGTTTCAACGGACCTCATTTTCGTCATCTCCTAGGTATGATTGATGGACATTTGAAGAGAAATTTCGAAAATTGGTTCATGACTACGACCTCAATAGCTCATTTCCTTTAAGGGAAATCTGCTAAGAAAAGCCAGTCACGCTGGTGCTGCATAAGCTAAGCAGACTTCCCATGCACTGGAATATGATACGCTCATCATCTTGTCCCATCATCTGTTCTTTATTTCTCCCGCAGCTAGATGGGATCTGTCAAAGCCCTGGCAAAATATACAGAATGCTCAGCACTGAAATTGAATCAGTTTCATTCTGATTCAGCTTAACGTCTCTAAAATCTAGGATTTGCTACTGTAATACATCAAGGTGTTCACTTATAATGTAGATCCATAAAGCAGCTTTAGTTGGTACGGCAATTGAGCTCAGTTTGCTTCCCCGTATGAAAATGTTTGTTTCAAAAATACCAACGTCAAATACGTTTGATCATTCACTCTATCTAATGTATTCTAGCTTCAGTGTAATGTGTATACAAAAGTATCCGGCATAACTCAACAAATCAATGGCTCAGTCTTTCCATGAGCTGGAATAAAGCGATGGTGTCTCAGTTCACTTACTTTTCTGTTTTTTTTTCACGTAGTAATAACCCTATTCCAAACAGAATGGAAATTTAACCTCGCATGAGATGTATTGTGTATCGTTTACTCAAAGTGAAAATCAAATTAGTAGAAGAAGGGGTTTACGAAGGCTGAAACAACAAAAGTCATAATAAGTGGGTTACTATTTGAGTAAAATAAAACACGTATAGAGCAATAGTTATAGAAAATTAAATTTGCTAAAAGATGAATTATAAAAGTTTTTGAACTAAACTGTAATAACAATGGTATTCAGAAATGGTCATCCCTCCCCCTCCTCTTAACCCCTCCTCTTCCTGGCCCGGTTTGAGCCATTACCATACTTTACTCTTTTATTTTGCGTAAACCACTTAAATATAAAATAAAAACCAAAAGTTAGAACTAATAGTCATAAATTATGATGATAAACTGAACATATTTACATATATCTCAAGCATGGACGATAAGGCTTCATGATTTATCAGATTATTGTTAATACAAGATGAGTAGGGTTGGAATTTACTGAAGGTCGACAACTAAAAAATGTAAATAGTTCGGTTAATATTAAAGATAGAGAAAAAAACGTGTGTAAGAACATCGAATTAATAATAATAGTAAAAGGGTCCCTGCAAAACATTTTGTATATTTTGTTTAATATGTGTGCTAGGTTGTCAAGTGGTGTCCATAAATTTGTTCGATTCATACTTCATACTAAATACTAGGTGCTAATTACTGTGCTGGGTATATATATATATATATATACCTTCTTAAACAAATCTGTTATGTTGGAAACCCGTCATCTCAATTGACGTACGCCCAGACTCCGAAAATCTTACATCAGGTCATCCAGTCACCTACAATTTTTTCAATTTCCTTGGCAATCTGTTGAGTTCCCTACTCCTCGAAGTATCATACCTTACCAGCGCAATCTACTCTTCTAATAATATCAAGCTGGCCAAACTTTTCGTTAGGTATAGTAAAACAAAGAAGAATAAGGACAAATCAATAAACAGATAGAACGTAGGGGGAAGGAATTCAAAAGTTAAAACGGAAAATCCTAAGGGATTCAACCCACAAGCGCCATAAATCATAATTAAATATCTCACTTCACTATCTGAATTGCTGATACGTGGCCTGGAAGCAAATGGGTATCAGGAGGAATAGGAAATGAATTCGAGGGGGAAATATGACGTAGTTTATATAAAAATTAAAAAAAAAATACCATTTTTGTTTAACCAAGATCTGGTGAGGTACAGAGAGCAACTAACTCAACATTGAATGACAAAGGTGTGTTATTACATACTTCTGATCAACGAAACTGTACCTCTTTTGTTGGTAGTTTTTCTGGATTTAAGCAGGGTTGTTCTAATATTAAAAATCCTGTCACGCAATAGCTGCGTAATTAGCCGATTTTCTAAGATGGTTGTTTTTCCGAATAATTTAAGGACTATACTTCAGTTTCAAATTATATTAATGCCTGGGTCCCAACTCCATGTCCAAGTAAAACATGAGTTTTTTTTTTTGAGATTATGATTTCAATAAAACTTGCAGATTGATAAATAAATGCAGTTGTAACCAGTTCAATTACTAAAAAAACAATTAAAATCATTAGACAAAAATAAAAGTCAACGAATAATAAACCAATATATGAACCAATAACACAGACAGACAAATCACGTATAGGTAACAGTATATATTTTAAATGAAATTATTTTATTAGCTTCAATAATTAAATACATTAAAATCTCGAGTTTCCACTATTCAATATATAATTTATTCAATTATATTTTTACAGTTATATGAAACTTTTAAGTATTTATAAATTGCACATCACCGCAGCCGAGGTGCTTAGATATGAAGGAAGATTTGTGTAATTTCAATTGTGACAGACCTGTTTCTTATCGCTAAACTTGCGTGACACCAAACAAACAAAACAAATAAATGTTTCTTATCATTTATGAGGCATGCTATCCTGTAAATGTGTTAGACTAATAAAAAAGAATGTTAATGAATAATAAACACAAGTTCTATATTTAGTGTGGTCTTTTTTGTTTATTATTATTTACGTCCACTTTATGCTACTATGGCTAATCGGGACGGGTTATCTACAGGTCACCACCCTTTTCTAGCCAGGGTGGGCCTAAGGAGTTTATTTAATGAGTCCGTCACTATATATATTTCCACTGTCCAGGGCGGGAATTGAACCCGCCATTCTAGGTCTACTACACGAGATTAAGGTCAACACCTTAAGTTGCACGGCCGATCTGAGCCCCTTAGTGTGATTGCGATCGTTAAAAAAAATATTTATTATATACAATTATTACATTGATAGATTTTATAAAGAAGTCAGTCACGCATGACCGCGTAAACTAATTGTAAGAAGATTTCCTACGTGATGTTTTACAATAGATTAATCTACATACTGCTAACATTTAACACTACCGTGAATATTAAGTGAAAAAAAAGGTAATGAGAAATCTTTCAGTCAATTTTAATAAACTCCCAACGGAAAGCGTCTGAATTGTAAAAAAACAAGCCAGCGAAGCTCTTAGGCCTGAACAGATAGATAGAAATATTTTTCACCGAAAAGAAAAACTATTACTGAAATATATCTAAATATAACATATTCATTTTATTGAAAACTATTTACTATATCTAGTACTGTAATTTATAATGAATCTGAATAAATTTTATCTCAAGCAGTCAAATTTTAATAATCCAAAGACGGGAGGGGGGGGGGAGACAACCAACAGAATGTATCTGCATGTATCTCGTATACTAAAAATCTCTTGTAAACAATATTTGGCATTTAAGCTTCGATTAAAGTGGTTTATTTTATAACAGAGCATTGTTTATGTGACATGAGTAGGAGTTGGGACTCCTGAAGGTTGAAAGCTAAAGAATGCAAATATTTCGGTTAATATTCAAGATAGAGAATAACAATATTTATTGTAAATTTAATTTGCAATATGATTGTTTCTAAATAATTTTTCAATCCGGCTTATAATAACGGAGATATTTGGACATTTCGAAATCCCTCCTTTAAACCACCCCCTCCTACTAGTTCGATTTCAGCCGTGAACGAAGTTAATCTTTCTTTTTACATAAAACGATTATACGTATATCGAGTTCATTAACGAAAAGACAAAATTTGCGACCGCTAGAGTGGTAACAGACAAATATATATATATATATATATATATATATATATATATATATATATATATATATATATATCATTTTGAAAGGGAAATCTGCTAAAATTTTGACCTCTGTAAATTTTGTATAGAAAACCAATATATTTTTTACATATCCCTCCGTTTGTTTTGTTTACTGGATTTTGGGCAAAAAACATCGCGGTCATCAATGCTTAACTCTCGTCGAACCGTAGCTGAGTTCCCAGACCATGGGAAATCCCAGACACATGCACACTAGGCGTTTTTTTTCTTTTTTACTTTACTTTTTTCAATATTTCTCTTTAATTTTTAGCAGATTCCCCTTAAGGGAAACCAGCTATTGAGGCCGTACTCATGACGAAATTTTTCTTCAAATATCCATCGATCCGATATATATATATATATATATATATATATATATATATATATATATATATATATATATATATATATATATATATATATATATATAGCTCAGATACCCGGCTTCGCTCGGGAATTCATTTGAGGCTGAATGGTGATGGTATATTTTTGGCAAGGCTTTACTTTGCACAATATTTTGTCATTTACCCGTCCCAGTGTTTAGGGTTAACACCCGTCGTTTCTGTGGATTTGTTAATAATAAAATTATTTTTTATGTAAGACTTCACTGTCCTGCATATTGTCATATTTCCCGTTTCCTGTGCATTATGCATAGATTTGAATTATTAATGAGAAAATATTGACATACATTTGAATCAATTTTTTCATTTGAGGTACCTGGTAGTTCATATTGAAAAGAAGTGTTGAGCAAATTTCTCTAAATAACAAAATAAACAACTTTTGTTATGTGCATATTTGCCGAAACCCCAATAGGAAATCACTATTTTTAATTTTAGGCCTCCCTTGTTACCCCCACTCCTGCCCGTCCCTAGAAATAGTATGGCTTATTATAAGGAAGGTGTTAGTGTATAATACACATACTGAGTGTTTTATTTAGTTCGGTTGAGTCTTTGGTCCCAAATACAATTGTTCACTTCCGCTATAGGTTTTAGCGTATATCTCGTTTATAATTCGGTATACGAAAAAAGTGTGTTTTACAAAAGTTACTCTAAATAACAAAATAAACAACTTTTGTTATGTTCATAATTGCCGAAAATCCAATAGGAAACGAAATATCGCTGTTCCGCTCCTGCCCGTCCCTAGAAATGATAGTATGGCTTATTATAAGGATGGCGTTAGTACTAATTCACATACCGAGTTAGGTTTAGTTCGGTTGAGTCTTTTGTGCCAAATAAAATTGTGGACTCCCTCTATAGTTTTTAGCATATAACTCATTTATACTTCCGTATACGGCAAATGGGCATATAACAAAAGTTACTCTAAATTACAAAATAAACAACTTTTGTTATTGGCATATTTGCTGAAAAAGCAATAGGAAACGAAATATCGCTATTTTTAATTTCAGGCCTCCCTTATAACCCCCACTCC
Source organism: Riptortus pedestris (assembly GCA_019009955.1). Taxonomy (NCBI): domain Eukaryota; kingdom Metazoa; phylum Arthropoda; class Insecta; order Hemiptera; family Alydidae; genus Riptortus; species Riptortus pedestris. The sequence goes on from CM032228.1 coordinate 38,187,369, forward strand.
TGTTTGTCTTAGAGAACATTAATATAGCCTAAAGTCTAAGTTGGGCTAGTAGTAATATACATACCAAGTTTCATAAAATTCGGTTTAGCCGTTTATGCGTGAAAAGGTAACAAACAAACATGCACGAAAGAAACAAAATGCAGTTATGGCGTCTATGACATGTGAAACGAAAAGTTATCGTGAAATTTCGAGAAAAAAATCAATGTACAGACAGAGGTTACAATTTTATATATATATATATATATATATATATATATATATATATATATATATATATTTGTCTGTTACCGCTCTAGCAGTAGCAATTTTGTTTGACCTTTACCAAACTCCATATGTATTCGTTTTATGTAACAAGAAAGATCAAGTTCGTTAACGGCTGAAATCGGGCCGGCGGGAGGGAGGGGGTTTAGAGGGAGAGAATTTTGCAATTTCGAAATATCTCCGTTACTATAAGTCGGATCGAAAAAGTGTATACAATGAATCTTATTGAAAATTAAATGTACTATAAATATTGTTATATACATTTATTCTCTATTTTGAATATTAACCGAGATATTTGCATTTTCCAGTTTTCAGCCTTCAGTAAACCCTCACTTCTGCAAGTGTTACATAAACAATGCTCTGATATATAATAAACCACAATTATTCGAAGCTTAAATATCAAATATTGTTTTCAATGAACTTTTACTTTGTAAGATATATGCAAATACGTTATGTTGACCCCCCCCCACATCTTTGGTTTTTCGATTACTAAAATTTGATTGAGATAAAACTTCTGATTCATTATAAATTACTGCACTAGCTTAAGTTATTTGTTTTCAATAAAATTAATATGTTATATTCAGATATATTTATCACTAATTGTTTGTCTTTCCGGTTTATCTATACAGCACCACGGGTTTGCCTGATTGTTTAAAACTCAGCCGCTTTCCATTGTAGGGATTATTAACTTGTATTTTACATTTACTGAGCATTCACGGTTGTGTTACCTGTATGTATATTTATGTATTACAAACCTTCGCGTAGGAAATCTGCTTAGTTCACGCAGCCCCTGCGTGATGGACTCTTTTTTTTTCTTTTTCTGTTACCTTTATATTTTCTGTTTCAACCCCCCCCCCATTTCCCCCAGTTTGTTATTTTAGCATTTAATGTAAATAAATATTTGATATTGTTACAGGTCGGCCTATAGAAGGGGTTCGACCCAGCCCGGCAGGAGCAGGGAGGTGCAGAGAAGCCAAGTCGCCCTGGTCGCCGTGTGTCTGTCACCTGGAGACCTGCATTGCCTGGTATCCATGCGGACTCAAGTACTGCAGGAACAAGGACGGATCATCCTACAGGTGTGGCATCCGGACTTGCAGGAAGTGCCATCTATATGCCTATTACGTCAGGCAGAAACAGCTCTGTCTCTGGGACGAATGACAGGTATGTACACGTCAAGTAACAACTTTTGAACAACATTTTAGTTTATGAACACTTAATTCGTGAGACAACTAAGTTTTAAAATGTTCTTTAAGTCTGTTTTTATTTTTAAAAAAAGTCCGTCATTTCCCACGACGGGATATGACACCCTGTCGATCACTTCTCACTACGTATTTTCCATTTCCAAGAAAAACCTCCATCACGCAGGGGCTGTGTTAACTAAGCAGATTTCCCACGTGCGCCACGTATTTGCAATTTATCTCAAAACTTAAAAGTCCAACGAGAACAATATTTGGTATTTAAGGTTCAAATAAAGTGCTTCATAACATAATAGATTATTGTTAATATAAGATGAGTAGGAATGGGGCTTTACTGAAGACCGAAAACTAAAAAGTCCGTCACGCAGAGGCTGCGTAAACTAAGCAGATTTCCCACGTGAAATTTTACAATAGAGAAATCTGCCTAATAACAACTGTAGTAGTAAGAAACCTCTAAACCTAAAACATTATTTAGGGCGTAATAACCCAGAAGTTTCTAGCCCCAAAAAACAGTTAACCTAACCTCTAAACCTATTCACGAGGGACAAGTAGTTATGGAAACGGCCGCCAGAGCTCTCGGTGGAAAGTCCGAACTTAGCCTACTGGTGATCACACGCAGATTACAAATGCAAATATCTCAGTTAATAATCATGATATCGAACAAATGTACATAACAACATTTATAGAACATTACATTTGCAATAAGATTGATTCTATACAATTTTTCGATCTGACGCATAATAACGGAGATATTAAGAATTTTCGAAATTCTCTCCCGTTAAACCCCCTCCCCCTGTTCCAATTTCAGCCGTTAAACAACTTGATCTATCTTTTTGTATAAAATGATCATCATCATGATATCAATGGTAAAGATAAGACAAAAATTGCAACCGCTAGAGTGGTAACTATATACGCTATAACTATATATATATATATATATATATATATATATATATATATATATATATATATATACGTTTTGAATGGACCTCATTTTCGTCTTATCCTGCGTAGGATCGATGGACATTTGAAGAAATTTTTCAAAAATCGCGGCATGAGCACTACCTCAATAGCGGATTTCCCTTAAGGCAAATCTGATCTGACTAAAGTATGAGTGCAAAAAAGTACGAATAACTCGTTTAATATTAGCGTTACGCTAAAATGTATAAAATAAAGATTGTATCAATTGGTTAAGGAGATTGGATCTATATCATTTCTTGGTACAATTCATAACAACAGAAATATCTTCCCCTAAACTGCCCCCCCCATCCTGGGGTGATTTCAGCCATGAATGTCTATGAACTTAAGGGTTGTATGGAACGTATAAATGCCGAATACTATATCTAATAAACATTTTCGAGTTAAGAACGTAAAATCGTAATTGATGGGGCATCATAACACAAGTATTCGCTTGTGTCTCACTCAGTAAAAGTTCTATGGAAACATTATTTGATATTTAAGCTTCAAATAAAGTTCATAATACAACAACTTATTGTTAATATGACATTATTAGGAGTGAGGGATTATTAAAGTATCTCTACTTACTACTTACTACTCTTAATTTTTGAGCTACTGAAAAACTGTATTTAACAACACTTATAGGATATTACATTTTCAATTAGATTGGTTCTGTAAAACTTTTCGGTCCCGGATATTAATAAAAAAATCAAATTTGCGAAATTCCCCCTTTAACACTCATCTTCTCACATTTGTACCATTTCAGCCATTCGCGAACTTTAGTTTTACGTAAAATGTTTAAATATTGAATTTTGTAACGATCAAACGAAAAGCGCTAGATTAGAGCATTAACAGAAAAAAGATATATCTGCTAAAACATGGAAAGCGTCAGAGTGCCTCATATCATCAACTATTCACATAATCGCTCCCTTTATATAAATTATCCGCAAATAAGACTTGAAACAAAACATTTACAATAGGCATTAGTACTACAATACTGTAAGATGAAAATAGTAAAAGTATGTATATTTGATAAAGGACTTCCTTGTAGTACTATTAAATTAAATAAGCAACATTTCTGACTATACTTAGTTTAAAATGATTTAATTTAAAACTAATATAGGGCCCCAATAAACCAGGTGAAAAAGTTATAGGACATAATTTATTGATCTATACATGGCAAACCAAAACCAATTCTCAATTTCTAAATTTGCATTTTCGTATTTCTGTCCTCTCTAACTCCATCCTCTCCCGTTTAGTCGATTTTGATCAAAAGAAGAGAAGGACAAAAAGACCAGTCCTAAATGGGAAATTCTAATATTCTGAGGCAAGTAATTTTTGAGTTATGCAACTGAAACTAGTCAAAAAAGGCCCAAGGAATGTCAAAACGGCTAATTCCGTTGAAATCTGAAAAAAGTGAATATTTTCGCGATTACAATATTTCCTTTACTTATCATAAGGGGGAAAGAAAATTTTGATTATATTTTTGTCGATTCAATAAATTTTAACAGAGATATAACTATTTTTCTTCCCGCCTGATTTCAGCCATTCAAGAACTTTAGTTTTAAATGGAACGTACAAATATCGACCAAATAAAAATTGTCGACGCATTTTTGTATACACACATATCGTGATACATTTATAGAACTCATATAACAAGAAAAATCTGCTAAAATAAATTTATGGTTTAACAGCCTTGGAAATTTTGAGCCTGACGAAAGGTACTTAAATATTTACTTTGCGTGGGTAGAGGCTCGTGGATTGGCCCTTCTGATCGGGTAAATATTTTGAATAATCGATTCATTGTGATATTTGTCATGAGGTAAAATATACACTGAATTTCATCCAAAGTAACAACAACAAACTAGCAGGGGTAGTTATTTTCCACTAATTTCCATCAAGGTGTCAGACTGTTAAGTGCTTCAGGTAATCTACCCTTTATAATTGTATTCTTCAACTGAACAGACATTCACCCACCTGATTTATGAATGTAGACTGACTCAAGACATACGAAGACAGTTAAAGACTCATTCGTATTCCTGCATGGCCTATCAGTCCCGATATTTTATTTTGAAAACTACTAAATTTAATAAAAACAGTAGCCTATGATATTCTCAAGCTGAGAGAGTAAAAGATAATATGATATTAATATTTTGTATTTTTAGTTCTAAGATTTAGTCATCAAATCTCTATGAATCATTATAAATGAGTGCCAAATGTAAGATCAATTTGAATTTTAAAATTTGATATCTAGATACATATATATCTATTTATAGATTGTTTGTCTTTTCCCTCTGTAGATGTCGCAAATATCGAGATATTCAAACCAAACTTCAAACATATTAAATGTATATCCGGAATCGATAATCGGGTAGACGCAGTTTAGGGGAAGGAGGGGGTTTATAGAGGAGTTAAATTGAAATTCTAAATATCTTATACCTTCAAAAATGGAAGGTAGCTAATCTTGTTGCAAATTTAATTCAATAAAAGTGTGGTCGTATGGATTTGTTTCTAACGTCTAACGGTTAGCGTGATAAGGGTGGTTTTAGTGTTTTTAGCAGGGTTTATTTAAAAAAGAAGCTTTTGAGGTTGTTCAAGTCCTTCGAAACTTCAGCCAAAGCCGAGGTACGTTGTGAAAGTCAATATAAGATTTTATACTTATGTACAGATTTTGAATCAATTGTAATTTCTAAGGTGGGAACTTAGGTTCTTATTTTATTTAATTGACATAATGTTTGATGCAGTTTCATTTAAAGTGTGTTCTATTAATTTTATGTAATTTGTTAATTTCCTTCATTAGTCCTTAATTTAGTTTTACTGTTGTTATAGTTAGTTTTTTAAAAGTACTGGAGTGGAGCATTGTGCTTAGTTCGCTGTATACCAGTCAATATAGAAGCCTGCAAGTTGCATTTCGTGATACAAAATGTTTAAGGTAATATTATAAAAGTCCGTCACGCAGGGGCTGCGTAAACTAAGCAGATTTTGGTGACGATTAAACAAAAATTGCGACCGCTAGAGTGTTAACAGACAAATATATATATGTCTATATATATATAACATTTGGTAGCGTTTACATTAGTATGTTTGAATGATGCAACTGATACATATATTTCCATATTTTTATGCACCCCAGAAAAACTATTTAAAGCTATTCAGGCCACTGCGTTGTTATGTCTAATTAACAATGGCATATTTCACAAAATAAATGTCTATTTAAGGACGTTAGTGACGAGGGCGGTAAAACAAGTTTCATATATATTTATTGTTGTTCAGCGTAGACGTGGGTTGACGTGAATGGGTTCAAGTTCGTTAGAGTACAAAATCTTCAATGGACTGTGAATTGAAGGTCTCTATTGTATTGGTATCGCTGAGGCCTCCTTTATGACGTGCTGCACAATGCTCTAACCTATAAACAAGCAGGCAGCACACTCTATCACGCTCCAATACGCACCTTGTTGCATATACATACATATATGTCCAGTGCGTGGGTGGGGACCGGAGTATCTGACGAGTATAAAATGGCGAAAAAGCGTAAAAGCAATCGTTACGATCAAATAAAACGGTATGTGAGTCAAGTAATAGTGCTAAAAAAATGCGATAAAAGATTACGTTTTTACTCAATTTTGGAATCCACTATATTAAAAAAATTCGCCACGCAGGGGCTGCGTTAACTTAGCAGATTTCCCACTCGCGTCCCGTATTTGGATTTATCTCAGGACGTAAAAGTTCAATGAGAATAATATTTGTTATTTACTCTTTAAATAAAGTGCTTCATAATATAACAGCTTATTGTTGCTATGACATGAGTAGGAGTGGGGGTTTACTCAGGGCCGAAAACTAAACAACGCAAATATCTCGGTTAATATTAAATATAATGAAAACATGTAAATAACAACATTTTAGATATTTTAATTTGCAATAACATTGGTGCAAACTTTCGATCCGACGTACAGTAACGGAGATATTTAGAATTTTTGAAAATCCTCCCCTTTAAACCCCTCCCTCTCCCACTGGTCCGATTACAGCCGTTAACGAACTTGATCTTTATTTTTGCATAAAATGTTTAAATATCGAGTTTGGTTACGATGAAACAAAAATTGCGACCCCTAGAGCGTTAACAGACGAATTTAGAGTCTAAGTCCATTGAACTAATCCCTTCAGGATTAGTAAACAATTAGATAAAACTCAGATTAGATTTATTTGTCGTGAAGTTGATCTATTCTAAACTGTAAGTAGTTTTCCACACATTTAAACATCTTTAATTAATAACCAAGCATTTTCTTTAATTAATATTTATTTTTATTTTGGTCCAGAATAATGGCTCTTTTAAACTTAAATGGAAAGCCAGAGCTTACGTTACATTGCCGAAACGCTTGGGGTAGCGAAGTCTACCATTCACTGTAATAAAAATGAAGAATAATTATTTTTTTTTAAATGTGTTACTTTATCTTTTTATTTTTTTTTATTTTGTATTTTTTTGTAAATAATCAATAAAAATTATTCACTTTTGGCAGATCTTGTTTAAATAACCTATAGATTAACCAATTATTTTAATTAAAAAGATTAATATACAAATATATTAAATATTTAACAAATATTTTATTTATATATTGTGGTCGTGCTCATGACGCGATTTTCGAATCATTTCTTCAAATGTCCATCGATCCTACCCAGGAGATGACGAAAATGAGGTCCGTTCAAAATTATGTATATATATATATATATATATATATATATATATATATATATATATAATTTTGAACGGACCTCATTTTCGTCATCTCCTGGGTAGAATCGATGGACATTTGAAAAAATTCTTCAAAATTGCGTCATGAGTTCGACCTCATTAGCTGATTTCCTTTAAGGTAAATCTGCTAAAAGAAGTCTTTCTTGTAAGGGCTGCGTAAACAAAGCAGATTTCCTACATGCTGAATCTCGCCTAACATGCTACCCTGAGACAATCTTCTGACTTTAACTTACAAACCCTACCAGACTTAAATTTACAAATACAACAGACAACATTAATTGAATGACAAAAATCTTGACATTGAACATCGGAAAATCATCTGCGACAAATAAAGCCTTATATAAGCGAGTGGCCATCCAGCAGACGTGACAATAGACGAGACGAAGTTGTATTAACGAGACTTAGGATAGGACACTCACATTTAACGCACTCATACCTCATGACGAGAACAGAAATACCTTTATGCAGAACATGCCATGAACCATTAACCATTAAACACATACTGACTAACTGCAGGCACATTGAATACTTAGAGGCCCCCGCATAACATGTCCAGGCCAGCCAACCTGAAATCTAGTAACAGAATGCATTTGCATATATATCTCAAAGTAAAAATTCAATGAAAATAATATTCCTTATTTAACCTTGTAATGAAGTGCTTCATGATATAGTAGCTTATTATTTATATGTCATGAGTAGAAGTAGGGGTTTACTGAAAGAGGAAAACTATAAAATCTAAATATCTCGGTTAATATTCACGATACAGAAAAAAAGTATAGAACAATATTTTTAGTACATTTAATTTTCAATGACATTGGTTTTATACAAGTTTTTGATCCCACGTATAGTAACGGAGATAATTCGTATTTTCATAATTTTCTTTTTGTGTGAATTTAATATTACTTTAGATAATATGAATGTACTAGTATATAGGAATCATATATATATATATATATATATATATATATATATATATGTTAAAACTAAAATTAAATTGTTACCTTTAATACTAGTTCCATGTAATATTTGTAGTATAGTATAATATTTGTTGTTTTTATTACTGTTTGTTGTATTTAATGTTAATTTATCGTTTTTAATTTTTTTTTATTGTTGGTACAGTTTTGTTATTTTTCTATTATATTGTTTAATTTTGAGCCAAATCGCATAATTGCGGGTGCTCCTGTCTTTCGAACTTTCGAAAAGTTTCTTTTTTTGAAATTCGGAATATCACTGTTACTCAATCCGATCGACAATGGATATACAATCAATATTTTTATTTACATAAGGTTTTATTCATGTTTTTCCCTCGCTAATTGGAATATTAAGCCAAAAGTTTGAGTCCCGCAATGACTTCACCCCAATACTACTCATGGGTTTTTCTTTTCAAGTATTACTAATCATTTTTTCTCCAGATTAAATTTCGAGATGTGTTTGAAGAGGCTTCTTTTTACTTTAAAAAAATGGAAAATCGAATTAGTGACGTCATTCCAGCGCGTAAAAAATTTACTTACGCATCACCAGCATGATGGAGTTTTCCAATTCCGGTTCGTAGCTGGGTTCTATTTTGGCTGACACCACGTTATGTGTGACGTGCTCTGTAACACTGTTAATCTAAAATTCTAAATTTCACCTTATGCTTGCTATATATCTTTTTTATGGCATATTAACGGTACAATCATTAAAAAACGCTTGTTGCGTAATAGATTGCCTGCATCAGTTGTCATGAGCACTTGATATTCACTACTGATATCCACTGTAATATGAATATACCACTCCTGGGCTTGACAGTTACCTGGGAGCCTCATGTTGGAATAGCAACTGAATGTTATTTTAAACAGTTGTCATTGAATAGGTACATCAATTAATATTCAAATCAAACACCGTGCTATAAAATCAATGGTCGTGATGGAATCATGATTGGCTTGTTTGTTCAGAGTTGGTGCTAGAAAAAAACATCCAAAAGAACGTACTTGATATCCTGGATGAAAACTGTTACTACTTTCATTTATTCAAGGTACTTATTAATGCAAAAGTTTGGGGACTTAAACAAGAAAATTTTAGTTTAAGTGAAGTGAGTATGTTGGCCTGACGGCTCTTGGATTTGTACAGTCCAGCTCCAAGAGCCGTCAGGTCAACATCGAAGACCTTCGGGCACTGACGATGATGCACTGCATCGAAAGCGCTCTGCCGTTTTAATAAATTGTCATAGTGGAAGCGTAGCCAATTTTTTCATCCTACCTACATTAGAAGTCACTTCCACCTGCCAGAATACCTCTCATCTCATGAGTAAGATCGATGGACATTTGATGACATTTTTTAAAATCCCGTCATGAGCACAAGCTCAATATCGGATTTCCCTTAAGGAAATTCTACTGAAAGCAACATGGTGTTATTTACAGGTGTTATGTTTATCAGTTGTGTACAGTCGTGCAGAAGGTTCTGGCGATGTGCCTAACACGCGACACCTGGCTGCTTGCCCATTCTCCTGATAAAACTATCTTAAGACTTATACATTTAAGCGGTATTTGTTTGGGATATTTTATGGATTCTGTAGATGATCAGCTTCATGATCGGTCTTTTTCATCTTTTCCTTGTCTTTAGCGATGGCAGTAAGGGGTAACCAGGTAACATCCATCTACTCTGGCACCGTAGTATTCTGAGTCTTGTGAACTGATTCCCTTTGTTGGTCCAACGTAATCTTAGGGCTTTCATATCGTGTGAAGTAGGTAATTTCTTTTGTGATGCATTCTCTTTTCTTCCATCCCACTTGGATCCTATTATTCTAACCCATTTAAAACCATATCTTAAAACCTATAAACTTTTACTTCAAGGATACAAGGTTTCAACAAGCGTTAGCTCCACGGTAACTGCCTACTATTTGGAAGGATTGGTCACATACTTCGTAGCTGTTTCACTTTTTGTAAGGATAAGCCTTTTTGCAGGTCCTTTATTTTCAAGTAGACTTTTTTGC